>VZRM01002384.1:1324120-1410265 GCA_013397955.1 Grantiella picta
GGGTGGTTTGGTTTCTTTTTCCTTTTTTTTTTTAAATTTAAATTTTTTAAAAATGTTTTTCAAAAGCTTATGGTGGAAGGGGGAAAGGAGAGAAGAAGTTGCCAGGTAGACAGATATATGCCTTTTTCCTTTAGAAAGGAACATTCTTGCATGGCTGGATTTTGGGGGCCTGAGCCGTGATCTTTACATAGTCAGAATTGGGAATACTATTCACTATTGGCAGGCACAACGGGTAGAATGACACAAATCCCAAAGATAATATTAAAATGCCATAAAGTTCAGTAAGATGTGCATTTCATTTTTAACTCTTCTTTAGTTTTGCTAGTGGTAACGTGTTAGGGTTTTGTTGTTGTTGGGGTTTTTTAAAATATTTTTTTGCCAAATACATTTGAGACCAACTTTTACCTGGTCACTTCATCACTTATTTTTCTCCCCTCTATCACCTACTTCTGTAGTCATCACTTTCCAAAAACACTACAATGCTAGCCAGACAGAAAAACAAATCACATATTCTATTCTTATTATTATCAAAGAAATTAAAACCTTCAATATCTCCCGATCAAGTGCAACTCCCTGTGCTCTTTCCTAAATTCTTGCAATTTCATAGAAAAAAGAATTAGCCAGCAACCAGAAAAAATGAAAAGAATTCTACTAACAGCCAAGAGTTTTTCAGAGTACATATGAAAGGCATTTTATGAGGGAAACGGAAAAATATTGCTCTCTGTTATGCAGCTGCTGGTGAATTCTGGGGTGCTTTTGTCACCCTCAGTCAGCAGTCCCTGTGTCACCACTCCAGCGCAGTTGCTGCCTCCCGAACAGCGGTGCTCAGCAGGACCTGTTGGGCACCACGTGTCACCTGAGAGCAAGCTGAGCTCTTGTGCAGAGCTCACTGGGGCTTCAGGCTCACAGGACAGGGCCTTGGTCCTGCAGCCGTACATAAATGCTGCACGGAACGGAGCAAAGGGACTCTTGCTTGCAGACTTATGGAATCTCTCTGCAGAAGATTGGGAAAAGAACATCGAAGCTCTGCATGTTCTCGGTGGGCCAGCCAGAGTGGGAAGACTTGCAGGAGAAGGAGCAGGCGAGGTACAAGTGTGGCTGCAGAGCACAGCCCAGGAGGAGTCACGGTGCTGAGGCATTGCTTTGCTGAGCACCTCTCTGGCCCCTCTCCCTCACGAGGGGCTTCTAGCCATGGTCTGCCAGAACAATGAATTACTTTCCTATCAATGACTGCATCGTTATTTCCATCTGCAATGATTGATGGATCATTGCTTTAAACTGTTTCTGGTGTGGAAGATGGTACCTGTCAAAGTTTCCACTTGGGGTAGATTCCCTTTTATAGCCATACGGTTAAGCCATTCTAGTTTAAAATAAAGAAATAATTAAAAATAATTTTATTATGATATTCACTCTCACAATAGTAAACAAACCCCAACTTAAATCCCCCCAAAATTCACCGAGAGGTCAGTGCTTTTCAGAAAGATACTTACTGTGAATCATCCTATGCATCTTCCATAAAAATACATTTCTAGCACTTGAAATGCACTAGGAGTCTGTTTTAAATATATGTTATAGGCATGGCAGGCAGTCTGCACTGCAAACTCAGATTTAGCCTGACTTCTAGTTCCAGTGAACCACAGCCCATTTATGTCACCACATGTTGAGAGTTGCTGCATCGGTCCTGTGTAAAAATCAAATGCTCAGGAGCTAAGGCAGCAAACTGCTTGCTTTAAACGTGGCTTTTGGCTAAAATCAGATTATCAGGGTCTGACCCTAAAGCCATATGCCTGGAATGTGTGAGCATGATACATCTATCACTTGCATCAACTTTACATCAGAGCAGGACAACCAATTTGAATTGAATACTTGTGATTTACGTCACTGGTTATGAGCTGAATATTAGGCTCAGCTCTGTGGTATACAATGAATTTGCATGCCCTGAAGAGGTGATACAAAAAAGAATACGAATGGCCAGGCAGCGAAAAAATAAATCTTTGAAAGTTCTGTCCACATCTTTACCTCTACCAACGTTTTTCTAACATGAACACATGCAAAACACCTTGTCTGGCATATTTTTAGGTGTACTCAAACTGGGAAAAGAAAAGTAACTCAGTGAGAAATTAAAAATTCAGCCCTAACTTAGGCAAACTTTAGCATTTTGCATGAAATTCCAGGATTTCCCTTCGCTGTAATACTCAGATTCCAAATATACAAATACATATAAATTCCAGAGTTTCTGTTTGCTGTGATATGCAGCCTGTGTTGAGCAGTTGACACCCTCACCCTCCACACTAAGGGAGAGTTCCATAATTACTGCTAACAACACATAAAATGTGAACTACATTTGATTTTAAGATCAAATGTAAGATTTTATAAGCCATAACCTATACAGTCACACCTAGATGTATCACTCTTATGCAGAAAGCATATTAAAACTGTATTTTTTTGATATATAAGCAGGACATAAGAAAATTTCTAAGTATTTAAGTAGAAAGCAAAAGAAAGCACAGAAATGTATCACTTGACATAAAAAAGAGACATTTTGAAGAGAAATAAAAGGTTACATGAAAAAAGAAGACAAATACACAGTAGAGATTTCAATATTTTAGGTCTTTTAATTCTTTCACTAATAATGAAAAAAGCAAGTTGAACTATTCCTGTGTAATATTAGAGTGAGCAGCTAAAGATATTCCTGAAAGATACCTTTACTACTAAAGATACTTAATTTACTGCCCAGGATTCTGAAGACAGTATGAAGAGGGGACAGACTCATTTATCATAACCGACTGTTAATTCACGAAGGATTTATTCTGTGGATTTTGATATATGCTAAAAGGGACAAACAAATAAGAGAGGCATTTGCATAGTGTCAGATAGGCATAAAATCTCCAATACTGCTTTAGCTAGTGTCTAGGAAAACCCAGTAAGGTTTTCCAAAATAGAAACTGCTGAATATATATTAGTTGTTGAACAACACAAATCTTTGCAATCCATTTCTAAAGTATTATTTTCCTGCCTGCTAACAGTAGCCCCTTGGGATTTTCTTTTAAATAGAACAAACTTTCAAGTCAGAAAGATTGGTAGAAGCCTAAAGCAAGTTTAGAGCAAGGTCTCTCTTGATTCATAGTACAAATACACAGTTGGTACAATATTTAAGAATGACAGTGCTGTCTTTCAGTACTGCTGCCTACAATACTTGGAAATATATCCTTTCAGAATGTGAAGGCATATCCTCTACGAAGTACCCAGATAAATCAGTTCACCCTTGGCTGTAACTAAACGCTGTCTAGTGACTTGTGATCGACAGGGCTTTACCCTCTGACAGCCAGATTCATTGTTGGGACAGCAACCAATCGTCGGGTTTGACGACATGAGCCTAATCAAAGTTGGAGTATAAAAAGCCCCCTTGGAATATATAAGGTACACCAGTGTGGCAAGCTGTCTCTCAGATTGCATTTGCTTTCACGGATCTGTTTAGTACTGAAAGGGAAAGGGGGAGGGGGAAAAAAAAAGAAGGGAAAAGTGCTGCACTGAATGTGAGATCATGCAAAAGCTAGCGCTCTATGCTTATATTTACCTGTTCATGCTGATTTCAGTCGATCCGGTGGCTCTTGATGACAGTAGTCAGCCCACAGAGAACGCTGAAAAGGACGGACTGTGCAATGCTTGTACGTGGAGACAGAATACAAAATCTTCCAGAATAGAAGCCATAAAAATTCAAATCCTCAGCAAACTGCGTCTGGAACAAGCTCCTAACATTAGCAGGGATGTTATTAAACAACTTTTACCCAAGGCTCCTCCACTGCAGGAACTGATTGATCAGTATGATGTCCAGAGAGATGACAGTAGCGATGGCTCTTTGGAAGATGATGACTATCATGCCACCACCGAAACGATTATCACAATGCCTACAGAGTGTAAGTAACCCTGCTTCTTTCACCTCCCACCGCTGCTCTGAGAGAGTTGTCTCCCTGCTGTAGAGCCACACAACTCCTCCTCGGGCTCTCCCAACAGGCTGCTGGCTGAAGTCTGCTGGAGGGAGGGAGGAGAGCGTTATTTCTAAAGAATTTGAGCCAGGTTCAGATGACCGTGTTGTGATCCTTTGTTTTACTGTTCTCTTGTCGGCTCCTTATAATGTGTGTGCCGTGTAGCACTTAGGATTTGCCCATTGCCTTAGAAAGCAAAGGGAGATCTGCAGTTTAGTCAACTTCGTTATCTGCAGCACTCGGGGCATTTCCTCTCACAAATATGAAGTACAAGCGCAGATAACGAGAGAACTATATTTTTGTGAGGGAGGTTTCACTAGCAAGAATATTTAGAGGCAATAGAAATCAACAGAAATGCAGCTTAGAGCACTACACCTACCTAACTGCAACATGTTACAGCAAGTGCAAGCAGAGAGTTAAATTCTTGCTTCTTTGCTGATCGCATAAGCTAGCACCACCCACCTCGGAGTTAAAACTATATATTTAAAGCAAATATCGTGTGTAACAGACTTAAATGAAAAAATGTCCGTGCTGTAGCAATCAGCTCACGTAGTCGTGCCAAGGAAGAATGAAGGCATTTACTGAATGAGCAGATTCTGAGTTATCTTCTGAGTGCTAAACATCTGCTACGGTTCCTATCAAGTATCTTTTGCACAGCTAATACTGTAGTATCTTATGTTCTTCATCAGCTAAAGTATTTGGCTATGGCAGCTGTTTTTTTAAATAACACTTACGAATATGATGTCAAAAAGGAAAAAGATGACAGGACATATAAGGCATGTTAGCAGTTACAGATATCGTTATGATATGCAGACTAGAATAATATCAGCTGCTCTCACCAGCTAAAAATGTACTCATAAATGAAAAAGTAAATTTTTCAGTGAAATTTTTCGACCTAGTTATTATTAAGATGGGCATGTAAGAGCATTATTTTACTGCAGCCTTATCACAAAGCTGAGGTCTGCCTGCACTTTTATTCCAGCCTATTATGTTCAAGGCTTTCTAACTATTTTTAATCAAACTGCTACATAGTTACAGTGACTTTAGAAAAGTCATTGTATTTCATTACTCTGAGTTCATTTCCTACTTCTTATAAAAAGCCCTTGAGCTATTTTGAATGCACTAAAGAGACAGGTATCTTAGGTGATGAGATTTATGAATGTTAAAGCCCTGCACGATTTAGGATTAGTACTACCCATTTTATCCTGGCATGGAAAGATATTGCCATGACTAGGTATGACAGCTGCATCGTAGGCTACAGGAAGGAGGAACGCAGCACTGCACGTGACTTTCCTCTAATATTATTCAAATGAAAACAAAATTATCCTTATATTAATAATCTCAATTATTTTCTTCCCATTGAGAAAAGAAATTTAAGTGTTTGTTCAGTTTGCCCAGTGCTGTATGGTCTGTAGCAGGCTGAGGCTTTGGAGCAAGCTAGAAATAGCTGGATCACCACACACATGTTGAGTCAGCTTATGCAAAGTTGCTGCTCTGCCTGCTTTATGAAGGTCCTCAGGAGGTGACCAGCAGAAGTGAATTTGTAGTAGGTGATAGAAAAATAATTTTGCTGATATCCATTGAAGTTGCTGGAGAGTATAAACATCAGAAAATTAATTAAGTTAAATCCACTTTGTTACTGGTACTCTTTATAACATAGTGTAATATTTCCTATACAGTCTGAAAAAAATAGGTTTATGCATGCATTTTTTTCTTGTTCCCTGTTCAGTAATCTGTTCTTTCCATTCATTTATAGCTGATTTTCTTGTACAAATGGAGGGAAAACCAAAATGTTGCTTCTTTAAGTTTAGCTCTAAAATACAATATAACAAAGTAGTAAAGGCACAATTGTGGATATACTTGAGGCAAGTCCAAAAACCTACAACGGTGTTTGTGCAGATCCTGAGACTTATTAAACCCATGAAAGATGGTACAAGATATACTGGAATTCGATCTTTGAAACTTGACATGAACCCAGGCACCGGTATTTGGCAGAGTATTGATGTGAAGACAGTGTTGCAAAATTGGCTCAAACAGCCTGAATCCAATTTAGGCATCGAAATAAAAGCTTTTGATGAGAACGGACGGAATCTTGCTGTGACTTTCCCAGGACCGGGTGAAGATGGATTGGTAAGTCTATTTAGAAAAATCCCATTTCATTGAAAAGCATTTATGCTGTATTTTAAGGATAAAATGGATGCATTGTTTAGAGAGTGGAAGATAAAAGTTCTGTATATCCAATTCTTTCATTCTTTGCTCTCTGATCATGCAAAAAATCAACTGCATTCTTCTGCCTCCATTTCCCTATTTAAAAAATTGAAAGAAATTGCAGCATTTCAGAGGGACACTGAGAGGCATTAACTAGAAAAGGTATTGGCAATTACTGGTGGATGATGCTATCAAAGTAACATTGCTTTCAATTTTGAGAGCAAATGCTGCTTAATAAGCAGCTATTTCACATAAAGCTACAAGAACAGTCTTTAGATTCTTTCACTGGTAAGAAAGATGACTTTACAATTGCTGAGAAGGCAAGAGAGCTCCTACATACTCTGTATGTATGCATAGAAAATATATGCATATATTTTCTATTAATAACAACAAGAATTATCTGTTTATGAAAGTGAGAACAGATCATCTTCATAATGTTCTTTACCTTTTAATATTTGATAGAGTGCATCATTCCAGCTATTAGAAATGTTTGTATAGAGAAATTCTGCTTGACACAGTAACTGAGTCATAATCATGAGAAAGAGCATAAAATAACTATCTGGTGTGTTTTTATAAATATAAACTGGTACACTTCAGGTTTAATTTGTTCAACTGCAGCATTTTCCCTACTATTTGTTTCTGCAAATCACTAATCATCTACAACCTATAAAAATTTCTGAACTTATCAAAACCAAGTAATCCCTCCTTTTGAATAAAGTACGAAGAATATTATTCTACTTTTACTTTATGCAGTAGATGAATCTGTTGCTCACAGAAATACAGAATTATTTAGGTTGGAAAAGACCTTTAAGGTCATTGTGTCCAACCATATTTATGCAACATTTAACTTCACAGCAGTATAATATAATTAAAAAGAGCTTAAAAGAAAAACCCTGTGATATCTTAATTGCACATCCAATATAAATGTGGATCTCCTGTATTTGAAACAGGCCAGATGGATATCATGATCAGGAATGTCCTCACCACCTCCATCCATTCAAATGATGATACATGTGGATAACCCATGGCTATCATCATCTACAAACAAACATTTCAGTGGTGGAGCAGGGTTAGAGGCACAGTTAACCGGAGAGGAAATTTCTCCTCTCTTCCCTCCAGCTCCTTTCCAGCAGCTCCTGGTACAGGGGTGCTCCTCTCACCAGATACCTCCCCATTTAATTTACCTTTGGGAAAACCTCTTCCTGCAGCTCCACAGCTCACAGCCATGAAGGAGGGTATCTGGTGAGCAGGAAACTCTGTTACAAAATTAGCTGGGCTGCTCCTTACTCGCAAGGAACGGTCTTCATGGGATAGCCCCATCAGTGCCAAACCAACACACAGGGCAGACACCAATGTGTGGAAGGGAGCAACTTTGGAAACATTTTCAAACTCACACTCATGCAGGTTGCAATTTCCCTCTAGTCTCAGCTGGTGACTGTGGAAACACCTTCAGTAGGAGGCACGTGGCTCTGAGACCTGCCAAAAGTACATTCCTGGCCAAAGGACTCTTCCAGGAGTCCAAATATTTAGCTGCCACTCCAAATTCATTCAGTCGTAGAGGCATTCAAGCATGGCAGCAATAAAGGAGCAACTTTTGTCCTCCTTGGTCTGGACAAAAAGCTTCCCTTGATATCCAGAAAGCCTGAACTCAATATGCTCTTAATGGAGGCAATTTCAGAAGAACTCACAAAAGCTCTTATTATAGAGTTTAAAACAAACAAATCCCACATCAAAAGTAAAAATCCAGCATCCTCCAAATTTTCAAAATGTTCTTATAGCAATTAATAGAAATTATGCTAGCACTGAGATAATAGTGATTTCAGAGACAAATAGTTGGATGTCAAAGCTCTGTACAGAGAAATAGCAAGGAAATGCAGAGATAAGTGTAACAGAATTGCTGGAGGTCAAATTTTGTTCGCAAACTTCATTTCAGAATCTTGATTTGACACACACCTACATCTGAAATATTATTTGCATGTCTTTAATGAACTTAGGCTTACGTCAGAAACGATTCCAATTCCTTCTCCTCTCCTCACAGAACCCATTTTTAGAGGTCAGAGTTACAGACACACCAAAACGATCCCGCAGAGATTTCGGTCTCGACTGCGACGAGCACTCGACAGAATCCCGATGTTGTCGCTACCCGCTGACGGTGGATTTTGAAGCTTTCGGATGGGATTGGATTATCGCACCTAAAAGATACAAAGCGAATTATTGCTCCGGAGAATGTGAATTTGTGTTTTTACAAAAATACCCGCACACCCACCTCGTGCACCAAGCCAACCCCAGAGGCTCGGCAGGTCCTTGCTGCACACCCACCAAGATGTCCCCAATAAATATGCTGTACTTCAACGGGAAAGAACAAATCATCTACGGCAAGATACCAGCCATGGTTGTAGATCGCTGCGGGTGCTCATGAGATCCTCGTCAGATCCACTGCTTCCCAAACCGTGGAAGCTACCAAAAAAACGAAAAAAAAAAAAGAAAAAGAAAAGAAAAAGAAAAAAAAAGTTATACCCCCTCACCAGTCTTTCAAACTGTGAAGTTTCGTACACAAGGCATTGTCGACCTCCTATGCACTACCACACAGATTTAGTGCAGAACCAGCTACAGAACGTGAACTAAAGGACGATGTAATGACCTGACGGCTGCTTGTGAGCCACCAAAAGAGAAAAGCTACAATCAAAATCACCGGATTTAATACAGGAAGTTCTTACATTATGAGGGAATCAATATTCAGTCATTCGGATGCAAATTTATATGCAGGTTTCAGTACATGTTGATAATCAAAAGCCAGCTCCTTCTCACCTGAGGACAGAAGGAGAAGGCTTTTGGGTTCCTTTCTTCACAGCTTCACTTAATATCATATTCACAGAAACATATATACTGGTAACATATACGCCACTACACAATACCACCAGAATCATCCTTAAACACTTGAATATATAGTGCAGACTTGTGAAATGTATCAGATGAAATTCCACATAAATGGACAAATCCTGAAATTAGGGATGGCATAGTGTATTTAGCGTGTTTCCATTCCTTTTTCTCATTAGTATGTTAGTAATCAATGGCAATGGTGCTACGTGAGCAGGCTGAGGAAAGAGAAAGATAGTTATATAAGTGAAAGAATTTAGGCTTAATTATGAATTTGCCCTATCCTCAGGTACACTATTCAACATTCGCAAGAAATAGGTATTTTTTAAATGAAAAGGAGTAGTTTTCTAGACATAGAAAAACAGAAGGCAGCACAGAAGTCCAACATTCAAATTGCAATCCCACATTTTGACCTGCCTTTGCAACATTACCGTTTGCACTATGGTAAACCAATGCAAATAGTTGGTTGCTACAGATATTGTTTAAAAACCACTTTGATATAACTGACTTGTGTAATATGTATGCATCAATATTTTGTAAATAAATGTTTATTTTTTAATCACTGTTGGTATATGTTCATCACAAGAAAAGAATGACTTTAACCTGTACTTTAGTTTAATAAACAAACCCCACTATTCTCCTCATAATATAATTTTCTGGATTTTAACACAAATAATATGTAGGAACAATGCAACAAAGTAAACCATGTGTTGAGAATTATTCTACATTTTATATGTTTTTTACATTGGTATGAGCCATCTAGGATAAATGATGGCCCTTGACATGTTTATAAGGTTCTTTGGGTTACTGTTTTTATGGTCATTTTGATCCACAATTGAATTTCCATATTTTGAATGTTATGTTCATAAATAATGATAATGATACCACAAAAGATTGCTATTAAATGCATTTTATTATATTTAAAAGTTTGCAGCAAAGTATTTTCTGTATTTGAGTAAACATAGTACATGGATTTCCACACAAATTCTGTACATTTTCCTTATAGTAAAAAAAATGTTAATTGAAATTAAAAAGATCTATTTACTATAAAGTCCATTTTATTTCACATGTGAAATAGAACTGATAAACCAGGTGTTTGTTAAGACAACACATTCACTGTTAAAACATCTTCATGTTAGTATGATGCACGCTTTTGTTATATTCCAGAATTCGGTTTTGAATTTTCCTTTGTGTAAAACCACCCTAAAATTGCAAATCTCCTTGATTTTCTTTCCCTTCCTCTTTTATATATTTTCTGCCTTGGTGGTAAATATTTTGTATTGAGTTTTTTTACTTTTTAAAAAAATTTGTATGTAAGGACATTAAAACTTCAAGTTCGAGCAATGAGGTTTGAAACTTAAAAGCAAACAGATTTTCTGCAATTTCTTTTGAATGATTAGGAGCTCTGCTAAAGCTGTGTCCAAGCATCAAGCAGATGTTCAGCTTCTCCTGATGCAGTTCACCAGAGCAGGTCCCTGGGGCCCTTAAATACACTTTCAATTTAGTTTCCCACAAAACACAATCAGACTAAACGAAAATCTGAAAACTCTTGGAATACAGACTCTTGGTGAGGCCACAAGAATTAAAAGTACAGCACAAATCCCCTCCTAACCAAAGTTACAGAATGAAGGGAGAAATCCTCTGTTAATTTAAATCAATGGCAAGACTTTCACTGGCTTTAAGGGAGACCAACATTTTGCCCTTTGACTTTTAACTCGTGACATTCAGGCACCAAGTAGTGCCATCCTGCTCATGTGAACTATCAATAGAACTATCATCTCCTTGTGTGAAGCTCTTAAACCATTCAGAGACTGCAAATTAACTCCCATATACCTCGTAGCTAAACATTCACTGCTTTAATTGGGCCAGTTCATATAGCAACAGCTGCAGAGATGCAGCAGTGTGGAGTTTGCAGTTGATAGCAAACAAAATATATTCCCAGTCTGTACCAAAGTCCTGTTACAACACCTGCAGGATTATTTTTATTCATGATAGCTAAAGTAAAGCTAATGCAAATTCATTTACCCCCATACAAGTGACGTCATTGGCTGCCTGCTAATAGCTGCACCCTGCACAAAGGCAGTGCACAAGCGATGGAAATTTTGTTCCTGGAATCCATGAAAACAAAACTAAAACACGAAAGCAAGTAATATAAATTCCAAAAAGCACCTACTCCAACCAGCATTCCGTCTTGACATTCAGACAAATTTTAATCCACATAAATTTTATGCAGTGTACATCCTTTATGTTTTGCCAAACTTGAAATTATCATGGAGCAGTTCTGGCCCCTGGGTTTTTAATATTGACCTCACAGATAAGCGGCCACTTATGGAACATGCACTGGGCTTTGATCTTGCTGATTTTAGCTGCTGAATAGTTCATGATTAATGTGTTTATTGGCAATCAATTTAAGATGTCAATGATTCATTCTGTTCTTACTGTTATAGCCTTGTATATCCAAGGCTCAGGTCTGAGAGACTTCAGCAGCATTTGTGAATATTTTGTATGGCTCTCAAACCTCCTGGTTAAGCTGTATATTCATAATAATGAAAATAGCCAATGAGGGATAATTTGTCAGAAATTAACAGCATCATTTCCTTGCCTGGCATCCTAATAATCCCAATTAGGAATGAACAAGGTAGAATCCAGCTTTCCAAGGCAGTGTTCAAGAGCCCCAAGATGCATGTGCACACCTGCAACAGGGCAGCCCCTCATCTCTACTTTGCTTCAGCTCTTCCTCTTGGCTCCAATGCCCAGTTCTTCCCCTCCCACCATGAGCCAGTCCTTTTCCAGTGTTACTGTATGTCTGTCTTTTACTCAGCTCCAGTTACACTGCAACTCAAGTAGCATTTCCCCTCCCATTTTGCAAAGCATCTCTAATCCCATCCCATCCCACCCCAGCCAATGTTCACCCCCAGCACATCCCACACTGCTCCACAGCCCCTTTTGCAGGCAGAACAGCCCCCCTGCAGTACTGCCCTCCTGTCCCTTAACGAGATCCAGTGCATCCTGCTTCTGCTGGAAGCTGCGGTTAGGGGAGAAACCTTCCAATATGCTCAACAGAGCCTTTGGGGAGTTTAACAGCTGAGCACACAAGTCATCACCACTAAGCATAAATGCACTGCAATTTTTCACAGATGTACTGTTCTGCTAAATATGAGCAGATTTCAAAGGAAGAACTGAACGCCAAATCCATTCATAGCTTTAGGTAGCTTTTTCTCAATTCTGTGGTGTCTGGGTTTGGGGTTTGTGGTTGTTCATTGGGGGTTTGGGGTTTTTTGATGGTTTTTTTGGACGGTTTCTTTTTTAATCAGAAAGATTATTGAATTGACTCATTCTTGGATGTGAATGACCTATTTTGGCTAAACGTCTCAAAAAATAAATCTGCTTGAGATTAGGTTTGGACAGCTCAGTCCAGGAAGATAGATTTTGTTAAAGCTACAGTAAAACAAAGCAAGTTATTATAATCTGAAGTACCGGTTGGATAAACTTAATAACCAAATTATCCCACCTCGACTTATAAATTTAGCACATTTCAATAAAAAAATAAAGTTAGGAAACAGTACATTATGATAGGCACTAGATGGAAGCTTTACAAACAACGCTGTACCCATGTAACTCAGCAAAACTGTCATGAAGAACCTTAGTGATGTGTTTTAACTGACTCAAGTTAGCTGTGTGCTTGCACTTTAACTTCCTCCCAACAACGTTAACTGCAGCAAGCAGATATCTATACACTGATTTAACACCAGCAAAGAAACTACTAATGCAACTGCATCTGCTTTTCTGTCAAGTCTTCCTTTGCAAGAAGTAAGACCCTAACTCTCACCTGAAAGGCAAGTGTAACATGTTTGAATCCATAAAAATAAGATATTAACAAACTCTGGAAAAACTAAAGCGTCAATTCAGTCTCCTATTTAGTTTATAAAAGCCCTGACAAAATCCAAAGGAAGAAGATAGGGCTACAGGCCAACTTCTGAATTTGAATAGACTAGAAGTACAGCTCTGTTTACTGTTGGCTGCTTCTAAGTAATCTCAAAATAAGCGATAACACTAACATCTGTTGTAGCAATCTTGCAAAACAAAAAGAAATGGAGAAGCGCAAATATACAAAGCAATTAACTTCCCAACAGTGAACTACTCCAATTAATTACTAGGTGTATCCATAAATTAAGCAGAATTATTCTCTTTGGTGGTTAGACAGGGTGAAGTTGAGGGATGAAGAACTATTACAGTGAGTATGAAATGAAAAACCTGTCTGTTTTTGTTGCTCCAGAATAGAGATGAGAACAGGTCTTGAAGCCCTCTGTAGATGAGGCCTCAAGATCAGCACTAAGCTTTGTAGCATTTTGGGTGTAAATCTGGCTGATTTTCACCAGCTTTAGCCACCAAGGCTTCCTGAGGCTGCAGGAAAGACTGTTCCTTTTCTTTAGAAGTTGACATAACTTTCACACTACGCATGCTTTAAAAGCAGTACTTTCAGAGAATACAAAATAGCTTAGTGCCCATGAGTCAACTTGTGATCTTGAACTTGTGTTCTTAACTTAGAGGCTTTCTGTGCTCTAAATTTAATTATGAATCAAAAGTAACCAGTGGTCCTGAAAGCTATTGCAATTTCTCCCTATTGGAATGCCTTTCAACTACAAGTCAATAACCAAGCTAAATTACCAACCTGTAACTTTTCCATTATATTTATCATACTACCTCTGTAAAAGTAAAGGGAATCCTTCTTCAAGAACTAAAAGTATTCAGCTTGAACGAATCCTACCTGTGGAAAGGCAGAGGAACAAGCCCTGGCTCAGCAGTGTCTTTCGTGTCACTCCTGATGAGGTCTGTATGGCTTTGGATGAGATCTGGTTAAGATTTCTGGCAAGGAAGAAATAAAAATTCTTGGTTTTGGCATTATGTTCCATGTTCCACCAGTAAAATTAACAGGAGCACTTAAAGGAATGGTATGGGAAGAATAGCTGGGAAAGCATTGCAGAGGCATTTCTTGGTAGACAGCTTCCACAATATTTAATAAAAGGCAGTTTGGGGGACAATTGCAACACAAACTGGAGAATATACTGAAATCATCTAAGATGTAACATTCATTGTAAAGCAGTCATGTGCAAGCAGTGGTCTGCTTCTGAGTTTCAAGGAGCTGAGTACAATATAAAAAGTGAAATTTAAATGAGATAAAGAATTTGAGGGATGTAACCAAGGCAGCAAGAAAGACTTTATCTTCCCAAATCCAGGATGATACTGAAGGCATTCACTGAACTTTCACTTCCTCTGCCTAAAGAATGCTTAAATTGAAAAGGTCTGCTCTTTGCCAAAATTAAAAGATGTTCTAAAGCAAATCTATCTTAAGTATAATCTGTTGCATTATAATCTGAATATGCAGCAATCCAAAATATAATTACTCGTAACTTGGCTAATAGCTTGCAGTTAAGGTTCATGATTCATGAACTCTTTCTGCAGAAATTCATATTAGTTTTTTACCTAGGAGAGGAGCAATTAACTTCCCAACCAACCAATAGTTAGGGAGCCAGAGCATTATTTCAGGGCACTCTGTGGCATTATATTAGGTTATCTTAAGCATCATACACAAGAGCATGAAGAGCAAAGATGTTCTTTATGCTTTAGCATCTGTGCATTTGAAGAGGAGGTTTATTTTGATTTCAGTCAAACGGCACTCTGCTCTCCTAATACCATTTTCATAATCATTTTCCCCGTTGTTATTCTTCAAATCTGGCAATGCTGACATATGAAGCAGCACAACTGAACACCTGGCTGTCACGCATTATGGCATCAGGTTGCAGCTTCGCCTCTTGTGCAGCGCCAGGTGGTCGGAGGAGTGGGAGGCACGTCAAACACATGCCTTCGGGCTGAGCTCAGCTGCCTACTGTATGCTGCTGTCATGTAGGAAAGCTCAGCCTAGGTGCTAGTCCAGGGCAAAATGCCCATTGCTGTGCTGCTGTAGGTGACACCTACCACAACATGCTGCTGGCTGGCCAGAGCTTTCTGCTCACTGCTGTTGTTCACCCACTGCAGGGTGGGGTAACAAATCTCACAGGATTCCAGTCATGATCCCTGTGAGCCCAGAGGAACTAAGAGCATGGGTTATTCTGAAGAACAGCAGCATAACTTGATCATAATTGAGTATTTTCCTTCTAGAGAGCAATTATTCTAAGAGCACCATTAAACTGGGCTTTTCCCCAATGCAGAAGTGTTCCTCTCATCCTATCATGACATGCTGCCACAGCATGAGAATTTTATACATTGACCTGTAGTCAGATCTCACGGATCTGAGTCCTTGCAACACCATATAGCAACAGACACCAACAAATTCCATAAATCAAGCCAATAATATTAATTTAACCGGGTTGTTGATAGCATGGCACATCCCATTTTCAGTTACACCATTTGCCTAGGGAGACAGAAAGGGCAGCTGTCAAAAATACTCTCTCCTCTTCTGAGGTCACTGTGTTGTCTCTGAAATAGTCTCAGGATACTTGCCTTACCTTTTCTCTTTTTTGGTTATATGTATAGCCTGTGACTTATTTTTTGATCAATTCTTTTTGTACTGAAGTATTTTCAGTCCTCCAATACCTTATCAAAGCTAGGAACACTATTAAAGCCAGAACCATCCTTTGGTTTTTAAGACCATCTTACTCTTCTTGTTCCCAAGCAATTGTCTAAACTTTCTTTATCAACCTAGACTCAAGCTCTAGCTGCCACAAAATGATAAGCCCAAAGACGACTTAGGTTTCTTTGCTTGTCAGAAATATTACTTTTTATTAAACCTCTCATTTTCCTTCTTTTTTTCTTTTAAGTTCCAAATTTTTCATGAAAACATTCACAGTAAAGTTAAAATAGTGCATAAGACATTTGCAGATTCCAAGGAAAAGAGTATTTAGGAAAACCCCCTAGTTTTTTAGTATTTTATCCTCATAAAAAACAGAGTAACTTCTTAAGGGATTAATTTACTGATTTATATATTACAATTGCAGTCTTAGGAACATTTAAAAATTAGAAGAGGTATTTTTCAATAAAAGCATTTTTCCATCTTAACCATAATTTTTAACAGGGTATTGGTCTGGAAGCAGACCCCACATCAAATGTTGCCTTTTACCAAGACTTTCTTTTCACCACAATGACACCCCTAATACCTTACTTTTATCAGTGTACTTGTGTGAAGACTACTGGCCTTGACAAAATGCTTCAGAAATCTGTAGCTGTCCTTGACTGCCCACTTTACATCCCCTCCACTTGTAGATGACCTCATGTGAAGAAAATTGTAGTAATTGCTACTACCAACTATGACAATCCTCACGGATAAAACAAATCATGTCTATAGAGGGCACAGTGCAATTCTCAGCACCCATTGTTTGGGGCAGATATGGCTAAACTTCAGATCTTTAGCTGAAAAACAACTGAAAATTGGTTCCACCAATTTCTCTCAACTGTGATTAAGAAGGAGCTTAGTTACAACAAAATGCAATTACTCAGTTTTGGCCACGCAGCCTTCCCGAGGCTTTTCCAGATCCGCTCCCACGGACCCTAATTCTGGTCTGGAAGCCAATTGTTCCTTGGCAGCGTTGCCATGGATCTCACTCAGAGATTTAGCAACACATTCTCCACCAGCTTACAGCAAACACCAATGTCTACAGCTCACCCGCAGCTTGCTCATACCACAAGTTGGAAGTTTTCCATATTAGATCCTGCCCATTATAACAGCAGGGAGGGTGGAATGCTGTGCCACGTGAGGCTGAGTTCTTGTAACTGTACCTGATACTGCATTTTCACAATAACAAATGCCTAAACACAAAGCCATACACAGAGATAAACATGCCAGAGCAATTAGGATTCTCTGAGCATTTGCAGAGCCAATGGGATCAAACTGATGTGCCCACCAAAGGAGACATCACAGTGAGTATCTGTTATGGAACACCTAACCCAGAAATTAGAAAGCCTCCTTTAAAGAAGAAGATGAAATTCACAATTCCAGGTTAACATGGGGACTTTAACCACCCCCAGCAGCTGCTGGAAAGGCAATGTAGCAGGGCACCAGCAATCCTAGGGATTTCTGCAGGGTGGTTGGGATGTGCTGCACAAAAGACTTTTCACTGGCACTGCTACTCACACCTCGGTAAGATTGTGATGACCCAGGGTAACTGTTTTGTCTCAACCCAAGCCATTCTATGATTCTGTGACTGAGATAATAAGGCAAAGGAAATGAGGGAGGCACAATAAGAGAGGAGTAGCTTTGTTAATGCCAAAAACCCTTATTTTTGTCACGGAAATCAGAATCAGGCACCTTGAATCGCCAATGTGTTTGATTATTGCTACATTGATGACAGAAAAATAAACATTTACTGCATCTGAAAAGCCACTGTTCCACTGGTTCTCTTACTGCACTGAAGCATTGACTCTAAACTTGTATTCAATAGAGAAATATATTTTTTATTCTACACAAACTGTAAGTTTTCAAATATCCTACAGATAATATGCAGAATGTCATGTGAAAACAGTATAATCAATTTATGAGAGAACCAACCTCCCCCTTGCACATAAATTACTGCTTCTCTAAAATTAGCCTAACACTATCAAACAGGACAATCTTTTGAGGAATAATACCAATAGCTTGGCAACTTTTCTTCTGGGACTTGAGAAGGTGACATATTGAAGGATCAGCATCTTTTAAAGTCTTCTAGCAGTAAGATTCTCTTTCTTCTGTAAATTACAGAAAGGATGTACAGTGCATTAATATTTTCAAAAAAATACCCCTAAATACCCTTTTCAACCCAAACCTTGAGTAAATTGAAAACAGTTATTTTAGACACACAGGTGCCACTCAAAGCACCTACATCTGTTTCAGAATCCAAAACCACTTAAGTATTGTTATCCCTAGCAGCAAACCTGTCCTACAAAGGTACAACTACACAAAACAAAATTATTTTGGTCCTTCTCCCCTGTTACTTAACTGTGTTGTATTGCTGATTTTTTTTGCTTTGTTTTGCTTTATTTTGGGGGGGAGGGCATTGTGTTTCTTTCTTTGCTTTTTCTTTTGTGTGCGTTTGCATTTCTGTTTTTTTCTTCCTTTTTTTTTTAAGTATGGGGAAGCCTTTTAAATTCTGTATTTCTTCTCTTCTGAATGAATGCACTCTTACGCTATGGGAGAAGTCTCCCGATAAAGCGCTTCTATTACCTAATGTGGATAAATAATTAGATATTACTTGAGGTAATGGGTGAATGGTAAAGCCTCGTTCACCAGGTAGAAGGAGGAATATTATTTTCACCCTTTGCTCCAATTAATTTTTAAATCTTCTCTAGCCATTCATCAGTGGTGCAGGTCATGAGACTCCCAGTGAGCACCCCAAATCGGTGAGCTGCATGGACTTCAGAAAATAAAGAAAGTTATGTAAATTTTTTTGTAAAGATAGTTATGTTCTTTAATGATTAAAAAAAAAATAGTTAACCTATTCCAATAATGCCTGACCAGCAGGATTAGCTGGAAGAATTATTGGCATTATTACTTAAAAAAAAGGCACAGAAAATTTTTTTTTCTCTCTGCCCAGATGGTCATATTTAAGCAAACAGTAAAATAATGAATAAAACCCCCTTGGACTGAATAACAAAATCCTGGACTGGAATCTGAATTTCATGACCATTATTTTACAAGTGAGACAAAAGTTTTCAATTCCAGATTTCAGTTGTGCTAAAATACTCAAGCAATCTTGATTCTATAAATGTGGAAAGAATGTAAGAGGATATTGCCATTATGATGGTTTGCTTTAACACACTACAGAGGTTGCTACAAATAGATGTATTTTATCCCAGGAAATTTTTTGGGAATACCAGGGAACCTGCATGAGCAAATTGATGGAAACACACAAACATTTATTTGGACTACTATTCAGAAACCAGGAGCCTAGATTTCTGTTTTGAGCTCTTTGTATATGTGTTCTTACCCACTTTTCCTTTGGCTATATCTGTTAACAACAAAGAAGTTCCACTCTTACTGTAAGGAAGCTGGCAGAATTTGGCTGCTCAAAGTCAAATTTTTAGTTGGACATTTTTAATGCTTTTTTATATTTCACGTATTTATGTTTAAAGGATCATCTGACCGTGAATAAACCTTTAGGTGAGAAAGTGGCTTTAACACACAGCTTTGACTTCAGCATTATTCCACAGTTTCATTCCTGCTACAGAGTTCAACAGAGCAGGCTATAATTTATAGTAAATTACACTTAAGACTACAAAATTCTGACAGTTTTACTCCTGTGTTGTTCAATGCACTAAGTGACCCTATCATGAGGCTGTTGACCTGACACCCTTGGGAAGTACAGCAGATTTTTCTCAGCTAATGCATGGCCTCACTCAGCAGGACAGGGCAGGCTTGCTCTAAAAAAGGGCAGCACAACACCCCCATGCTCCTGTTACCCGAACTAGTGCTGCACAAATGAAAAAAAGAGAAAGACCCATCAGTTGAAATAAATATTGAGAGAAAATTCTAATGTATATTTCTCCCTTATAATTCACATTTTCAATAAAACTGTCTATCATATATAGCAGAATGATTGCACCTTAATCAAAACCATAATTCGCTGAGTATTTTAAAGACCTATTTTTCATATGATTGTGAGCATGAACTCTGACTGCCACAGGCTGGGATACACATGTACTCTGACAAAGGGACACCCTGTTATCTTCTGTGCCACTGCTCAAAAACTCCAGACTGTTGCCAGATGCTAAAAGCAGACTTCATGGCTTGCAGTAATCATAGTAGAGCCACATGAAGTACCATACAAAGAAATAGAAACTTAGGGGAAAAAAAAAAGGACATATGATTTAACAATATTAATCCCTTTATCAGTAGTTAATCTTATAATTTCCCCATTGTAACAAAAAATATATTAGATACATAGACTTTGATTCATATATATAATATTTGTAAATGGCTTAACTAGAAAGTCCATTCTCCCTAAATGTTCATTGTAGACACATATATGCACCACCAATCACGAGCTGGAACTAACAAAAATAACCTTAATGAAAAACTGAAGTGTAAAAGAGCTTCTGTATCCAGCTGAAGACTTCACAATGAAATTAGGACAATACTACACTAATGGTACAGTCACTGAAAGATTTTTCCACTCCTCTTTTCAGGAAACCCTGTGTGAAATGCTGAGATCTGGAAATGTACCTCTGGCTACATTAGTAGCTGTTCTTAACCCCACCAGTAGAATTATGAAATTTGAAGCAGCAGCCTTTGTGTTACCCTAATTCACACTTCAATTCCCAGCTAACTCTTAAAACAAAACTATGCAAACTCTACCTTCAAGACTAAATCATAAAAACATTCGAAACTATGTTTCACATCATACCACATACCACAATCACAGAATGCTAAAAGGTAGGTTAGAAGCTAATCCATGCTCCAGATGTGTTCTTTTGGGGTGACTGTGGCACTGGAAGGGACACAAACAGCCGAATCTTCCTGCAATTTCTGGTGATACAATCAATGTTTCCCTGAGTAATGTGATGAACTGACTGCAACCTTCATTCCCCGCCCCCCTGCACTGTTGGGGGAAAAGGTAGAAAAATTTGGGAGGGAAGAAGGAGGGCTGGGGGAGGGAGTTTTTAGGATTCGGTTTTATTTGTCATTACCCTACTCTGATTTGGTTGGTAACAAATTCAACTCATTTCCTCAAATCCTGTCTGTTTTGCCTGTGACTGTAATGGGTGAGTGATCTCTCCCTGCCCTTAGGCCAACCCATGAGCCTTTTATTATATTTTCTCTTCTGTCCAGATGAGGGGTGATAGAGCAAATTTGGCAGGCACCTGGCATCCAGCCAGGGTAAACCCACCACGGGAATGCAACAAACACGATTTTTTGAAAATTCTAAAGATATAAAAATTAAATAATTTCTCCAATTTCTAACATGTACTACTTACAGCATACGGAGTATTTGTGAGCTTTGACGAGCTCTATACTCCCTGATTAAATTAGGCTCCTTACTGAATGTGCACACTCCTTTTGCAGAAGGATCCTACACCACCAAATGCCTTTGATAAAAAAGAAATTCACTACAGAATGAGAAGCTTAGAATACCTTAAGCCTTTCAGTGAGGATACACTAGTAATGGAAATACAGTTTGCTTTTGAAAGTACTATTCCAGAAGGGGAACTGACTACACAAGCAGTAGGAAACTGAAACACCCTAAAACACTTTTTTTCCTCCTCCCTCCACCATCACTATAGTTTACCAGAGCTTAACTATTCTGTAGGACCAATGTATTGGTGTGCAGTGGGGACTGCAGCTGTAGAAGTCCAAGGTCCAAACAAGTAACCTGAATTAAATCATGGCAGGGGCAAACCCAGTACTGTACCTTGAAGTGATACATCTACTCTGAGCATAGCACTGCAAAGATTCCCCCAGCACTTTCACTGTTTCCAAACACTCCTTTGTGATTTGGATAAAAAGCTGCCAGGGTGTTTCCTCAGAGACTTCACATCACGCCAAAAGAATGCTGTCGACACCTAATCTCACAGCACAGAGCGCCAAACATTTTACAGTCTGTCCATTTCTCTGAAGCTCTATGTTACCAGGTGATTACCACCCTATATTAACTGGAAATGCAATTTTCATCCCTACACCTTAAAATCCTATCAGGTGATAAAAACCAACTCATTGCCTCAAGAACACTATCACAAGCGACCTGCTAATGGCAGAGACTTAGTGGTATTCATCAAGAAGACAAACTGCAAATACTTCTTCAGCATAAAACATTACCAAAGAGCTATTCGAGAATAACCTCTACATGTTATTCTTTTTGTTTTTAGGACAAAATGTACTTTAATTTTATTTGTTTTTAGGACAAAATGTACTTTAATTCTGGAAGAATTACTCCTTCCAAATGTAACATACAGCAGAAAGGGAAGAATAACTAGAAAATATGAATCATTCCTTGATGGGACAAGGACGGATAACACACCATCACCCCCATGACTTACCCCAAGAGCAGTCATACAACTCAAGGTATGTTTTTGGACAGTTGCCAGCTTCTTAGCCTTCCTGCAGGACCTTCACACAGTGTTGGGTAATTCTTGCCTTTCCACAAAGACACACAATTTGTCTTATGTTGAGCACCGAAGGATGCTCAACAGTGATCTGCTGCTTTTAGCTTTTCTTTGTATAATACCTACCAAAATTATTTGAATATGGCTGACTTGGAAAAAATATGCATGATAAAACCACGACACTCTGTGCATAATGAAAAAGTGACAGTAAAGAAAACAAACTAAACCACATTAGTTTTTAAATCAGCAGCAGAAAGAAGCAGTCTACCAAAATAAAATTACTTGAACAAGAATGCAATTCTGCTATGTAAGCACAAAACTCAAGTAAACACAATTTGCCCTCATCCTTCCAAAAGTTTGTTTAAAAAGGATGTAGAGGAGTAGGAAGCAGAAACTTTTAGGATTCTTCAAACACCCATTTCTCCTTCTGAATCCTGTTCCTGTAATGGGAAGCCTTCCTAGTGAAAGGAGACACCTGCTTTTCCATAGTGCAGAGTTCCCCTATGGGCCATGAATAATCTGATACATTTCAGCAGTGGTTTTCATCCTTCTGAATCCGGTGGTAATCCTATTTAAAATACAGAATGGATTTTCCAAGGTAATAAATTATCTGTCATTAACATAAGATTTTTGGACAAATTTGGCTTTACAAAATTAACTACAGCTTTCCAAATACCTGGATAATTGGTCAATTTTATTCTGATATCCTGCTTTCTCAGATTGACATTGATATTATTCAAGCTGAAACAAAACTCAGACAAGGCAAGGTAATATCCTGCACTCTAAAGATGATGTTTGCATTTCATTTGCTCACATTGTTACATGTTGAACCAAGCATTTAGAAACAGCTAAGAAACTAAAAACATTGGTGGAAAGCTAAGCTACATTATATATTTAGCCCTGGAACATTCACCTGTTTCCCAGGTCCAAAATTCCAAGGCTACAAGAAATATTTATTAAGAACCTCTCTTAGACTTTTAAACCAAGTGGTCCTGTTCAAGTTTGCTCATGCAAGCAATACAAAAGTTAAAATAGTAATCTTCAGTTAACCAGTGATGTTTTTGCTTTCTTGCTTTTCTTCTAGCCATAGGAACATGACAGTCTTCGCTGTGCAGGTTTTTATAAGGCTAATACATGCTTGATCATACAAATAGATGCTCTGATTATAAGGCAGTACATAAAAACCCCCCCAAGTTAATGTTATGATCCCACCAAAACTGAACACCTATAGCATGAACCTAGTGAAGTCAAGAAATGGAGTTTGAAAACAAATTATTACTGATTATATG
The DNA here is from genome assembly GCA_013397955.1 of Grantiella picta. NCBI lineage: Eukaryota > Metazoa > Chordata > Aves > Passeriformes > Meliphagidae > Grantiella > Grantiella picta. Next base: position 1,347,549 of record VZRM01002384.1, read on the forward strand.
ATTAGCTTTACTCTAACAAATATCCCCATCTGTCCATCTATAGGGGCAGCACCTCCTCTGCAAGCTTATGCAGCATCTTCACCAGAGTCCTACTGCCGTAAAAGCAATACCAGAATATAATCATGAGCTGCTATCAGATTGCCCCGGTGATCCACTCCCAAATTCCACTCGGACTTGGGAGAGCAGCAGCAGCTACAAATTCCGGGCTAAGGCCTTTTATAGCTGTAGCTCAGAGGCTTAAACAGGTTTAAACAAATTACCTGAAAATTTAATCAGCAGCCCAGAGCTCTTTGGAAGGGCTTCCACAAATACACATTATTTATTAATTTAAAAACAAAAATTTAAAAAATGCTATTTTTGCAAAGCTTTTTGCAAAGTCTATTTGATGAGTTTATTTTAGTATTATTTTACATGGCTATGCTCACTTCAGCAGCACTGAATGGATAATGAAAATCACTCAATATCATTGCCTTTCCAGCTGTAGCTGTAGCTGAAATATTAAGCTATCACATAACAGTGGCAGCTCTCCAGGCAGGGGAAAAGAGTGTTTTGCACCTGTTTACAAATGTATTTAGGCATTGTTCATCAGTACCTTGACTTTACATCTGATTAAACACATTCCTGCAAGACTCACTTCCCTTCATGCCTGCATCAATGCCCTCTTACAATCTTAGGTCTTTGTAAACTACAGGGAACCCCCAAAAGCACTTGCCATTTTGCTTTCCTACATCAGTGTGGTAGGTTGACCCTGGCTGGATGCCAGCTGCCCACCAAACCTGCTCTATCACTCCCCTCCTCATCTGGACAGGGGAGAGAAAATGTAATATAAAATATAATTAAAGGTTCACCATCTGAAAGGCAGGGAGAGATCACTCACGCATTACCGTCACAGGCAAAACAGCCTGGACTTGGGGAAATTAGTTGAATTTATCACTAATCAAACCAGAGCAGGACCCTGGGCACCCCCACTACAAAAACCTTGCCGTGCCAACCCAATCTTTTGTGATTTAAAGAACACATTATATGCGTTCAGTTAACATTTCCTTGAAGCTCTTTGAAGCCACCCATCTGCTGACCTACACCAAACTTATATAAGCAAACTTCTCTTAGATACCCCTTTCCAACAGAAACCTCATCCCTGAAGATTGTCTTGCTACTGATCTTACTCCTCAGCATCAGTAACTCACACAAGCATCGTTCCAAATACAGGCGTGAAGGCAAAGGACAGTTTTATTTATGTAAACACCAGCCAATTCCTCTTCTCATTTTTAGAACTACAATTGCTCTAGGACTTTGAATCAGGCTTGAGCTGTTTTGAGAGAGTTACACAACTTGGGAATTGAAATCAGAAGTACAAACCAAATATGATGACAAAATTTAGTTATTTTAGAGCCATGATATGATGTAAGGAACTACTGGGAAAATTTGAAAGTCATCTAGTTCATTTGCCAAGCTTTATCCAAGATATTGATATCACTGCTAAAACCAAAAAATATGAGAGGTTATTTGAGAAGCAAATCAGACCCTAAAGAAAATGTATGAATTTCATCACCCCAAGATACTGATTAATTACAGTCATGACTTACCAGCTATGAGGAATCTATTTTCCCTTAATTTTTCAGAATATCTCCTGTTATTGAAGAACATGATAAGAAAAAACCCAAACAATTCATAGAGAGATCTTGAAAATGTTTTGCCCACACTGATCTGCGTAGACTGCACATTTGCTAAATGCTTGCAATTAGATTTTCTTGGCATGAATAGTCCTTTAGGTGTGACTGTACCTTGTTTATCCCCCCATTGATTTATAAGGGTGGCAGAGCTTTACCTGCACTTCAGGAGGGTTGGTTGATTGGTTGCTTTGAACAAGACAGACTTTTTTTGACTTCAGTTTTCAACCTGTATTTCTTCAGCTAATTGGGATGATGGGGCGGGGTGGGTGAAAGAACAAGGATCATTGCAAATATACACAGATTTACTCTGAAGGTACATTAATGTTTCAGCAGAATTAAAATTTATTCCCCATAGACTCTTATCTATGGGATTTGAAGGTATTCCACATTGACCTTCAGACAAAAAAGTTTAGTTTGAAGACTGAAGAGAGCAGACCAAAAACCCTTCCTACGATTCTGCACCAACAGGTAAAAAATAAATGCATAAATCTCATTCTAAATAGCAATACCCAAAAGAACCCCAAGGAACTGCTGAAGGGAAGCAGCATGGACTGACTGAGTCTCAGAGGAACAGGACTTTAACACGTTCCTTGTTATTTGATAGCTAGTCTTAATATAGTTAGATGAATCTGAAACAGACGAAGGCTAACTTTATCAAGACAGGATTGGTAAAATGTACTACTTTTATGGAGTAGGCAAAAGACATGGAGGGTATGAAAAAGTTCTAGGAAATAATGAAAACAATTCATTTTTCTCTACATTGAGCCACAAAAATCTTTTCACATAGCAAGTGCAAAATTTAGCATAAAACAGGGGCTTTGGGAGGAAAAAAAAAGATAAATCATTTGGTTCCACTGAAGGTCTAAAACTACCTTTTACAGAAACTTGTAAACATACCTAAACCATATTGCAACATAGGATATGAAATATATTCCACAAGATCCTTTCCACATAATTTTTCCCAGTTGAGGCAATAGCCATACAGAAGGCTGTGCTGATCGAAAATCCCCAGTACTGGGCAGGTGGTTTCTCAGTGTGGGTCCAGTGACACAACAGACACGCAAGAGCCCTCAGAGGGTGCCAGGCCTTCCAGAGGGCTGCCACAAGGAGCATCTGGAAAGGACATGGACAGCAGCGACTCTGTCCTAGGCCTACACTGATCAGAAGGTAAAAAAAAAAAAAAATCACCAAACCAGGCTGAATGGAAGATGAGAAGCTCTTCAGGGAACATTTCCTTCAGATGCTCTATGGGACAGAGCCAAAAGAGCTTGCAGTGCTAGAAGGGGATTTGGTGCTCATAAGGCAAGAACGGGACCATTAAAGATGATCAGACCTGAGGGCAAGGCAGCCCATAATGTTCTTTCCAGTGAATGAGCTTTTTGAACAAGTCACATAGCCAGCTCATCATCTTCACAGACAATCAAAAGGAAGAAGAAAAATACCTACCCAACCCCCAAATCTGACAGCATTTAACAATGCGAAAAGTTAACAGGATAACGGTACGAGATAATCCCAAATGGTAACATCTCCACATTAGCAATTTGCTTTAGTTGATTTTATGAGTCCAGCAGCTCTTCCAAGGCAAACAGGGAAGATGGTACAACCTAACACAGTTACAGGTGTCTAGTTTTGCTCCTGGGCACACGGAGCCATGTGGCTGCAGCTCACACCCCTTCCCAGGTCAGGTGCTTCAGCTGAGGTCACAGATTGACTCCAGGCTGGCCAAGAAGGGGGAAAACCTCCCAAATCTGTGTTCTGCTGCGCACTGGTCTGCACAAGAGCCAGAGGAGCCACAGGGGAGAGAGGGAGGCTGCTGCTCCCACTTCTGCCAGGGAAGGTTTTGGCCTGTGGCCGCTGCTTGCCCTCAGTGGAAAGTTAAAACGTCAGAGTGGGAAGAAACAGGAAGGTTTTGCATTATGCTGTTATTTGCCATGCCAGCAACAGCCAAAACAGATTAGTCGGTGTCCAAATTCACGAGCATGTCCTTCAGAGCCAGCTTCCCAGTTGTTCACCATTTATCTACTCCTCATCTCCTCCTAAGAGAGTGTTAACTGTTTCAAACCTTAAGTAAGTCACCCTCAGATTATTTATCTCAATTTCAGTTAAAATGAGTATTACTGGCATGGCTGGTTTCCCCAGAGCACAACAAAATTTTTGTGTAAAAGTCCACCTGTCTCCACAACCAAGTTAACAAAATACTTGTAAAGAAATGGAATTTAGAGCAATCATTAAAGACAACATCCCATAATGATGATGAATTTTTGGAGAAGCTACAGATACTTCTACAGTTTCACTCTAATGAATTGCAATAATAATCTATTCTTCTGGGTAGACTACATAATCTCCTAAATATGAGGAGGTTGGGGCTCTGAGAAAATTCACTTTAATGCTTTTCTTGAAATTTCTCAAGTATGTTTCCTGCTATGACCAGCACACTAGTACTGAAAATTATTTTTAAAAACCAAACAAAAAAACCATTTAAAAAACCCCTTAACACAAATTCACTGATTTTTTAACATACTTTAAAATATTTCTTTATCAGACCGTGTCTTTAATTACATACAACCACACAAGGAAATCTGACTTTGGAGTACTAAAGATACATGTTGAGAGAGAAGAAAATGGTATCAACGAAGGGAAAAAAAAAAAAAAGGACAATAAATGGGTAGAAGATTGGGTGAAATAGGAACAAAACTTTTTCTTTCAACCTTAGATATGAAAGCTTCTACCGAGTTCTGTAACACTGAATTTAGAGTGCAACAAAGAGGCATTTCTAATCACAACGTTAATTAGGTCAGAGAAAGCTACAGGAGAAAGAAGCTGTAGATGGAGAGTTTAAAAAGAACACCCAGACAGCTGTGGATAACAAAAGGAAAGAACAAGAGAAAGTGAAAAAGTTACGAATGAATAGAAGAAAAAAAGCACATTCCTCTTTTACAGAGGGAGAGGAAGAAAGAAGCAGGAACAGCAAACAGAAAGCAAATGAGAGAATTTACTGGAGAAGATAAAGTTTGATAGCTTTGAGGGGGGAAAGCACAAACAGCAGAGACTATTTACTGAAATAATAGAGTAACAGGATTAAGAATAATTCAAAATACAGGCAGATTTAATAAATGCGGTTTTGATACTAATTTCTGAAAAATTAAATTTAATATTTAAATTAATGGAAAACAGATGCAGATGCCATGCAAGGAAAAATACACAAAACATAAAAGAGCTAGAAATATCACAGATGCACAAAATTATAGTGTATGCATCTTGGTAATATCTTACTGTGAGTCACCTTCCATCTAAATAAAGCCTTGGCCACTTTATTCTATCAGATTACCCAAAAACATCGTTCAATAAAATAAATGTTCCTCTGGTATTAGAATACATGGACTTCTTTTTCTGCATGAAAGTTTCCAGGAATTTGTGCCTCATTTGGCAACAGAACCTAGTACAAAACATGAAAGGATGCTGATTTGCTAAGGCTCAAACAAATAAAATAACAGAAACACTCTAGGATGCTTAGAAGAAATGAGCGCATGTGAGAGTTGATGTCAAGAGAGAGTACAGAGCTCTTGCGCCTGTCAGGAGACCATCAGTGTGAAGAAAGCTATTTATACTTATTTACACAAACCAACTAAAAATAACAAATCTCCTTCTGTAATATATTTACAAACTACATGTATTTATTTTTAAACTGCGTTGGTAATGGTAACTGTAAAGTGTCATAAGAGAAATGTTTCAGAGCACAGTAGTATTTTATGCAAATATTTACTATCACACATTGCAATTAAAAAAGCACATTGGCTACTGTACTAAAACTGTACAAATAACTAGTTTGCATTTTAATGGCAAACTGATTGTAAGAAAGACTATGTCTGCATATATTATAGGCAAGAGAACTAAATTTCTCTAAGTTAAAATCCATTAAAATCACACTGAGTGGGATGACATAGGTATAACTCCTAGGAACATCTGGCTATGTAGTTAGTGCATGCTCCTCTCTAAGCAACAAGCAGTAGAACACCTAAATTGAGCTAAATTTAGTGTCAAATATTTAAATTTATTTCAGCTTTTATCACAGATCAGAGAGAAAGATATGTTTTTAACAGTGTAGTTTCTCACTAAAACACAATGGAAGACCTCGCAAGGACATTTTAAGCTTCAGGCTTTTAAACTATCTGTATCATATTAGACATATCTTTTAATTTTTTTAAATGTAAATAAGAGTTTTTCCAGTTTCTTTATTGGCTGTTTTTTACTTTTTAACCTATCTCAGCAGCACCAGAAAATGGCTGTTCTCCAAGCATGCTGACTCAGAAGGCAACACAAAGAATCCCCTCAGGAGCTCAGGTACTGCACCACATTTACTTGCGTGGGGTCAGACATTGATTTTTCCCATCTGGGACTGGAAACACATTTCTTCTGCTACCGGGAAAGTCACCTGCAAAATCTCCAACTTGCCCTACAGCACAGTGACTAGCTCACCTGCTTAGACCATCTTGAGGCATCTCTCTTAATTAGCAAGGACATCATGGTACAGATCAATATTGTTCTTTCATTTCTATCTGCTGATGTTCTAGGAGAGAAATATCTGATATAAACAACCTTTTAGGCTGTCAGACAGACCAAGTGACCTCTTGAAAGAAGAGTTTAGCTCATTCAGGCTAGTGTCTCTACAAAGATTTGCTATGTAGTGCAGTTAGGCTTAGTATTAGACACTCCAAGAGTGAAAAGAGAAACCAGGGTTAAACTAAACAGAAAGATGTCCCCCAGCCACACTTTACACGATTTGCATTGCACATATCTGATAAGCAAATCCCATATTTAGAGAAGACTGTCTTTGAAGTCTGTATAGTTGGCACATCCTCACTATCTTATTAAACACTGACTACTAGCTACATATTTATCTGTTTATAAGTAACATTGAAATTTACACGTGATGAGTGTATTTACAATTAAGATGTAATACCTTAATGAAAATTATAGCGTTATTACAGTAAAATGCTTTTCTAGTATAAACAGTGGTAGAAATAGAGTAACTTTTAGAACACGAGCTTTTAGATGCTGCTCTTAAGGTTACAACAGAATCCCTAAGCAAGAGGAATGGTACATATACAATACATATATATACACTTCAATTTGTACTTCAATTGAGGCAAAAATCATATTAGCCTTATCATATATTTCCTATTCTTCCTATTTTGTAATAAACCCTTTAGAAAAGCTTCCTATATTTTTAGTTTGATCTTTTGCCTTTTTTACCTAAGAAAACCCTGGGAAAAAGTTCATCGAGGAATGAGAACAGTTGTCGCTGCTGTCTCATTCCAGGTCCGTTGCACACAGTTCACGCACATTCAGGGCTCAGATTAACCCTGCTCGTTTTAAACAGCAGATAATTAAAAAAAAAAATCAGGCATCATAAATTACATTTCATCCAAAAGGCTCTTAAAATGCTTTATAGACTCTACACACAGATCACTCCATCAGTCACCGAAAGCAAGTACCTCTGGGATGAAATGCAACAACTGTTCCACGGGGCATGGCAGAGGAGAGGAAGTGAGGAATACCAGCACATCGAATTGCAATTGCAGGGGGAATTTAGGTAGGAAGAATGTAATTACCCCGTTTGGAGCCTGGCCAGACCACGGGGGTTAACATCTTATAAAGAGCCCTCTGAGAATTTTAACAACCCCTAGTGCTCAGGACCTTTAATTTATATTAGCCCTCAGGAGCAAGGCTAACTGCTCTGCTCAACTGGGTTTGTGCGCTGCAGGAAACGGGAAATCAACTTCTAGTTGTTCTCTGCTTCCACCCAACTACTAAGCAGATTAATACTACTTAGGCTGCAACTTCTCATGAAAATATAGCAGAAGGCAACAGGAATGAAAGCTGATCAGAATCAGAGCTGTTATTAATCTTTCAAAAGCCATGGAGGAAAAAAATGCTTCCTACTCCAGAAAGTCCTAACTCCTCATACAGAAAGCATTTGAGATCATCTCAGATGGTATAAAAATAAATAAACACTATAAAGATACACAGGTTAGGAATGTAGCATCAGATATTCCCTCTCCCAACATCAGCTCTGAGAAAGAGCATGAAACTAAAGCACATGTACAGCTCAGTCAGTTTCTTGCCTTTGGCTGATTATTTTTTATTCATATGCATATCTGAAGTGGAAAAGTATTACAGTATTCTACATTATTTTCTCTTAAAGCCCCTTATTTGTTTAATCTTATAATGAGGAATAGAAAGAAGAAACAACGAAAGGCTTCTCCAAATCAAGCAAAGCAGAGCTCTTTGGCTTGTAAATATTCCTTGGGCACAACAGAGATACTGTATATCATATGGACAACACTACTGCTGCAGGAGCTTTGTGATTTATGCTAATGAGAAAAGCCACCTTGACGAACAGAAAACAAAGGGCAGAACAGTTCAGTGCTGATGCAGATTTCGAACATTAGGTTTAAGTTTCACAGGAAATACCGAAGACCAGTGGTTACAGGAATCTCACAATGCTGGTACATATCTGGGAGTCCTCACTGGAGCAACGTCAGTCAGAGGCACAAATCATGAGTGATTTGTATCATGCAGTTTTATCCCAGGGCTCATCAGCTCTCTGTGCTCTGGGGAAGAGGGGACAGCCCTTGCTTTTTTAAGAGGATTCACAGACCAGGACTTTTAATTACAGAAACACCTTTGAAAGAGCACATCATTCAGTCTTTCATGTAAACCCATCATGTAAGACTGCTCCATATCACTGCAGCTCTGAGGGAGAACTTGTGTTGCTACAGGTTTATGTTCAAACAGGTCCCAGCACTGGATTGGTGTGCTCCTCTTCTCCCCAAATTGCTCTGGTGCTTTTCTCAAGGGTTAAGCAAGTGTTCAGGGGCCTAATAATTTTCACTGACTTTCAAGATTACACGATCTTTTTGGAGTCCCTAAGAGCTAGATTTTGAAAAGCATTTAGGCACATGAAAGTTTTCACATGTGCTCATCCCTGACTTTGAGCATTTAGGAAAACCCCAGTGCTGGTTTAAATCTGTGTGTCTTTCCTCTGTTCAAAGATGACCAAACCCAATAGTGCAAGCTTTCAAAGCCCATAAAAGGCAGAAATTTGTAATTTAATGACTCAGAATGTGTTACAGAATACAGATCTGCTCTGAGGTCTGAGTTGATTCCACAGACATAGAAACTGATATGAATGGGTAGGTTACTTTTAGGGATAATATGCATCATTTTGACCAAAAAAAGAATTGGTTTAAGTTAAAAATTAATTCCTTTTCCATATCTACTATGTGGACATCATGTCAGTTTGTTGGCAAATAAGAGCAAAAAGCAGTGACTTGAGATGTGGTTTTATCCTTTTATAACAGTCACACCGTGCAAACTACGATCTACATAAATTAATTGCATGTTTTCACATTTTACTCGACTGAAGTGTCACAGGCCATGGAGCAAATCTTGTCCTCAGGATTACTAGAAACACTGTCCCTTCCAGCACCCCTAATGAGAAGAACTGTGGTTATACATACTGCTTTCAAGCCCTACCTTGAATGTAGTAAATGCTACAGAACCAAAGAAAGCACTACACAGGTAAAGACAAAATGCAGAACACTATGCAGCAACTCCAGGCTGAACTTAGGAGAAGTTCCAATTAGGCTTCTGTGCAGAAAACAGCTAGTAAGTGTTCCTCGGAAAATTAAATGGATCATTAAAGTAAGTCCAATTGAAAACCAATTGAAAAATGCATCAAAACTCACTCTGGATTAAGAGGCTTCAACTGCAGAAATATCTATGCTATCGAAGTGTAAGTAAAATCTTTTCCAAGCAACAACAATAAAAAAAGAGCACTTATGTGATTTGCAGGGTCAGCACTGCTAATTTATAGCAAGACCATGGTGAACTGAGTACCCTTTTTGTATTTCTCAAAATACATACTATCCTACAGATGCAGCACGCTATGTCACATATACCCATTGATTAAACAACATGGACAACTTCACGTAGTTGTTTGCTATGACCTATTGAAAAAATAACAAAACCCAGCAGTTTTTAGGCTTAATATATAAGGTGCGGAAAAACAAGGACTGTATTTTGCCCCATTGGTTAAGGGGAACAAAAGTGGCCATGTATCTTAACACCTGGGAAAAGTCAGGGCATGCACAGCTGGCCGCGAGCTGGTCACACATTCCTGAGGTTACAATTACAGCCAGTGTTCTCAAACCAGGCTCACTGACAAGCAGTTGCAGATGGCCAAAACGCTTATGTATGGAAATAGCTTTACTCAGCAAAATCTTAGAAAAATAATGTATCAATAGGAGCACTTGTATATGGAGATGTAGCACTTTTTCAGTGATGTTTTCTTCAGTTAGCCCACAGGTCATGTCATAGAAACTGAAAACAGGAAAACTTTTGTGTTGCACATCATATATATCATTTGGTACCAGCATATCATTTTCCCCTCGAGTACCCACTAGTTAAAACGGGGAAACTATCAGTGTGTTCAGCTCCCAGATTTGCCAAGAGCCAGCCACATGGCCAGTCCTCTTTCCAATACTCCAGTTTGATAAGGGGACAAAGAGGCATCACAAGACTCATTTGTGTATACAACTTCTTGCTTCTGACACTCAGATGAACAGCTACCAACATTGTAAAGAATGAAAATGGGAAAAAAAAAGTACTCATATTTTCTCCCTATTCAATAGTGACATTTAAAAAAAATACACCTACGTGAAGACTTCTCCGAGGCTTACTGAAACAATCAGAATTCAACCATGATAAAAACTGAAAAATGAACTGTCTAGATATGAGAACAGAAAATGAAGGTTTTTGCTATTTGCACAACCATCCTTGCAAGATACTTCTTTAACGAAGAGGTGATCACATGACTGGGTGAAATTTTTTGTGATGCTGAAAGCATGGACACTCAATATAAAAGAAATTACAGCAGTTACTGTGTTAAGATACAGGAAGAAAAAGATGTTAAGTGCAATATCTAATATGCTTTTAATTAGTAGTTTACAAGCTCCTGGAGTGTTTGGCAAAATCTATGCCAGAACTGATATAATAAAAATTATTATACTTTGCACCAAACATGGCCAGAGCCAGCAATCAGGATAGCAATAACAACTGAAATTTGAACTAGGGCATTGATGACTATTTGCACCACTAAGCAAAAACCTTTTTCATAAGAAAAGAATTGTTAGGTTTTCCAGAACAGAATATGCAAGAATTGCATCAGGGTGTGATTATAAAAATACTAACTGCAAAATTTTTCCCATTAAAAATGCAGTAGAAGAACAACTACCTAAGAGTACTGATTGTGCCTGCCATTCCCTGAGCAAGAGCCCCGTTACTGTGATTAGCACAGGGCAACACATGAACATCCTTCTGCACATGATCAGCAAGACTAAAAGGTCACTATGGTTTTAATTTACTATTTGCTATAAAACTTGTATCTTAAACTGACTTTGCATATGTTTCTCGGTTATCACGCATACCTTGAAGTCAACAAATCAGAGGTTAGATTACAAATCACTCAATGTAAACTTGTATTAATATTTTGTCCCAAACCAGCTGAAAGTAGAGAAGACCTCTCCAAAGCTTCTGGCTGTCTGTTTTATTGGGCCTTACACTGTACTCACTGAGACAAGGAAATCTCCCTCTATGAAGATTAGGGAACAGACCTATTTACAGCAGTAGTCACATAGTTCTGTTAAGACTATTAAAATTTGCACACAACAAACCCCCATTATTAAAAAGATTTTAAAATAAAATAATAAGCATGGTATCTGATTTCACATATTTCTATTTGTGAAAACGCCTATGTCTCTTAAAAGAGAATTAGTTGTGAGGTAAATTTGAACCTGAATATTCCCTTCTGTATATTGAGCTTTTCAAAGATTATTTTATTCAGCTTGTAACTACCAGCACAAATGCTGATTCTAAATATATCTGCTGAACTCTAAATGACTTCTGTTTATAGAAATAGGACATAACAAGCTATTAAATCTTCCTTACAACAAACTGCTATGCCAAAATACTTGCTCCAGATTTTTGAGCTACGTTTAAAAGACTTAGACTGCTAACTAGAAGAAAACTGGCAAGACAGTTCTTGCAATATATTTTATCATTTAAATCTTTCCTTAGATGGACCAGATTTTAGCCTTATTAATTCTGCATCCACACAGATGCACCACAAATCTAGTGGTGCTTGAAACCTTCATCACTTTATATGATTAAGGAACTTAACACTTTGTTGCCACAGAGCAGCTACATAAACTCAGAAGAAGCAGGACACAACAATAATGAAAAGATGCATAACTTCTAATGACTTGGATTAATATAAGGTAAGAAATTATACAGAGGACTCCACAAGAATTTTGCAATCAGGCAAGAATGAACTGCACACACTTATTAAACATCAGGTTCATGCCCATTGTAGTAAAAATACAAGTCTAAAACTGAATTGCAGCGTTTGGGGTTCTCCCCCTTTTAAACTCTGCATCTCTCTCAAGGCTGACTGAGCTGTTTCTTCAATTTCCATAACCTACAAGTGGCTAGTGCACCATGAAGCATTTTCAGATTCTACAGTGAAGCTCACTGAGAGTATAAAATACCATTATTGTAAAAGGTCAGTATCTATTTTATTGCTGTTATAGTTGATGCATAATCACAGTTACTTATTTGCAAACATAGGTCAAAACTGAAATTTCAAAGCTGCCCTTTCTAAAGGAGCTGGCAGCATTTTCAGTTGCTCAAAGGTCATTGTAAATAAAGCATAAAAGATACAGCTCTCCTAAATGGCAATGGGATCTGGGACAAGCAGTTTTCCAAAAGGGCACTCTGAAGCTCAATGTGAAGCTTTAGGGAAAGGTTAGCTTAATGTGAAGCACTAGGGAAAGGTCCTGTAACTCTCTTGGGGGAGAAGTAACTGTGCGTTTCTCTGATGAGGGAACAGTTTTCTACAGTTCCACTTGCCTTAGTAACTATTAACTGGTTCCTGTTATAAATTACACACACCTAAGGTCCCAGAGAACATCAGGAATGTTAACTGACTAAATAGTATTTCAACTCTTAAGGGAAGAACAGACCCCCAACAACATATTCCTTTGAAATAATCCATTTACTGCTTGTCTGTTCTGGCAAAGTTTGACAAGAATCATGCCTAGATTTGCTCCTCAAGCTGGAGCCATTTGCCTTTCAAAAACTATTTTTATGAAAAACTCAATATTTCAAAAAGAATTTTCTCTTGAAGTGTGCTGACAGGAGTCTTAAATCTACTTCATGGATATGAGGGGGTTTCTCCCCACTTTGCTTTTTTTTCCTTCTTTTGAGAAAATAAACTCTTCCCTCAGAAACATCATTCAATTATCTAACATGAGCAGTATCAAGCTAACAAGAATAAAGGAAGACATCCCCTTTTAATTATTTTGTATAATTTTAGGTAATTTTACCTAAGCATCTTGAAATCTTTCAAAAACAGGCTGCCTGACATTACAATTAGGACAGAATCTTAGCTCTACAAATGCAATTTTATTACTGCAATGACCTGATGAGCAACAACTCACATATAAATGCTTTATAAAGCATTCCTCTGTCAAAATCCTTGCCCCTTGTGAATATAGTAATTTATCAGGAATTTCAAGTGCTGAAGCAAAAAATATTGGTGATCTAAAATATGTAAAAAATGTAATGATTCAATTAATGCTGAGTTACTTCATGCATGAATGAACAATTTGACCTGGGCTTGAATACAGTATTTTTAATAATGCAGCTGCCATATTCGTTGGTCTCTGCATTTCCTGAAAACTAATCTGCCAAACAAGTTAAACAGCATTAATCTTCTGTGCTTCCGTTCTTAGAGGGTGAGTTAGTAATGCTCCACCATTGCACGTTACTTCATTGAAATGCTACATGCTTTAGAACATTTACACATACTCCAGTCCTAAAAGTAAGATATACATTTTCCAGTTCAAGAACTCTTACTGTCACCTCTGAGCCATCCGAGTGGCCAGTACAGGCTTCTAGGAAACTTCAGGTCAGTTTAGGCACTAATTCTTGCATCTTTTAAAATACTTGGTTTGATTTTTTTTTCCTCTTAAGTACACGATATTTATCTGCAGTTTTGAGATACTTCTTTTTAAGAGATTGTCAGACTCATAGCTTCTGTTTATTTCAAAATTGTGGTAGCATGACACACTTGAAAATCAATGAACTAAAACGAAAACTATTTTCACACAAAACAAAAAAAAAAGACCCTCTCCTGTATCACCTGATTTGTACTATCCCAACAGCAGTGCTTGACCTGAGTATGCTCTGGGAAAGCTTCACCTATAATCAACTTCATATGGAGTTCATATAAAATGTGTGCTAGCCTGCACCCTCAAGAACAAATATTTTTTCCTCCCCTTATAAATGCAGCTTGTTTCATTTCAGGGTGAAATTTCGAATACAGAAATAACCTTTGAGCAAAACAAAAGTTGGCGTTACCTTGACTGAGTAATTCAGTCCAATGAAATAATCAATAAAATTACTGATGGGCAAAAATATTTAGGCTGGGATGATGAAAGGCTCCAATAACTTTGGATAAACGTTTATAACTTCAAATAAAAAGTGATTAAAATAATAAGTAAATATTCTTTAACTGCAGATGACAGCAGCATTACAGTTAATATTTAATCATGACATTGTGAGAATATTCAGTAGTGGAAGATAGGATTAACATATTGCTTTAAAACATTCCATTACTTTCTGCATCTGTTTACTGATAATAAAAGAAACAGCTGTTCTAAATGTAGCATTAACAGGTGTAAGCCGTTCATTTGAGATTTTAAAACAATAATTCTCCTCCGTTTCCTCCTTAGCTATTCTGAAATGACATTACAAACACCCCTCCTATTAGCTTACACAATTAACTCGTAATTGTTTAACCTCCCTGCATGTCCCCAAAACGTATACATGTGGAGTTAGCTTCCTTCTCCTTTTGGGCAAAAGGCTCTGTTCTCCTGCACTGCACATCCTGAACTAATGCACCAGATGTGTCCCATAAAATGGTTGGTCACACTATTCAGCAGCTTTCCTTTAGCAACTGTTCTATATCAAATTTACTGTCAAAAAGCATCGTAATTATGAAGTAACACTGTATCAAATTCACAGACCAAATATCTCACTATGTTCGGTTAAACTATGAATGATAATTGAGCTTGAAATTGTATATTTACTTTAAATAAGTCCTCCAAATCATCTGCAACAATGTGTGCTTAATTCGAAGCCATTAACAAAAGATTTAACATTTCCACATTTATACTCTCCATAATTTCAGATATGATACTCCATACTTACAGAGAGAGGGAGAGCGGGGGAAAAAATAAAAGCAAGTTCTGATAGCCTTACATTTGCAAAATTAAATGGATCTACCTTAAGTTTCTCATAGTTGCTGGCCCATCCAGTTAAACGCTGGGTATAAAAGAAACAAAATTCTCAAGAACTCTTCAATATTCTGTTGCAGCCAAAAAATAAATTGAAAATTTTAAGTTTATTTAACAAAAGAAACCAAACCCCACTACAAACCCAAAATCTCACCTGCTTTACAGAAGATAAAACAAACTCTGAAGACCAAATACTGCAACCCTTTCAAAAACCTAAAAAAGTTGTTTGTTGATGCAATCTTTCATTAAACTAATACCAGTATGCTTTCAGGGAAAAAAAGAATTAAATCCTTAAGACTAAGGAATGTTTGCTTGCATAACTAAATAAAGGGATTTGGAGTATTGATTCTATTGATAGATATTTTAAATTTTCCACATCAGAATATGGAAACAGAGAAGAATCCACTCTAGCAAATCCCAAATTACATTATCTAGATTTTAGTGTAGCCAGTGATTTCTAGGTGCTCCTGAAATAACTTAAATGTTCCTCTGGTTTTGCTATAGTTCTCTGAACAGCTACTGCTCATGATAAAGGGAAAAAAATAAACAAGAAATAGTCAAAACCCCTTCTCACACACACACACTAGGAGAGTGTTAACTGAGAGGAAACAGGAACTTCATAATGAACATCCCTACTGCATTCAGAAAACAAACCTGTAAAAGGTACTACTTCCATTTAATGTTTACACCCATATTTAAATGCAAGGAAAAATAATTTTTTTTTTTTCAATGAGGATGTCCTGTATCTATAAAGAAAATTGATATTCAGTGCTTTCCTATTAAAGTAATGAGCACCTTCTCAGAATCTGGGCAAGGGGGACACCTGAGCAGCAAACACCCCACCAGAACCAACCCTGCCCCAACCAGTCATACAAACAATCCTCTGAAAAATGCAAAGCTATCTACAGCCAAAAGGCTTTGTACGTTTTGCTATGAGATCATACTTTAGTCTGGGAAGCTCCCGTCTCTCCCCTGGGGAACACTGCTACTTGCACTAGGTGCATTTTAGGAAAGCAAACACGCACACCACGAGAAGCAAGGTAACCAATAATGCTTTGACCTGCTGGGATGCAAAGGAAGGAAGGAATGATGCTCTCCATGGTCAGCCTCGGACCTCAATTTAAGTCCAAATTGTACAAAACCGAAATGCCAGCAGAGGGCAGCGCAAATACGAGAAGTCCCTGGAATGCCCCAGCCCGGCCACTCGTGGGGGACAAGGAGGTGGCTGCCACTCACTGGCTGCTGGGACGTGCGGCCACCACGCCCTGCGCCGCAGCCTCTCCCTTTATGGGAAGAGGTCAACTAGAACAATACCCAACTCCACTCAGCATTGCACATTTCAGGTTTTCTCCTCCCTTTCAAACAGCCCACAGAGCTGGGGACAGACTGACCACAGGACAGGCAGCCTTTGTGTGCTTCCCCAAGAGCCTCGTGGGGCTCACCGTGTAGTGAAACACCCGACTAGCGAGTCCTGCAGGAAGCTGATGTGCCTTCCTTCTCTAGAACTGGAACACCAAGCACTCCATTTAACTTCTTTTCAGCCTATAAACCTACAGCTGGGGTACTTCTGTTGTTTAAACAAGGAACATAAAACGGATGCATCAGCAGAGGTATCAGTGAGAACATCACTAGCAACAAAAGGTAACATTTATTTTTGTCCACACTGGATAAAGCACAGAGAGAGGTCCACCCTGTCCTCAGCCATCTCCCATCAGCAGAGCATCAGCGTAACTCACAATTGCAGCTTTCACTCCCTACCACAAGTACTGAGGTGGGGAGACACCCAGACTTGAGCTCCAAAGCCATGCAACAGCACTCAGTGCTGGCAGCCAGCATCCTCCCAAGACAAGAAACAAAATGTATGTAGACGTACCTAAGGAAGAAATCCACAGCAGCTCTCTGAGGTGTAAGGACAGCAAACAGAGCCAGGAAAGGAGGGAAAACCCAGCTCCCAGTTGCCCAACCTGGTGCACCTGCACCCACTAAAAATCCTGATGCTAATTTGCTTCCGTAGCAACCAAAGCCACCCTGGCACCTGAATACCATTTGCTAATCACATTTTGTCCTCAATCTAGGGCCTGGATACCTATTAAAACAACTTGTTCTCTTGATGTAGACTTAAGTGTTATCAAAGATACTATCACTGCCTTCAGTATTACTGGGGTACAGTTATCTTACCTTCTGGAAAAGAACCAGCAATTATTAATCCCATGAAATACTATATATGATACTCTAAACTGAATAAAAGTGGTGCACACATTCATTTAAGTTCCAACAAACTTAGGAGATAAATTTCCATTCTGCAGCTTGCTTTTGGCTTTTCTCACAGTAATGGCTACTCTCTAAACTCTCAGTTTGTATTCCAACAAGAATAAAAATAACAAACTATAACCTTCTACATCCAATGTGAGGCTGGGATCCTGTTTCCCCATTAGAGCCAAGGGTCACGTCTCCTTCCTCTATCTCCATCCACCTTCTCACTTCGATTCTAAAAATTCACATCTTCTGCACTGAGTGACATTTACAGCCAACAAGTGTCCAGTTTGCAAGTGACATTCTCATTTTGTACCTTGCTTACCATTAAGCTTGGAACGATATCCTGCTCATGCCCTCTGATCATCCTTGTTCTCTATGACAAGGATAAACTTACTTTAATGGCATAAAGAAATAATCACAGAATTGCAGAATAGTTTGAGTCAGACCTTTTAAAGGTCACCTAGTGCAACTCCCCTGCTGTGAGCACAAACATCTTCAACTAGATCAAGTTGCCTAGAGCCCCATCCAACCTGACCTTGAATATTTCCACAGATGGGGCATCTACTACCTCTCCGGCTAACCTGTTCTAGTGTTTTACCACCCTCATTGTAAAAAACGTCTTTCTTATATCTAATCTAAATTGATTCTCCTTCAGTTTAAAACCATTAGCTCTTGTCCAACTGCAACAGGCTCTGGTAAAAAGATAGTCACTGCCTTTCAGGTTTGGATTTACATGTTGTGATGTATGGCTGTGATGAGATTTCTTAAATTAGTTCACCAGTTCAGCATCAGTGGTCTACATATTCAAATGCCACATTTGCTTGTCTGGTCCAACACTCCTGTCCACAAACTAGCTTGCACTTGGGCCTTTCAGCAACCTTCAACCATTTACCCAGCAGCCACAGAAACACTTCAAAGCTAGGTCCTACCACCACATTTTCCTAATGCCAAGATTTGCAAATAACAGCTGGAGATGGACAGGAACTTTCAGAGGAGCTGTCTTGAAACTTTTAAAACATACTCTTCCAGAGAGAGGGCATCTGCTGTGCACAGAAGGCCTAAGGGGGTAGGTTCACAGAAGTAGGCCACTACTTGAAATAGAGGAGTAAACACAGTGTTCTGGTAGAAAGAGAATGAACCAGTTTAACAAAATCAGTAGCTCTCTATATAGCAGACTATGCCCTAGTTATGCCACATTTTCCCCGAGGGAGGACAGTTTATGTTTGCCACCCCCAAACAGTTTGTGTATAGCACTGCACCAATAAACATCCATGGGCATCTGATTTCAGTGCTAACCTGTGCTCCTGTGACTCAGATCCTTTCTGCTTTCAAGTAACTGGCCAGTTTTTGTTGATCCAAACTTTTCAAAGTGCACTATACTCTTAAGAACTGCACTTCTGTAAGTGTGGAGCTTTTGGAGGCTGGACACTAGGACGGTCAATACTCATTTACATGAGCTAAGAATTTCCAAATAGAAATACATCACCGTAGAAGTCTAACTATAATAAATGCATATGGCAATGCCATATTTAAATACTTACAGCTATCTGGCATTCCTTTGAAAATTAACATCTGATGTCCTTAGTATAGCAAACTTTGCCATGCTCTGGTGAAAGCAACTTCTAACCACTTCACATCTAAAAAATTCTGACACACTGGTATTTCTTAAACCTGCAGCAATAACAGAAGGATGAAACCAGCTGAGAACATTTCTTTAATAAATTCTTTTAAAAAAATAGTGGTAGTGGTGAGTTGTTTCTCTACAGTATTTATTTCCAGTTTTCAAGCAGCATTTTTATTTAAATAAAGTCTTTAGGAGGTGAACATGTAACAATGAGAAGTCATTATACAAAAGCTTTGCACAAAACATACTGAAATAACAAAGTAGTGATCAAAATTAAGCAAGAGAAGTATGACCCCAAACAAAATGTTCCATTTACTGAATAATTTCCATGGAGTTGTGCTTGTCAACTTCTGGAATATGTGTTAAGTGATGAAAAAAAGGACGACCATGAACGCAGCCTTTATTTTCCTTTCCAAGCTGTTGCTTCATCCTGTAAATTGTGTTTTGTACATCTTCCTTTGACAAATGTAAGGGCAGCTGCCGAACTAAACGTACTGCTTCTCCCTGTGGAAAGGAAAAACAAAACCAAAACCCCAATAGTTTTAAAGTACCATTTTTTACCACATTAGCCTGGGGCTAATTGGAAAGCAGAAAGCAGGAATTAAGCCCTCACTGTTTAAAGGTCATTCTTTTCTGCTGATAAATATTCCAAATCTCAGAAATCTAAATGTAACTCTAAACATATCTTACTGGTCAGTTCATGACATTTCTACAATGGAGGCATGCACAGTCAGCCCCCTGGTCATGTTTGCACTTTTTTAGCCTACTTTTCCAAGATGCTTTGTGCTTCTGAAGATCTTATTTCCTGTTGTCACCAGCATCAGCTGTAGATGTTTACAAGTTCACAAGACACATTTCACACTACGAACTTTAAAACAATCATAAATTAAGTCAAGCAGTCAGTAAGTAAAGGTTGAAAAATACTCAAGAAAACCATAGATTAATGTTGCATTTACTGTGGTCTATTTCATCCTCTCAACATTAGAAAGCAGAAGTGATTGCTAAAGCACTCACCCTCAAAGAACTAAGCAGCTTCAAAAAGAAGTTTTGTGTCCTTCTCCAAGATGTGCCTTCCTGCCATTGCCTTCTCTTCTGTACTTAAGTGACATTGCCTAGACGGAAATGCACGTGGCAGAAATGCCACACAATCGCCCTTTATACTGTACAAACCTGAGCAGCATTCACCATGATTTAATCTAAATAATCTCATTTTCTTTGTCTGAGATTTTCTCCCACTCCTCCAAGTGCAAAAAAGATCACTCTGGACTGTTTTATAGCCTGGAAAGCTGCTCCTTCAACCATTACCCTGTTCCTTCTTCTGCATCTATCCAACAACAGCAAAAGCTGTCGACATGCTGCCTGCTCAAGCATGAAATGTATGATATAAGTTGTGATTCTGAACATGACAGTGAATGGCATTTCCAGTGTTTACCTCCCACAATGGTCAGAAAATTCAGTGCTTATTTACGGGTAACAGCTTTTATAGCTGTTTGGGTTTTTTTACAAACCATTCCTGTCTCAACACTGAACTTATCCCTTCTTTAACTTTCTTCCATGAGTGCATGAGAGTGGTTCAGTAGTGCATAACAGAATCACCTGCTGCAAAAACAGCTTACTGCCCCCAAAAGACAGGGAAAGATTTGGATAATAAATGCTTAAAAGATAAAACATACACTCCATGTAAATATGTGCCTAAGTCCCATTTTGAAGTAACCCAATTAAGGAAGGCATGTTATAAATGTTTAAGTAAAAAGAGACTTTACATGTATCTTGGTAACCATTTTGTAGAGAGATCTTAAGAATTGGTATTAAAGAGCATTAGTGAAACAGCTAGACAATAAGTGATAGATAACTACTGCTGTTGGTTACTCCAGCTTTAACTAGTACCACATCTATTTAGTTGTCTCTAAAACTTCATGTCATTATTGTCTTGGGATGAACAATTTATTTGTTTGACTATAAAATACTAACATGAGTCACTGCCATTCTGTGGCAGTTCTGTATTCTAACATGGAGAAATGCCTTTCTAGGCTGAAAAATGCCTCTACAGAAGAAATACCTTGTGAGCATCAGCTTTTGGCATGTGCTGTATCACACTGGGTGACTGCTTTTGGGTATGTCTAACGGAAGTATTTTGGTAAGAAATACACAACTCAGAGAAGATTAGACATTGTCTTTTTCAAAAGTGACTTCTGTTTAGAACACAATGGCATTATTTAAAACAGAAAGCTGAAGAAAGATTTTCAAGCTGTGTAAGGAATTATTACAAGTTTAGCTGGCTAATACTTAAAAGAAAGCTTCTGTCTCACCTCCAAGTAATTTATCACTTTGAGAGGCCTACATTCACATACTTCCTTTGCATTTCCGTTAACTACTGCATTCAGAATTTCTTTCAAATCAGAAATTCCATAATATGGTAGACAATTTGCCATCCCTTCTATTTCCAGATGACTTTCTGTAGCTGAAACACCTGAAAATGCAAAAACAAAACAGTAATTCGTGTACTGCTTTAATTTCTATTCTATAGCAATTCACAGAAAATTAAACTGATTCCAAGTCACTTAGTAATTTAGTCCAATACAATTAGGAAACTTTTTTGTTCCTCCCTTGGAATGAAAAGCATTTATTTGCACAATGTTTCATTATGATGATTTGTGTTTATTCACATCACAAATGTCTCAGCTTACATTAATCCAAATCCTAGCTGGCACTGTTTAATGCTTAAAACATTTGCAGCATTCCCAGTCTTGAGCACAGCTTTAATGAAAGCTTTTGTGACTTTATTAAACATACATAAAATTAAAGTAGAAGCTAGCAATAAAACACAATTTAGTTTGAAAAAAATTAAAACAGCGTTGGCACTATTTCCTATGTAATTGGTTTAAACATCTGTAGAGTCCAAATGTTGTAATAAAAAAAATTCAGATTCTACTGAAATAAAGAGCAGTGTTTTCTCCTACCACATCTGAGGAAAAACTCAAGCCCACAAAACTAGAGGCTCTATGACTGACTTCATATTATCATTCATTTGGTATCACTGCTACAGCAGATACCACTCTGAGTAGGAATGATAAAACAATTGAATAGCCTTTCTAACAGAGTATCTATTCAAGCTTTGAGGTCTACCTGATTCGCCTTCTTATTCACATTACATGAAAAAAAATTGACTGAAGCTGTTCCCATACAGCAACTTTTCTCCCACTCCCAGTCACAAGCAAGTGCCCTGGTGGTCAGGCTCACATATTCTCATTCACTCCTTCAGACTATCCTCTCACTCATGCTGAGTGCACAGAAACCTCAATCCAATCTGCACAGCTACCTTCCCTTTTCCTCCACTACTAGTCTAACAGGTAAAACACAAAGAAAGCATAGAAAAATTGAATTAATAATGAAAATAAATCCACTGTTGTGTAATGGCTCCAGGTAGGATAAATTACCATCAGCCTGAGTCACAAATGGTTTTTGTAAAGTCAAAAGAGCTAGAGACAAATAGATTGTTCCAAGGTGGATTAAACTAACAAACTGTCACAAGGGGTAATTCCTGTTCCTTATCCAAGCAACGACATGAAATATTTCAGAAGTGAGAGAGAATATATATGCAACATAAGTCAGCAAAATGTACTTCCATTAGCTGGTAGAATGAAGCTGAGTCCAGGCACTGTTTATTTAACAGTCATTAAATAAGAGCAGAGATTAAGAGGATGACTGTGCAGGTTGAAACTTTTTCCAACTGTGGGTGTGTCACTGGATAAATAATGCTGTTGGGCCTTTTTAAGCTTCGTGGCACGAGTTAATTTGACCAGTGGGAATTCAATATAGAGAACAACCCCCCACTCCCCATCCCCTCAAAAATCACATAATCTTCCTTCTAGCTATGTATTCAACACTGCTTTACATCTAAAACTTTGTTTTTTCACCCAGCCTTGTCTTTCTTCTCTTTTTCAAGCTGCCTTTTTCTAATCACAGCCAGCAAGCAGAGACTTATTTTTTATGTAACACTGTAAACCTGTAATCAGATTCAGTTTAGAGCAAAATGTTAAATTATATGGAAGTTTGCCAGTTATAAAGGTAAGAGAAGATGATGTACTCTGCTAGTATTTCCCTGTGGGAAAGCCTGCCAATAAGGGACAGGAGGAAAAGATAAAGTCTCTCTTAAAAATCTCCTTCAGCTCTTTTCTCTTCATTTTCGTCCCATTTTTTATTTTAATTACAGATTAGATTTGAGAAACTGTTCCAGACCATTTGATTATGCTGCTTTCTCTCTGAAATTAGAACTTAGTCTATTTGAAAACCTTTCAATAACTACCCCTCTATATGCTACAACAGACAGGACAAATTATTTGAAGTTTCAAGTATTCAGATATTCAGTTAAAAGACTTGTATTTCCAGTGCTTCCCTTTAAAATTTTATGATAGTGAGGTTCCGGATTTGCAAAACATTTCTTCATATACTCTTCAGCTTCACCAATAGCCATTGTTCCATCTGCAAATCTGGCCAACCAGGTTTGACTTTACCATTTTCCTCTTTAATGTGAAAGTCAGAGTGGGCTTGAAAGAGTTTAATTTAAGAACAAGCAATACAAACCCTCGCTAAGGGAATTTTATTTCTTTGGTATTTATTTTTGTATGCCACTCTCCTTTTCTAACTCACTCTAGACTGCAAAGTGGGCCAGCTGCATGCTAATTAACAAGTATTTATCTACAAGTCTCTGCTGGAACGCTGATAATGGCAACACTTGATTATATAAGCATGTGTCCAAGCCTCAGTGTACTTGTAAATTTTTGACAAAATATATATTAAGATTTTTGAGTATTCAAACAGCAGTCCTCAAGCAGTTTCCATGCTAGTTTCTATGAAATACTTTGCAACTTCCAAGGAAAGTATTTCCATGAGCAAATAAACTACCTTTCAAATTACTAAAAATGTGGATTTCTCATTGTTAAAAATTTCCCCTTTCTCTTTCCAAACAGAGCATTTACAATCATCTTTGGATAATTCCTTCTTGATGGCCAGGAAAAACTGTTCCCTTCCACCTAGATTAGGTGACACTGTAACACTGTCTATCTCCCAGTCTACAGTCAAAATCAAACTGAAATGAAATTGCAGCATGATTTTCCACTGGGGGGTTACGAGAGCTGAAGCAGTTTATATTACCAAGAACAATGGGTTATCTACCTATTGGTGCTTTTGACGCCTTATAAACACTTATTTTTTAAATGTACTCATGCTGACTACACATATCAAGCAGAGAATTCTACCCTAAAAGCCTGCCTTGGAGCATGGCCCAAGAGCCACCATTGATACAATCCCAGGTAAGGTCTGTTCCTTGGTCTCAGTTCCTCTCCAGCCAAGAATTCCCATCTCTCTCTAGGCCTTTCCCAAAGGCAAACAGACAGATGTGCAGTGAAGGCACATATAACAAACACATCTCCAGAAGAACTGGACAGAAAGTAATCCATCTTACTTCTTGAAATGTTCCCTGCACGTAGGGGTCACTGTGAGCAAACAAATGCCTGGCAGACCCCAGAACACTGAGTATTAAGTAATTTGCTTTATTAAGTAAAAGCAAACAGACTGCTCTCCCCAAGGTAGCATCACTTGGAGCCTCAGCAAGGCCAGAACATGAGGGGGTGGGAGGGCAGTGGAAGACAGAGTGGAGCTGCGCGTCACAGCTTTGCAAATTACAACAACTGGCACATTCCACAAAGAGACCATTGATTTTGCCTAACTGACACACTGACAGCAAGAAGTGTTTTCTTGGCTATTTCACAACATGTTTTCCACTGTGAGCTATCCAGAGAAAAATCTAGTTGAAAACTCCTTAGACTGGTGAGCAGTTAATATGAAGAGAAACAGGGAGACAATGTAAAGATTTTAGTCTACCAAAACCATGAAGCAGATGGGGCACTTCCTATATCTAGGATACTTGGAACAACTTTGGCTGCAGTCATACAAAGTCTCTGAAGAGAGTAAAGGTAAATTACCTTTCTGTCTTCTAGCAAGAACACATTCAAAAGGCAGACTTATCCTCAAATGAAACAATAGGCAAGTAAGGCCTGCAACTCCCACACTCTTGTGAAAATAAACATCCAAAGGTGCATTTGTGAAAATACAGAAGTTTAAGCAGTTTTCCCACCAAAATGGCAGAACAAGAACAAAACTCCATGTGGAATTGAGTTTTTGTCAGGAAGAAAACAGATAATTAGACCTTTCAAAAACCTACTAGGAGTGTATCTGGTGCTACATGGTGTCATGGGGTTCAGAGCAAGGCCTGTGAGAAAGATTACTGGTAAATTATGAGAATAAAAAAAGCTCAGAACCACCCCACTAGCTAAAAGGTCTTGGCCATTAAAGAACATAGTTGTATTTCTATGAATTCCAAGCACTATGATGGAGTAAGAGTCAGTTTCTGAGTATTAATCCCAAGATTAATGCAAGATTAATGAATTACTAATTTTTTATCCTACGAATGACACTGCCCCTAACATGTCATCCAAATAAGGAAAAATTAATACTCTACGGGTAGAGTTTTTTTCAAGTAAGATTCTGAACTGCAAAGAAGCATTTTTAAAAAAGATCAGTTGAGATACAAACCTAATGCAACACAGTAATTACCAAAGTCACCTTCCAAATAAGGCAGCTGCTCAGGGTTTTTTTTAATAAATTATCAGTCAGTTCTGTACAACACGCCAACACCACAAGGAAATAAGGAACAAATCTGTGGTCCTATATTTAAATTTAAATCACTTAAGTAATCTAGGAAACTTTCCTAGCAGGATGCACAATACCAAAGGCAACAGGTCCAGTGTTCCACATCAGTATCTGAGTATTATGAGTAGAAATAATGTATGATAATGGGTAGAGATACTCTGAGTCCTCCTTTTTTGGCAGCAGAATATCTGTAGAGGTTTAAACAAACAGTCAGTGCAACTTACTAGACTGACAGTACTTTTTAGAGACCACCAAGGGTCAAGGAAAGCCTCTTCTACGACTAAAACTGCCAAATGTCAAATTGGAGCAGCTAAGTTTCCTTTGTTCTTGTTTTGGGAGGTATCTTAGAGCTAGTGATGGTATCACAGACTTATTCACATGGATCAACAGAAAGGCTTGTTATTTTGCAAGAAGAAATTACCAGAAATACCACTTGCATGTTGAAATTAAAACCTTAAGAAGTCAATCAATCAATCAATAAATGAACAGATTTGCTTGTGATGTAAGAGGATCTCTGTGTCCTCTTAGAAAAAGTAAACTTTCTACTACAGAAAACAGAACTCTTCACTCAGGATGAAAAAGGAAGCCATACATACCAGTAAGTGCTAGTAAGTGGCTATTAATGAGAAATTAATCAGCAGTCAGAAAGGGACATCTAATATGAGCATATCAGGGCTGAAGTCCCAAAGAAAAATACAGACCTTCAAATAGACTACAGTGGACCCTGACGGAGAGAAAGAGTTGATAGTTCACTTCTGTTGAAAAACAACAAATACTGGAACTGATCCAATTAATCCAAAAAGTTGGGAAAAAATCAGTTACAAAGATGTGCACAGAGAATGGGATTCTGTGTGCTCCTATGGCTGCTGCTAAAGACAAACTCTCCAGCTCCCATGGCTTAAGGGCACATTTCCAATCTGGGGCCTCTCCACAGCAAGCTGCGACTTTATCATCCACCATGCAAAATAAGAACCTATGGCCCAAAAAATTAACAAGATATCCTGAAGAATCACGACCTTTTTGAAGCAAATTTTAGTTCAACAACATCTAAATGCGTCTCTGTCAGGATGTGTCTGAATTTCAAAAAGCCCACAAAACCAGACACTGAATTCAGACAGTGAAAAAACGTAAGGACAGTGAAAAATGTTTTATGAAAGAAACTGGTTCTCTCAGAGCTGAGAAATGCTAGAGAATACTCAGGTCTAAGCGGGACAAATCACTCCTGGTCTGCAGGTCACTTTCTGTAAAGATTGTACAAGAATTTATGAATTAAAGAAGCTTAAACTGCACAGTGAAATCCCTAGAGAAGGACACATTAGGAGTGTTAATAATTAATAACTGTGTTTCTAAAAATCAGCTCTAATAAGTATTTGTAGAAGATAGTGCATTTCAGGGACAAGTTTAAGAAAAAAAAGGGGGGACTGATGAAGTATTAAGTAAAAATCCTTGGGTCAGTTGGAAAAAAAGCTGGGAGAAATTCCATTTGTTTGCTGGTATTTCTACCTTCATCTGCAGTGGTATGCTCTTTTCATAAAACAGGCTGTAACTACTATAATGTCATCAGCAGAAGCTTGTAAAGATGACTGACAAGACTCAGATGTTAACTTTTCACTCAAGTTGTTAAAACAGAAGACTGGGACAAAGAACTGAATTAGATTCCCATTCTTCACTGGGCTATCCCTAAGGTATTGATCAAGTGCACAACCATGGTTCATCAACCTCCACAGTGCATACAAAGCACTTTTACTTTCACTAACTGTAAACCAAATGGGAACAGTTTCTTCACAAGGTCTCATTTCCTTCAATTTACATCTCAGGAACACAGGACTGGAAGACTACTCCTCAGTTACTGTGTCAAGTCCTTTGCTATTATAGTGCACAATGCTGCTCTAATCAAGCTGTCTTAAAAGTAGTTTCCCATTTGGTTTTGGCCAAGACAGCCAATTTTGTTCAGAGTAGCTAGTATAAGGTTATGTTTTGGATTTGTGCAGGAAACAGTGTTGGTTATAGAGGGCTGTTTTTGTTACAGCTGAGCAGGGCTTACACAGCATCAAGGCCCTTTCTGCTCCTCACCCCACCAGTGAGGGGGCTGGGGGTGCACAAGGAGTTGGGAGGGAACACTGCTGGACATCTGACCCCAGCTGACCAATGGGATATTCCAGAGCATGTGGCATCAAGCTCAGCACACAGACCTGGGGGAAGAAGGAAGTGGGAAATGTTCAGTATGATGACGTTTGTCCTCCCAAGTCACCATGACATGTGAGGGAGCCTGGCTTTTCTGGGGATGGCTGAACACCTGCCTGCCCATGGGAAGCAGTGAATTTTTTTGTTTCATTTCTGTACACTCTTGCTTTACCTGCTAAACTGCCTTTATATCTCATCAAGTTTTCTCCCTTTTACCCTTCCAATTCTCTCCCCCATCCCACTGAAGGGGGGGAGTGAATGCGTGGCTGTGTGGGGCTGAGCTGCTGCTGGGGGTTAAACCATGACACATCTGCAATACCTCAAGAGTGATCAACAACTCTCCGCTGTTGCCTACAAATAAACTAAAAATTAAACTCTTCACCCAGGATGAAAAAGAAATTGTCTTCAAATTTTCACGTTCAATTCATTCACATCTAGTTACACTAACTAGATTTTGAGCAAACTTAGAATATCAGGAGGTTAAAAAAAAAAAGAAGTTTGTGAGCAAAAATGCTAAGCCACAATCCCTCTCTCCCATATTTGTCTAGGGACAAATGATAGACCTCCTCAGCTTTTGATTTGCTAGTCTGAATAAACCATGTAAGAACTGCCTCTTACAGTACATGCTTTTTTCCCCTAATCAGTCACTTCATGATTATTATCAGGAACACCTCTTCTACAAAGGTGTTGTTATCTATGTAGAGATTTAGTCAGTCAGAAAGCAGTTTCCTTGTTTTTGCTGTGCAAGATTCAGTAAGGAAAACAGCTTTGGCTCTGTTCTTCTCAAGAGCCAGCCTCTGAGTGAAGGAATTGGTCTACATCCCTTTTTTGTACCTACCCTTAAAAGATCCCATATGTTACAGTACATCTGTCATCACTGTACATATGTGGGGATCTGTAACACATGAAGCTATAGCATTTCTAACAGCTCTTATGGCCAATCTTTTCCCTGAGCTGTCAACTAGGTGCTACCCCCAAAGACGTTTGCTTTTCTAAGAATTCTGCTATAGAGTTCGTGGTCTGCAGAACCAACACTGGGTATGTTGCCCCTGTGTTTCCAACAGCATCCCTAGAAATCATTCTTCAAAAAAATCTACAAACATTTGAGCTCTCTTGATAAGGTAAAATAATCTTATATGAAACACATTTTTTCTGTGATCAACAAAGAGGTACTGAAAAGTATGCTCCCTCAAAACTAAGTTCAGATCAAACTCTGAGAAAAGGTGTGGTGATCTTGAGACCATCTCTTTGTTGGCCCCTTTGGGCTCTGTGTCACAGTTTTGATAGGAAAGTCTGACATTAACCAGATCCAGGCCCTCACTGGACCTCCTCAACTGCTCAGCAGTACAGGAGCAGTCAGTAAAGCACATATTTGCAAGAGCTTCTCCAAGTAACACCACGGGAGAAGGTGCCTGGACTAAGGAATTCTTACCAGTTTAATGTAAATGATGTCAGAATGGCAACTAAGGATACGGGCATTGAGCATTTTGAGAAAACAAGAAGGAAGTGAAGAAAACATGGATTTCAGAGCATTATTTGAAATACTATTGAAGTTTTCTGTTTAGCCATCAGTTTCCATTACTCCATGTTCTGTGCAGATTACATTCTTTGACAAGGAATAAAATTTCACTGTTAAGGAAAGCAGGATGCTAGTGCTTTAAAAAACAAGGTGATGTAGAATAACATGATCTACATTAACAGTAATTTAAATCATTAAATCATAAGAAACAAGATCAAATGCAACCAATAGATTTTAAAACCATCATACCTTCTGTGACTTTTATCTGGAATCCATTTGCTACAAGCCTTGGATCTGACAAATAACCTGATCCATGGAAACTCTGGTAATTCTTCTGCATTTTACAAAGAGCAGCCATATACTGAGATCCACCAATAAGACTGGAAAAAAAATCCCCAAAGTGTTATGACAATTATGTGACAATTAAAACTGCAAAAACCACAGAAAAAGGTAGCAAGTGAAAAGGAGAGACTGAAATTTTAAAAAGTATTTTGAAAAAGCAATTTGTTTAAAGCAAAAAAAGGGAATTATTCACTTCCTAGGCAATTAGTAATAATACTTCTATCAGGCATTTCCTAATTCTTGGGAGAAAGTCAGCTACAGGGAAGTTGTGAAAATGTGGGGCATTTAATTTTCTTGTAGGGGAAGAATTTGTATTTGCTGCGCTACCAATGAAACTGGTCAAAAATCACACTTATTTCAACTAGAATAAGACCAAGTGTGCTCATTACTTCAAGATAAAAGTGTAAATACCAAAAATCTGTTTTAACAGGTGAGTGCACAAATAATCACAGCATTAGCAAAAAGGGCCTTGCTAGAGTTTACTGTAAGTAATGATCAAATACTTCAAGTAACACAGACATTTTTGCTCAATAGTACTATACCTGTCTGTTAACACAATTGGATTGTCCAGTTTCTGTATTGGAAGTTTATGGTTCATCAGTAATCTCTTACATAGCAGGGCCTCTTCCAATCTATATGGATTCAGCAACTTTACGTTTTTTTCAGTTGCAAGTATCCAGACATCAGGAAAACTCTGACGACGGATCAGGAAAAGCTCATGTTCATCTGAAACCTTTTTCTGTCTCTGAAGGTAACGTCTACAGGAACTCAGCGAAAAAGGCACTGTCACAATTTTCACAGGCTGTTCCAGTCTCCCCTTCTTTTCAATCTGGTCATGGAATATCTTGTCAAGCTTCTGCTGGTCAGATGCAGAGCTCTTTAGCTTGGGTTTGTGTTTTTCTGCCTCCTTTGCTGGGCGGTGCAGTGGCTGTGTGTTGGCTTTCTTGACCTCTCTGTTGTACCGTTCCTGGTCCTTAGTGGCTTTTATTTCATAACTTCAAAGAGAAAACAAGCCAGTAGCATCAGCAGATAAAAAGCGCTCTGGACTGCAACTCCTAACACACTAAGCCAGAAGGCAAGGCAACCATTTCAACAGCCAAGAACAACATCCATGGTCCATTCAAGTACCCACATCAATATGCTGCCCACTGTGATGGAGATGGCTACTGTGCCTTGATTACATTACACCTTGAACACAAGCTGGAAATTTTCCTGCATCATGACAGCCAGCAAAACCTGAATTACTGTAAGGGGGAGGAACTATTACTGTAAGGAATTGACTGCATCATATAAAGATCTACAGCAAGCTGCTTTTCATCTCAGTCCCTTGTTTAATTTGTAATCAAATTCGGAGTTTTGGAAGGAGTTTCGTGTCACAGGAACATCGAGCTCAATTCACAAAGTCATTTAAGCTTCTAGAGCCCTACAGACTTCCAGGGGAGGCCATGTGGCTGGCAGGAGTTTAAAGCTTAATAATTTCCCAAGCCTCAGGCCTTACTTAATAAAAGCATATTTGATTTCAATTGGCCTAAAATTAGCTATATTAAGTGTAAGAATACAGGAAATGTATGCTTAGCATAGAATTCTGTAACTAATAATCAATCTTACAGATTTTTCAAAAACACTCAATAAAAAACTACGCCTAAATGCTGTCTAAATGGTTAAAACATTACTACATACTAAACCTCCACAACATTAATGGATTCTTAGTGAGTTTATAAATGTCAGGGAGATAACTAAACTTTTATAGGTCCCAGTTTTATGCTTGTCTACTGAATTTTACTTTTCTGAAAGCAAAGGGTGTGATTTGCCGAACTCCCTCTTTTTGCCCTTATTTGATATTCTGAATTCTAGAAGGTAATTCAAACCAGTCTAATCTTCAATTAATGCAAAACAAAAAAAAAAAGTAGTACTATCATATGTTAGTATTGGAAATAAGTCTTTTAGCTGGTCATATTTATTTATTGCTACTTGCTGGAACAGTTTGATTCAATTATGTGTATGCATGCTGGAAAATTAAGGTCAACAAAAGGGTCACCATTTGCAATTAATTATGATGTGCTAGCATTCACATATGGTACCAATATTTAGCTAACTAAAAAAGTCAGCTTAAATAGTTTCTTGCAATAAATCACGTCCTAGAAAATATGGAGCAAACATTAAGATAAAAAACATCTGCTCCTTTTAAAATGAATGGATGAAATCACTTGAACAGAAGTTTTTTTAAATCCTAAATTCATTTACAGCATTGACCAGATCAGTAAATAGTTTGTTTTGAATAGACCTAACTGTAATGCAGGAAAATATTTAAGTGTAAGAGAACTGAGCTTTCAGTGATCATTGGTAATCCAAAACGAAAGCACTTCTAAAGTCCAACCTGCCTGCCAGTTTAGGCTACCACCAGAAAAATTCTAGCCTTACAAACTTGGATGGTAAATTCATACACATCACTGTCAGTGATTTGCTCAGAACCAAAGAAAAACTGCCTATTTACAAACTATGAGGGAACACCTTTACCCTTCTGAAAATCCTTCCACAGAGGCACGTACAATCAACAAGTGCTACAAGAACAGCTTTTCTCTGCTTTGTGAATTAAGACTGCAAATTCGGGATCCTTTTCTGAAGCTACAAAACGTAAAGCCAAAGAAATTTGCAAAACTGGGTATAAGTACAGAGCAGAAGACTAGAAAGAAGTCTAGTTTCAAAGGCAGCTTTAACTAGAAAAATGGATCCACGATATATTCTTTTCCCCTTGCATTGTAAACCCAAACAAAATAATTGGCCCACTAAAAAAACCCTTTTAATATCTAAGTCTCTCAGCCCTTATACAACAAATAATCTCCATTTGAGTATTTGGAGCAAACTCTGACAGCAAAGACCACGCTACCTGAAAAATGTTTCTCCCAAGGTACAAATTTACTCATGAAGAATTACTGCAGAGTGCTGACAAGGTGATTTGTTAGTCCCATGACAACATGTGTGTAGCTTTGAACCCTTCCTACACCTTCAGGGTAACTGCTCCTGCCACTGTTATAGCACTTGGAGGGATTTCTCCCACTCCTACCTGAGCCTGATGTGCAGGAAACATTAAGGCCAGAAACATATGCAAGCTGTATTAAGTAAGAGCTGAGTGACTGCAAGAAATGAAATCCTTTGCAAAGCAGGGGGTATGTGACGCTGCCAGCATGGACATGCATGGAGCTTTTCTCCTCTATTATAACCTAAAGACCATAACATTTGACATTCCGGTTGTGTAATAAATGCTGGCTTGTTTTGAAAAGGCCATCCTGTGTCACTACGAGACATCTGGTGCTTGTACTACTCCCAAAAGGGATTTAAATTAATTTAGACCCGATGGAGGGGCCACAGAGAGAACCAGAGATGCTGAAACCATGCACAGCCATTGCACAAGGCAGGACTTTATCACAGAAGGATGGACGACCAGAGCCCAGGAAATGTGGTGTTGTGCCAGCAAGGATGCATGTGGCCCAAGGCTGTGGCACTCGGACTGCCCTGATGTATATACGTTTGTTGTTACCTCTAGGTGGCCCAATTTATCCAGAGTACCTGGAAGGCAAGACATGGTCTCTGCCACAAGTCCTTCTGGATTGCTGCTTTGCAGGAAAAGCTGTCCGTATATCTCTTCCTATTTGCTATTCTCTGTGGCAATTTTAAGAGAATAAAATGGAAAGGTAGACCAAAGCTGTAATCTATAGATACAACTAGTGGTAAATTCTTCCTTTCCTTCAACATCCATGGGATTCAATCTACATTTAAGGAAAACTTGATTACTAGAGAGGTTGCCTTCCTGAACTAATGCAAAGTTAATCTGTAGGCACACTCTTTAACATAACAGTTGTACCAGGAAAGCAACCATGAAATCTCAAAAGCTAAAGCAGAGCAAATGAAAATTTTCTGAAACAGCTGGTAGAACCTTTTGTTTCATTTCATTAAAAGCACGGATATAATTGGAGAATATTTCTACTATTACATTAATATTTCTGCTTATGCAGAGATGGAGAAAACACTTTCTCACATGTATGAGTTTTGACCATGGCATGTTGCTTGCATAGTAAACTTTAAATAAGGTAAATCAGAATCTAAGTGAAAAGGTTTTACTTAACTCTGATATAGCTGATATTCAGAACAATGCAGATGTTTTACTAAAATATTTCCTTTTCTTGCAGACGGATTTCAAAAACTCTGTGATAATTCATTTTAGAAAAATACAGAATTTAGTTATTCAGATTGCAAATTAGGAAGAGACTTGGTCTTGTTTGAAACAGATTAAAATTCAGACTGCACTATACTACCTGAACCAGCACTGGAATTGCTGTCTAGGGGAAAAAGTAATTCTTTGTGTCATTTGATCGGGTTTTACAAATACAATTCTGAGGTACCCCAGATTGGGATACAACCTAAATTTAGAGAAACGGAATTTACCAGATGTTTGAGTACTAAAGTTCCTAAAAAAGAATTCTCACATTATAGCAATTAAAGTTGAAAAACCTCTGAAGAACTCTACAGTGCCTCATCCATCATCATTCTGGTTTGCAAGGACAGTGCATTGGGAGGGACACGGCAAAGGCAGCCCTTAGAAGTTTGTAGGATTCGAACAGTACACTTTCTTACCTGTAATCTTAAATAACTATTCAGCAAAACTGTCGCTAACTGCAGCATGGCACAGTGGCAAAACGAGTAATTCCAATCAGCAGTGCACAACTGCACAGAGCAAAACATGACAACTCAAATAGTGACTCTGATCTTAAAAAGTCAAAAATATTTTTCTATTTTTTTTTTTTTAAATAACGGGAAAGTTACAATTTTTTTAATTCCCTCCAGGTTACTCTTTGGTAGCTTCCACACTTAGAAGCAAGACACAGCCTGAACACTTACTTTTTTTTTTCCTCTTCACTCAAATTCTTCCACTGCTCTTCAATTGTCAGCAGGATGTCATTCATGCTGGTCTTTGGATTATCGTTTATCAATTTTGGACGACATTCGTGTGTGAAAAATTCAAACGCAGACTTTGGTTTCTTTATTATTCTGCTATTAATTAAGTCATAAGCTGTCACATGTCCAAATTTTTCACTTATCACATTTTTTTTCTTTATGCTTAGCTTTGAGATTTGTGGATTGTTGCTTTTTTCACCAGTGTATTCATTTTGCTTGTTAGTTGTCCTTCCAACTTCAGGAATCAAAATCTTAACAGGTTCCAGCTTGTCTCCTAGACTGTCTTTAAATCCACTCCCCCTACTCCAACTATCAGCAGAGATTTCAGGTAAGTCTTTAGGGACTAAGACTTCCTCATTTTTATCTATGTCATCAATATTATCAGAACTCAAAAGATGCTCATTGGTTTTTTTAGACTCGGAGTCCACAGGAACACTGTTACTTTGAATATCAGCCATATTCTGTCCATTGTGTCCCTCCTCACGCAATAAATTCAAGGAACTGTCTGGAAAGGCATCACTCTTAGATACCTCACTTTTGTCCAGGCGACTGTGAACATTATCACCACTAAATGTCTGATGATTTAAGCAGATCTCTGCATTTTTTCCTGCTTGACAGTTTTGCACATCACTGCTGAGTGAAAGGAATGAAGTATGAGCATGTAGCTCATCATTTCCAGATGGTCCCATTTCATTACCAACCACATCTGTTTGGTCTGTTCTATGAACAAACATGTCTTCTGAGGTAACATCTGTTTTATTACTTTCACCAGGGACTGTAGCAGGTAGTGGCCCGTACAGTGATTTCAACACATTTTCAACTGCAAGTAAGACAGATTCCTGGGAAAAAAAAAATGGAAACAAAACAGAAAATAAACACACTCAAGTGCACCTGGAAATATAACTGCCAGATACCGAGAACACAGAACAATATGCAAAGTGCTCTTACTTGGAATAATTTTTAGACAAATCTGGACAGATTCTTGCATTACAGCTGTTCACACATTCCAGAAGACTCCGCACTGGGCAATTTCAGCCTCAAATATTTTGTGACAAGTATTCTGCTTCTCTAGTTTACTCTGATATCACAAAACCAATTAAATGCTTTCCTTGCAACAGGGTTCTGATTGCTTAAACCAGTATCAGGTAAAGCTACTCCTACCTAATACGGAGTTAGAAGTTTACAGCCAAAACAGGTACACCAGCAACATCCAATTTCACGTGAATGTGTTTGTGTGGGTGCTTTTATGGTGAATGTTTCCAAATCAACTTTGCATCAAGTAAGGGAAATGAGTAAGATAAAAAAAAATCAACCCCCTAAAAAATATAAGTAAATAATAATAAAAAAAGATAAAAAAAGAGAGAAGAGAAATTTCAACCTTTTCTTCAATGCCAAAGGAAAATTAGATCAAATGTAAGAATGCTGTGTTAATTTTCATACAAGTGACACTTAACAGGCAGCACCTTTACAAGACCATACAGACAAATACAAAAGGTTTTAAGGAAGAAGAGAATTAACATACTGGTGTGATTGTCTATATTCACTTTGAATAAGTACATTAATAACCATCAATGCAATCCTTCTAATTTCTGTGGCACCTAATTGATGCCATCAATCACCTGTACACATAATGACAAAGCAGTGCTTTGATGAGAAATCAACTCCGCCCCTGCCCACCCCCAACTTAATGTACGTGGTTTTTAAACAGTGATTACTTAGTTTAAATATGAAGTTAAGCATGAGATTTATGTAGGGCCACATACCATAATTTCATGTAAGCTTATCTAACTATAAAGCCATTTGAAACCAAAGTGGTACATGCATATATCTGACAGGTTTAAAATCCTTTAAATCAACTGGGAAACTAATTTTGAAGAATCCCTCACTTAGCCTGCTTAGTACTTTTTGACCAAAACCGTGCTCTGAAAAAGGCAAGCTGTCATGTACTAAAAAAAACCCCAAAACTCCAGTGGCACTGTTTACTTTTGAACATTCTGGTAGTCCCAAGGCCCTTATTATGCTTATATAAATTAAAGACTGACAACTCAAAAACCGAAGAAAACCTTTATTACCTTATCATGCAGTAAAACTTGTGTTTTATCAGGTGTTAT
The DNA here is from genome assembly GCA_013397955.1 of Grantiella picta. Lineage (NCBI taxonomy): Eukaryota > Metazoa > Chordata > Aves > Passeriformes > Meliphagidae > Grantiella > Grantiella picta. Next base: position 1,384,343 of record VZRM01002384.1, read on the forward strand.
ATTCACATCCACAGCAGAGGCAGGAACAGTAATATTCAAAAAGAAAACAGGATATAAACGAGTACAGTCCTTTTGTGTCACCAGACTGTAGTACTGTCGAATTAACTACAGATTGATTTAATAAAGAGATGTCAGTAAAGGCAATAAAATAGAGAAAAAGGCACAGAAACAAAATTTGACATTATAAACTGGTTCGCTGGTTTTGTTGGTTTTCGAAGTTAGAGGAACACTTAAAAGGCCTTAATATATTTGTAAGACAGAATAATCACCACAAGGCCAGCTCCTCGTGGTTTCCATGCCTTCACAGCATGGAAGTAAAAGTGATATATAGCCTATTTTCCATGCAGGGCACTGTACTTTTACTTTGTAGGGTACTATACTGAATCCCACCTTGAATTCAGGCTTCCCTGCTCCTGTTAAAGAACCATCTCTGTCATGGGATTCAAGCTGAGCTTTGAACTCTCAGAAGAACCAGGCACATCAAATAATGCGTGGAGATGGATCAGCCTTATTCAGTATTTAACACACCAACACAAGTTCAGGGTTTACATTGACAAAGCTTTGCTTGCCAACTGAAAACTACCGTCGTGTCCACTTTAAAACCTACAGGAACACTTTAGCATGAGTGTCATTTTCTTTCCTGGTGATGACAAGGATTAGGACAGCAAGGCTGCTCCAAGTGAAGTGCTGCAAGGTTCAGTAGTGAGAGAAACCCAAGAGTATCAAATTCTGCCTACACAATGCCTAGCTGTAGCCAATGCTGCTGCACTATCACTTTCATTTCTACCCAATGCATACACAAATTTAAAGGGAAAGCATGGGTGTTTGCTTGGTAAGCAAAACAGCTAGAAGTAGACAAAATCAAAACTACTTTACAGAAGAATTCTCTTTACCTTATGGGAAAGTGCACAGGTGATTTCTGCAGATTAATACAAATAAAGTATCAACTACTCTGGTGTCTTGCACAGACCACCTGAAATTAATTTTCTTAAACACCTAAAAACACTTCCTCCAGCTCTGTGGTCTGACTGCTTCAAATGGAATAGACCTGAGGCCCCAGCAATGACAGATTTGTGGAAGTGTTTTCTGTTGTAAATGCTAGTATCTTCACCTGTGATACTCTTTATTATTTCAAGTTGGAAAAAAGTTGTAGATTGCTTAGGTGTCTCTGTCCTCAAATCACATTTCTATTCCTTGAAAAAAAAGCTAGAGGATGTTACCTTCAGTATTTCCTTCTGAAGAACTGGACGATTATTTATGAAAATGAAACTCCTTTCTGAACCTGAAAGGCTTGTCAAAGAACTGTCTGACTCAGCTTTTGGGAGAAATCCAGAAAGATTTATCTGCAATGATAAAACAAATACAGTGCAACAGTCTTTTAAAGAACCCAAAATGTGTTGTATAGAGGTGAGATAGTAAAACAAAATTGTCCGGGAGTCCAAGTCATTCAAATGCATGCACTGCTTCTTGACAGTTATACAATCTTGACAATATACAAAGATAAAAGCAATGTAAGAAAAAAAAAAAGAGTTTGAGAAAGAAGGGTTTGTATCGATTTCCTTGATCAATTTATTGAGTTATTTCCCATTTGCACTGCCAGTTGCAGCAGGATGCTGCCTGGAGCTGAGGGCTGTGGAGAGCCAGGCCAGCAGCTTTTGGCTTGCTGACTTTGGGGTTGCCAACATAAGCTCTGTCCAAGCCAAAGGCAGAGTGCTGCCCAAGCTGGCCAGGGCAGCAGTGAACCACCCCTACAGGGAAAGCCCAAAACACACAATCCCTCCCTTTCTACATACACAGCACCTTAAATAGCCTGTCATAGGGCATTTATTCAGGGCACCTAAATTTACCTACGCCACCTGTATCCAAATCATCTGACTCTCAAGAGTGCTGAGCACCCACGATTCACAGGCTGCAGAAGAACCTGTGAGCACAGCGCTGCCAGGGAGCCTTGGAAACAGCACATGATTTGTGTACCTAACATGAACTCCAAGTTCTAAGATTTTTCTGTTGAGATTCTTTTAACAGGTTTTTTCAGGTCAAAATAAGACTGATGACTTATGCTGCCTGTCCTATCTCTCTACCCCCCTCTCCCCCACTAAGCAACTTTGAAACTGTTGGATGGATTTCAAATCAATCTGATAAAGCAGCAGAAATCCCAAAGATGCATTTGCACAATTCCTGTGATAACTGACAGCTGTTTGGAGAGAACAGCCTCAAGATAATGACCTTACTAAGGAAAAAGCAATTTTAACTTTTCCAAAGCCAGGAACCATCAAGCACAGAAGAACTGGCATGCTGGGCAGCCCACATCCTGCCCCACACATTGCCCTCTGCCACCTGCCCAAACTAATAGGTGAAAGAACACTGGGGCATCATGAGGAGGGAGGTTTTGGAGATATGGGAAAGTCTGGAGAATGTTCTGGTAGCAGGGTGGATCACTGAATACAGAAACGAGTCCTCATAAGCTCTGCTTTTGGCAGAACCCCTTGTATTTACTAAAATCCAAATTATCATGCATTTGAAACGGAATTTAAAATCCATGGGATTTGGCCTATCCTTGCCATTCATCTACGTCACGCCAGCTATCTGCTCATGAGCTCCCTTATTCCCTCTTGACCTTGTACCAAGCATTCTGTGCTAAAGCTGGCGTGTTCTGGTCAGCAACGTCGCACAGAACCAAACACCACTGGTCAAATTAAAGAGGTGTCAAGTATCTGTTGGATGATTATCAGAAAACAACATGCAGCACTTCTAGATTTTATTCTGTAACTTTAGCACATCCTCCCTCAATGTTCCTCCTCTATGCTTCAAGCTCTTTTTCTAATTCACAAATACTTGTACAAGTCTTTAACTTCAAACAATGTTTTCATAAACAGAACACATTCAAGTAAAACTGAAAGTCTCTAAATAACTCATTTAACAAGCTGCCTGATTTAGAAATGGCTGACTGCTGTTACTATTTACAGCCATGTTGAATATCAGTATGCTCATTAAAAGTTATCTGCAATTCATAAAACTAGTCTTCATGGAATTTTCATATACAAAAGTATATGAAGTACAAAGACAAAATTACACAGAGTGAAAAATATTAATGAAACCTTGATTTCAAACTAGATCAACTGTTTTCAAAATTAATACTTTAATAAAAGCCACAAGATATATGTATTAAAATATATCTGTGATGGGTGGACAGCAGAATGCCTTTCTTTAGTACTTCTCTTTTTCCCAGTGGCACATGTAGCTGCTAAACTTGACCTTCATAGGAAAAAAAGAGACTAAGGAAATTTCCTGTGTGAAAGTTAAAAATAAATAAATAAAGCTATCCATTTACAAGACTGGGGATCTGAAAAGTGTAAATACTGTCTTGTACATGTAAAAAGTTGTGTCAATTCTTCATTTTCTTTTCATTTTACAAGTAGCTCCTGAGTTTGCATGCTTCAAAGCTAATTTAAAATGTGTTCCTATTTCATTCAGTGCTCATAATGGATATGCTTTCAAGAAGGCCACTCTTTAAAATCCCTGGATCACTTGTTCAAGAAGTTTTAACTCTGCATTAAAGAACAGCAAGATTAGATTTGTCTTCAGAGTAGACTTTGCAGCAAAGGAGCATGAAGCTACACAATGAACAAGTAGGAGTTAAAAGAATTAAAGAGCTGCCCTCTGGTCTGTATAGCAAATGAGACATGGACCTAGTGGGAAGGAAAAAAAGGCAGCACATGCCCTGCCCTTAAATACCTGTTCCAATACCTGCATAGAAGGGAGGAAAAAATGGTTACAGGCAACTTAACTCTGTCACTTCGTCGTGTTTGACTGCTTAGTTTAGAAATGTCCAGTTTCTGAATGTCGACATTATGCATGGATCAATTATACACCTATAAATGATGCACATGGTATTTTACACACTATTTAGAGACAGAGAGAGAGATGGAATGTTCTCCAACTTCTATTCAAGGAATATGGATGCCTCATGATATAGCAGAGAAGTAATGTGAGAACCTGAGTGCCTCCTCCAAGCTAGTCCCTTCTAAATACCCCCTTATCTTCTCTTTGGAGCCCCCTGCACTTGTCCTGTGGGCACATCCAAGCTGCATTCAGGTAAGAACAGCTCTGGATGTTCTGTTTAGACATAAGCAAGTAAAACTTTGTAAAGAACAAGAAATTACTTTGCTTTGTTCCACTTCATTTCACTGCATGTATACAAGCATTCTGGCAGACTCAAGATTTAAATTTGAATAATGACATTAAATTGTACATATATATAGGCAGACTTTAAAGTCTGGATAATATTATTAAGCACCATGCTGAATGCAGCATTGGTAAGTTGTGTCTAAGAGCTATTGTGACCTTACAGTGATTCATCTCATCTTGCCAAGGTTTATTACTGCAAGATATAGGAAAATGCCACTTAGAAGGTTCCAAGGTAGTAAAATTCCCCTTTAATAAAAATATTTAACACAAATGTCAACAAAAATGGAAGCAGAATAAAATACTTTTTGAAAACATGAGACAAAGGAGGGTATTATGGGGAATTCCGTCATCTGCAGAAGGGGCAAAAGAAGGGCCCAAGAACACTGAATTTTTTGACAACTAGCAAATATTTCCTTGAAATACATGTTTGGGGGAAATTTTGCATGACTTGCCCTTCTAAGTATGTATTCCTTTTGCTGCTCAGGTGCCCCCACTGAAACTTAGGGGATACTCTTTAGAGTACAAGGCTAAGAGGCCACCAAGATGAGAACGATCTAAATGCTCAGATATTAATCAGAGCACAACCTGCCTGTGGGCCAGGAATCCCAAATGAGACAGCTCTGAGCAATCAGCAATTCTGCATTTGTCATCACAACTGTTTTTACTGCCATTTGATCAGTGCCACATGAGTCCTGATGGGATGATTCTTGGAGTGGATTTTCAATCACCAAACCAATTAATTTTACGGTGAGGACAGTAATAGAATCAAATGCATTAATCAGATGTCAATCTGGAGATACATATTTTTCAAAGTCTCCTTGGTTTTGAGTATTTCTTTAGCTCTCTTCACTGACAGACCTGAAGTGAATTTGGGAGAAGGAAGTTTAATAAACTCACCTCAGGATATTCGCAGCAGTGTTGAAAAGGTACCATACTGCTCATAACGGCTGTTCCCAGAACTGACATACAGGCCATTTTGTGATCTGACACCCTGGTCTTCTGCCAAATAACTGCCTGAAACAAATGGCACAGAGTCAAATTTTTGACATTATATTTGTTGAACTCATGTCATGTCTATGAACATGCATATGCAACTGCACACACACTGTATATGTAACATTCTGTACCTTGACCCTCTGAAAATCACAACTTTCAGTGTTAGCAGACTCGATATGGTACCTTTTGACACATCTCTTCGTATCATATTACTTATTTAGACACACAGCAGTTGGAAAACTAAGCAAAGCTTGGATTCATGGATGTTCCATGGCTGTTCTGGACTTCTGTACCTGAAGCAACTGTCAAAACCAAATCAATACAAATACTACTTCTCCTCTTAGCTAGAGGATTTGTGCTTTTCCTGAGCATATAAATTGAGGCTTTATGACATTTCTCTCACAGGGTGGCCAACATTTGAAGGTGGGCACTGCAATGCTTATGTTAGTTAAACCAAAGAGGCTGTTTTGGTAGAGATAAGGCTATTAGCTGTCCATTCATAGCTCTCACCTATATACTCTAGGTCTATAACAAGCCTGCCATTTAGAAAGGAAAGCAATTTGTAAGGAACTATATATTAGGAAAGCAGTTATTTGTCTATTGAAAACTTCGTACAAGTCAGAAGGATGAAGGAATATCTGCTGTATTAGCTACATTTCTTGAAATATTATTGCAAAGACTTAATGAATACAGCGAGGCAATATGAATTGCAACTTGTAATAGAAGTTACTTGTCAAGTCCGCTTAGGCAGATGTATTAGCTTCTTTGTGAGGTGAAATTCTGTCTATCACTAATGAGAAGTACTATACCAAACAGTCACAAATTTAGCTCTGAATCTGCTGACTTTCATTGCTCTATATCAACAATGAAAATGTTTTCCTTAGTTGGTTTTCTGCTTCTAGGCAACTGAGACTGCTGTACTCAGATCCTGTCTGTCACTGTCACTGTTAGCTGCCTGAGTGTATTCCATGTACAACCTTTAAACACAAAAGGAAAAATAATGCAGCATGTTGCATTTTAAATTGGATGTTACGGTGCTGTTAAAATTTATATTTTCAGTAGGTACTAGGTGTTCAGTAGGTGTCCAGTAAATTCAAAATGTTGAAATGAAATTCAAGTACAGGATGTTAAGTGAAAGGATGGTGAGAGAACAAAAAATACACATGCACCCATCTCAAGAAATGCAATACATAGCCTTAAAATTCCACCTGTCCAGTGGGATATTTGCTGGCCTTCAGGGGTGAATTCCACAGAAGAACACGGTGCTCCTGTAACATGATATTCCCTTCTACAGGACAGGTGGAATTGTAAAGCTTTGAGACTGTTGACCCTAAACTATTCCCCAAATCTCTAATTTTCCAGTTCCATGTACATTCTGCAGCATTTGTGAAGTGGGGCTTTTTAGTCCTGCCTGAATCTAATTCATCTCCTATCCAGCAGCCTGACAGGCCTTTGCACATGCTGGATCACAGCTCAGTTATCCTACAGCAAGGAGAACCCCTCAAACATAAAGCACAATTTCCATCAGGGGGGCAGTGAATAGAAAAAGGGGAGAAGGAGAAACAAGCAGGCAGAGCCACGGGTGTCCACAGCTCTGGCAGGGAGTCCTCCCCGTGCTCTGGAGCAAGCAGAGGCAAAGGACAGCCCAGGGCTGCCTCTCAGCCTCTCTCCTCTACACCTGCTCTAAGCCTCCTCAAAGACATTTTGGAGTGATGAAAGAATCTGTCCTCTTCTTTATAGCTCCTCTTATAAAACATATCCTGTACTGCTTCTATTTTAAAATTGATTACTTAAAATGGAAACAGAAAGTGCCAAGTGATTTTTTTCTTTACTGGATATATTTTAAATTAAATGCATGTGACCAAACTGAGAAAGACACTTGTTACATGACTAATATAAACATCATGCTGTTTATTTTAGCGTATCCTAGTGTGATGCTGCAGGTACAGATATAAATGTTAGCTGCTGATTAATGCAAGGTTATTACTCTGCTTGACCTGCTTGAATGGCTGATATTCAGAACTGTGAAAAGATTACTTGAGTAAGGGGGTTTTAAGAAAGCTGTGGAAAATGAGAACTTATTAAATGCAAACTTACTAAAAGTAGATACTGGAATAGGTTCAGACTAGTTTTTTAAATAGTCATATACTCAGCAGATATTTATACTCAATATTACAGACAAAATTTTAGGAAACAGTTACCACTGTAGGTTACATTAAAGCCTACATACTAAAGAGGCTAGGGAACTCCTACATTTCTCTACTATATAAAGATGGAATACGGAGTGTACTCATTTTTAGTAGCCCTGACTGCACAGTATGAAGCAACAACATAGGAAGAGCTTGTAATTTGTAGAAAACTCTTTTTCTAGACTCCCCAGATGTATCAAAAGGCATTAAAAATTCACAGAGAAACAATGCCTGTTCCATTTAATTTATTTTGGAATTGAAATGAAGTTCCTGCAATACCCTATTTTTTTAACCTTGCTTATACCCTTTACTTTAGCTAAAAATACACCTCTCACACACCCCCCATATTTTTTTTCTAGGTCATATAAAGCGGGTGTCCAGGATGAGCCAAGGAAGAATCTGACTCTAGTCAGTATGATGACGCTGCAGAAACAGCCTACTCAAAGATATATTATTACATATGGCCCATCTTAGGTTTTGCAAGAGCTAGCCAAATATATCCCACCTCTCTCCTTGTTTCATTGAAGGGGACTGCACGATCCAGATATTACAAAATGTCATAATGCATATAAAATCTATTGGGCATATGCAGAAGATAATTGTCTGTGTGTACCTGTTTCTCCACCATGCAGCCCTAGGACATAGGTATACTTATGTGGAGGACAATGTACATTACAACCTAAACGATTCTGTGACTCCATGCACACATGGACTAGGCATCTGTTATTTCAGGATGAATCCATATAGTGCAGAAGGATTCCTAGAAAAATGTGTAAAGTGTGGAGACAGAGAGCAACCTCTTTGCACTAGAGTTCCTGTTATACAGCACTGGAGAGAATTAAGAGCTGCTCAGTATTGTTTTCTTCAAAGACACCAAGGAAGACCCCAACAGGAAAAAAAAAAAAAAAAGCAGTTGCTCTGCACCCCTAACTATCCTTCATATTTTAGAATTTCGACAAGAAGCTACAGCGATTTGCAATCCCAGATAAAAGGAAAATCTTAATTAGAGCTGGGACTAGATGCTGTTTCCAACTGTGTCTACTTCAGCACAATTATGATGCTACGAGTTAAACCGACTCATTCCATTTACCTTATTACTACATAATAGCCGTGACTTAATGAAATGCAGCAGACTTTTACTACCCAAATCCCAGCTCTTTTCTTTCTTTATTTCAAGACAGTTTTATTATTCACCCTGTAATAAAGTTTGAGGGTGTAAAAGTCTAGTTGAGCAAGCAGTCATACATGAGATGCAGGCTGGTAACGTAACTTGAGTTAGCTCTGTAAAAGAGAACTACATTTCAGAGTCTCTCTAATTTGCTGCTACAAAAATCCTGTCACCCTGGCATCTGAGATCTCACTGAATGTAGCTCTCTGGGCCAGCATGTTCCTTAGCTTGACTTAAAACCTAATAGCTTATTAGGCTTCAATTGAAGACATTGTTGCCTACTGTTAAGAGAGTACACAAACAGGAACAAAGGCAGGCAGCAATACTCCAAGTCTGAACTGAGCCCAAGGGAAACAAAACCACATCATTTTGTACAATGTCTTATAAGCTCTTCAGCTTAATGATGCACAGACACCCAGCTCCAAGGGCCGGCACATTCTCTGTAGTGGAAGAATCTCTTGATCTTGCTAAGATCAAGAACAGCCCAATTTAAAGTTTTCAGCACACTCTTTAGAATCCCAGCCTTAAAAGCACTGATGTTTTTCAGTTCCACACCTTAACCAGTGTCCTGTTGTAAAACCAGTGGTAAGTTACCTTACGAAAAGGGAACCCTTATTAAACTGCCCTTGAAAACAGAAATCACTCCAATTGGTCAATTTACATTGTAGAAAAATTATGCAACTAGGCAAAATTATGAAAATAATCGTAATTATTTTTCCAGATATTTTATACTCACCCCTAAGGAATCAGTTGTCCTCTCTATTTTGAATGTGGTGTTTGGACAACTACCAGTGGAGACACACAGTAGAGTAACTCAAGGCACCATTTTTCCCTCATCAGATGCAGCTGACATACCTGTCTGTCCCATGGGCATCAGATATGAGAGCTATCAAGGGGATTTGTTGAAAGGAGGTCATGTTCCACAGCACTTTTCATTCTACAAATTCCAGTGTATTCCTTACTCAGATATCCCTTTCGTGATACGAGTGTACCCTCTCAATGAAAAGGCTTTCTTGAGCAAGACACAGTGGAGAAATGCTTCGATTTCTCCAAGCATTGGAGAAATCCTGGAGTTAAAAGGTGAGGTTAAGTTAGGAGAATAGCTAATAAATATTACAAGGAGCCAAAGATCTTCATCTGGTAACACCTGTCTTCAAAGCCTTTCAAGAATTACAGACTATTGGGAGCCATATGTTTTCTGATTGCTTTACCCACACATGTTCAGCCATGGGTGTTCAGAGAACCTGATCTCCACTTATGACCAGGTGACCAACCCAGTGGATGAGGGAAAGGCTGTGGATATAACCTAAACTTCAGTAAAGCCCTGGACACTGTCTCCCACAACATTCTCCTGGAGAAACTGGAAGCCCATGGCTTGGACAGGTACACTCTTTTTGGATGGTATCTGTCTAGATGGCCAAGCCCAGAGAGTGCTGGTGAACGGAGCTAAATCCAGATGGCAACTGGTCGCTGTTGGTGTTCCCCAGGGCTCAGTATTAGGGCCAGGCCTGTTTAATACCTTTTCCAATGATCTGGAGAAGGGGATCAAGTGCACCCTCAGTCAGTTTGCAGGCAACACCAAGTTGGGTGGGAGTGCTGATCTGCTAGAAGGCAGGAAGGCTCTGCAGAGGGATCAGGACAGGCTGAATTGACGGGCCCAAGGCCAACTGTGGGAGGTTCAACAACATGAAGTGGCAGTCCTGAACCTGGGTCACAAGAACACCCTGCAGCACTAAAGGCTGGGGTAAAGTGGCTGTTAAGGTGCCCACTGGACAAGGGCCTGGGGGTGCTGACTGCAGCTGAACATGAGCCAGCGTGTGCCCAGGTGGCCAACAAGGCCAATGGCATCCTGGCCTCTATCATGAACAGTGTGGCCAGCAGGATCAGGGAAGTGATTGTCTTTCTGCACTCAGCAGAAAGGGGGGTGAGGCGACACCCCAAGTCCTGTGTCCAGTTTGGGGCCCCTCACTACAAGAAAGACATGGAGGTGCTGCAGTGTGTCCAGAGAAGGGCAATGAAGCTGGTGGAGAGTGTGGAACACAAGTATGATGAGGAGAGCCTGAGGGAGCTGGGGGTGTTTAGCCTGGAGAAAAGGAGACTCAGAGGTGATCTTATCACTCTCTACCACTATGACCACAGGAGGTCATAGCCAGGTAGGGGTCAGGCTCTTCTGCTAGGCAACCAGCTACAGGACAAGGGGTAATAGCCTCAAGCTGCAACACAGGAGGTCCTGGTTAGGTGCTAGGAAAGATTTCTTTACTGAAAGAGTGGTTAAGTATTGGAACAGGGTTCCAATACTGGGAAGTGGTAGAGTCCCCATCCCTGGAAGTGTTTGAACACTGAGCAGATATGGCACTTCACAATACGGCTTAGTGGGCACAGTGGTGTTTTGTCAAAAGTTGGACTTGATGCTCTTGGAGGCCTTCTCCAACCTTAATGATCCGTGATTCTGTGAAAAGGCTCTTTACCCCAGAGGGTGGTTGGACACTGGAAGAGGCTCCTAGGCCAGTAGTCATAGCACCAAGCCTGACAGAGTTCCAGAAGCATTTGGACGACGTTCTCAGGCACATGGTGGGACTCTTGGGGAGTTGGACTCAGTGATCCTTGTGGGTCTCTTCCAACTCAAGACATTCTAAGATTCTATCAAATTCCACTTCCCTAGCAGGAGGAAAAAATAAATAAGTAAAGTCTCTTGAACAAATAAATTACTGCCAAAAAAATGCTTCCAATACAGAACTGTGATTCAGAAAATCACAGTGAATTCCATCTAAATTAAGAGAGGCTTAAAAGCCTTTTAGTAAAACAGTAGTTAACAAAAATAACATATATAACAGTGACAAAGTACATTGCTAAAGAAGAGCGAAAAATTCCCAAGCGGCTTTGGAAACATCCTTTTTTTCACTAACCTTTTTAAGTCTACAGTGTGAGTGCAAAAGCCTTGCAAAGACAGATCTCAGATTCAGCAACACACATTGCATATGTGAAACAGTAATTGTTTTGAGATTTTAGACATATACTGTGCTGTCATTTGTAAAAAGTGATGGATGAGAAACTGGAAACCTGAAGGAATTAGTAATAGGATATAAAGCATTTCACCTCTGGGTCACCAGTTCAAATTCAACCAGGTTGGTAGCGACCAAAAGTAGTTACCATCTGGCAGCTGTTCTCTGGCTGATGTAAATTGAGTTGAGGGTCTCAGCGCATTTCCTAGTGGACAGGTGTCCTCAGCACAAAAAAACACCATAATTAACTCTCTGTTTGACTTTCTCAGCAAAGCCACTGAACAACGAATGGAAGCAAAGACTGAGCTGTATTCCAAGTTAGCATGGAAGCATGCTGGCTGCAGAGCACTGCAGATTGTTAATCATAATTCCCCTGTATATTTTAAGACACACAGATTAGGAAGGGATTTCATTCATCATCGTTACATTAAGCAGAGTAGCCTTTCCAACTCAAGATAGAGTTTATGTGCTGCTATTTCTGCTCAGTTCAGATTTATTCTCAACATGCAGCTCCAGCACAGTTTGGAAGCACAATGAATGAATGCAAAGTATAATGACATTATTAAAAATGGTAAATTTACCCTAACACACTCACTTTATCTCCCAAAAATTTACACTTATTACAGAGGACAGGGACACAGAAAAAAACCCCCTGGATTTGGATTATTTAATACAAAATGTTGGGTAAGATTATGCAACTTTGGAAAACAGAGAAGACTTACTGTAAGGAAAACACAGAGATGGCATCCTTTAAGCCAACACCACCAACGAAAGGCGTTTTGGGTAAGAATACCACCCACAGTTATTATAAGACTTTTTAAATGGATGTTGCATCCAAAAGTTCTGACTCGTGACTCTCTTAAGAAACAAACACGAAACAGTTCTAGGCAGAACTGCGTGTGATCAAGCTTCAAAATGTTATGTGTGAAAAACAGTGGAAAAAAAAATACTCACTTATGTGGAGTTTTCCTCAACAGAAACTGGAAAATTTACTGAGCCTACTTATGGCCCATCTGTACTTTGCCCAGGACATGGGACCAGTTGTGCATGGTATGACCTGCTGATAGGCACCATCTAAACCATCTGTTACTGAAATTTTTTGGCTCTTCTATATCTGATATTAAAATAGGTATAGTTACTGGGTGTCCTTGCTCATTTTGGCATTTGTGGAATAGAGGCAACTGAAACAGAATTAAAGCATTCCATATCATCAGTCTTACAAAACAGAAAGGCATTTCTTCAACGTCAGTGGTTTGTAGAGACTAAGCCAAGGTATTAAACAGAGATGAGTATGAAAACCGAAGTTCCAGGGAAGAGCTGGAATTACAAGAAGCTGTTTTATCACCTTGGGTAAAACACAGCCAGGGCTCAAAGGTTGCTAGAACATGGCATCTGGGGCTGAAGGGTTTGAGGCAGTTTAAGCAGTAGCTGACTTTGAAATGTTCTTAACACGCCTTCAGATAACATTAACTTTAAATAAACTTGCTGAATACTCATGTAAATTATTTCCATTTGGCTGTCTCATTATTCAATATGCTTTCAAGGAACATGGTGATGAAAGAAGAAAAATACCTCTTTCTAACATAACCATACTGGCAAGAGGATCAACATTATCAGTATTCAAAGAATGTCTTGGCAGGATAAACCTTCATAAAAAGAAGGAGCACTAGCTAATCCAAGTTGTCAAAATAGCAATAGTACTTCAAGGGTTGATCTGCAAAGTGATTCATTATTTATTGCTAATGCAAACAAAACATTCTAAGCAGAAAGAGCAATTAAGTGTTTCCTATCTAGGAAACGCACTGATGGAGAGGACACAATAAATAAATCTGAGGAGGAATAGGGAATATCTATTTTCTTACCTACTAAAAACCAACCCAAAGGCTGGAAGAGGATTATCTGATTTCTCTTCTGTGAAGAACCACACTTAATGGCAATATTTTCCAAACTAACAGAGATATGAAATGTATCAAGAAGGAAAAAAAAATCTGGAAATTTCATTCAAAAGCATAAGACCCAATCAAACTTGGTGGAAATTAAACATACAATGTATCATGCATCCTAAAAGCATCTATACCTCAACAGCTCAGTAAGAGGCCTGACTTGCCAAAGTAATTTTCTGCTGGAATCAATTAGGCAACCATTTTCAGATCCCTAACCTCAGACACTTTATGACAGTTTCAGCCTTACTACATTGTTTCTCAGTAAAGCCAGGGCTATGCTTTCACAGAATCACAGAATGGTCTGGGTCGAAAGGGACCATGCAGATCACCTGGTTCCAACTCCCCAGCCACGGGCACCTTTCACAAGACCAGCTGCTCAAACCCCATCCAGCCCACCACTCTCCTTTAACGTCATATAAAATACAGGAGTTCAAAATCTAGGGGGATTTGGTTTTTGGGGGGTGTGGGAGGGGGGTGTTCTCTGTTTTGTTTTCTGCTGTGGCTTTTTTTTAAAGTACTAGTTTAGTAATTTATTGATAAAACTACCTTGAAATACACTTTCATTTACACTTTTTTCACTTACTACCTTTTCTAGTCTTTCAATCCATCTTTCCTTGTCTTCTTGTGTAATAGCTCATCTCTGCTATCTCCTTGCTTTTTTAAGCCTCGGAACATGATCATACTCCCAACAAGCATCTTCTTCCATTGCAACAGAAAGTACTGGCTCAGCCTCAAGAATTTGGGATTCTAAGAACTCCTCTGAATAATTGCATATACAATTTGTCTTTTAAATGAACACAGAATCTATGAGCTACATAAAAAGTAAAGCTATTCTAAGAAGTTGATTCTTTCTCCTAGTACATGTCTAACGAAAATATGACACACACACAAAAAAAAATCACTAACACCACAATTCAGCAGAGTACTACTACAGCACAGATATGCTGTAGTGTCTGTATAAAAAAAAACACCTTGCTGATCCAAATTAATAATTGTAATGACAATAATATTTAGCAACTACAAGTAGCATAAATGAAGAATATTCATGTTTTGTCATAAGGTAAAACAAATGCACATTGACCTACTGCAAGCTGCTATACACTGGAAATTCAGAATTTCAAATTGTTTAAACAGGTAACTTTATATTTTTTAAGGAATGCCAATGGCAGTAGAAAGACCGGAATTTGAATTCAAGTTTTTTAAAGTTCAGTTCAGTTTTTAATTTTCAGACTATTTTACAGCATCTCCACATACACAAACTACACTTTCTGTCTACTTAAGCCTTTAATTGTCCTGTCTCAGCAATAGCTACTGAGCGACCTCTTGTGATGAAATGTTTGAGCACTTTCTCACTGCTTTTCCTTTAGTTTAAAATAAATTAAATGAACAAAAGATTGGCAGGGCAAAATGAAGAGTATGAAATATCAGCACATCTCTGTCATTACAATGAATGATACTGCCTGGAGATAGCTCTTGTAGCCATTCACATAACCCCTCAAATTGGGTATTGAAGAATGTACCTCTGAAGCTAACAGGATAGGTCCAAGAATCCCCCAACATGCAATGGCAACTATAGTGCCACTGTTCAGAGCATGTTTGCAGGAAGTGTTGTGAAAAAGTCATGTGATCACTTTCTTGTACCTTATTGCCATTGTATTCAAATAAACAGAGAAAAAACCCACCCAGTATACTCAATAGTCTTATCACAGGGATGAAATCAAAATACCATAAAGTAAATATCCTTTGTAACTTGTTAAAGAGGGCAAAAACAAACCACCAGTAAGACAAAATAACTTTTACAAACCAACATTCAGATCAGTATTGTGAACCACTGCTAGATATGTCAAGGATTGTCAATACAGCCTTAGATCCAGACACCTCCCAAGATGTCTGGTTTCAAGCTCTCAGCGATCCCAATGAAATAAGACTACAAGTAGCTACTTTCTCAGCTTAAAAATACTAATTCTGTAGCCAGCTTTAGTTTTTCACAGTATCTACACATTGATATTTAAAAATACATACATAAATACAATCAAAGCCTGTTAAACAAGTCCAGAAGAGGAGGGGAAATCGGTTGTAATTTCAGAAAAGCACACAGTGCCATTGACTACTCCCACTGAAAAGGAACTGAAGCGTGAATCTCTTGGTGATGGAATAACTGATCAAAAGTTTCAATTAACATTACAAATATCAACAAACAGCATTATTTTAGAACAGAAACAGAATTGCTGAGGGATCTGGCCACGAGATGTCACTCTCTACTTAGTGGCAACTTGGAAATTCATTAGCACAACTTCGCCGTCGAAGGTGTAACAAGCCGGGGCACTGCCAGTGAAATCTGTTACGTTCAGTTTTGGTCAGGTTAAAGCAAACTGCTCAACAAGTCATTCCTGCGGCTGTGTGTGTCACTTTTGTAGCTGTGCTGCAGAATTACAGCTCAGTATGCTGCGAAGTTAAAGCAACCTTCCAAGTAACCTCTGCATTCATTCCCCCAAGTCTAAACCAAGAGCAACTAGCTCCACTAAAACCTGTTGTTACACGTTACTGTTCTTACACCAATGACTGAAACTGTTTAGAATTTTTAAGCCTTTTTTAAAATAAAATCATGGTTAAGTCCTGAGCTCTTATGACTCAGAATACAGCAAGCTGCCTGTATGAACTACAGCTCCTCTCCAGGTAGACAGCTAACAAGTAAGTTTTGCAAGTTTTTTTCAGGTAGCTTTGGTTGACACTTTATTAGACCCCAGAGCCTAGTAAAGTTGCACTTCCTTGTTTGCAAAACACAACCAACATCTTTAGCAACCACTGGCATGTAAAATAACTTTTATACTTCATTTATCTAACCAGGCATCTGTTGCAAGAGACCAAAAATATCTGAGCCTGAGTTTTATGAGTTTAACATCAAAAGCTGTAGCCATTATAAATATACACCTATGAAAAGCAATAGCAGAAGTCCAAAACAAAGCTATGATGAAAGAAAATGTTTAGGAACGAAAGATTTTATGTAAGTAATACAGAGAGTAGTATGAACTACTACATGAATTGCATAGGATTCATCACAAACTGATCCCTAAAATAGCTGACAAAAAAAAAACCTCATTATTACCTTATTATGTGTTAATGTTATCCTCAGGTCTGGTTTTATGATACCATATGCTGTCAGTAGATCTTGGACTTTTTTCAGTTCTTCTTTACATTTTCTATTTGTTGAGTAAAACTGCTTTCTTACAGGAAGATTCTTAAACAAATTTAGGACTGTTACTGTAGTACCTGCAAGCAGGTGATAAAACATGAATAGAAATTACACTGAAAGCCAATCATTGACTGGGTATTGAGGAAGCTATTTTTACTTGAACAGACATGTTTGTAAGCTGCTGGACTAAATCAGGTTATTAGCATGAGAGGAAATACACCAAATTAGCAGTCATCCCCCCAAAAAGGTACCTGAAGAGCTTTGATTCCCCTCCTTTATTTAGGGTTCTGACTGCAGCATTAAGGTTTCTTTCATACACACCAACAGTGAGAATCAGCACAAAATAAAGCTGAAGACTCTTTTCAGTGCATAAGTCAGCCCACATTAGCAAAATGATTAATTAACAGATGAGAATCTAATTGAGCCTATCTAGAGGCAAAAGAACACCGTGGTACATTAAGGACCTTCACAAGCACTTGCTCTAGGGTAGTACCTGAAGTGCCAGATACCCCTGTTCAAGGTACAGTACACAGTCAGAGGAGGAATATTCATCTACCAACATGATCGCAAATTCCTAGCCCATAAGGATATTGCAAAGTATTAAACACGTTCAGAGAATTCAACAATTTCAGTGAAAGACAAAGCAATGCAATCTGCAGGTTTTCTGGCCATGGAAAACACTACAGCCTAATCTTAAAAAGAATCCTTAGTTAGAAGTAGGTACACACCCTTCCTGCAGGTTAGAAAGAACCATGACTTTGCCTGGTCCTACAGCCACGCTGCTTCCAACAATTCCTACGTTTAGCAGCAGGGCAACTCTTCCTCCTTTAAGCAAGGATTTTGCTACATACAGAAATACTACTTTGGAACTATACAGATCTTTCACATGCTTATATAGACCTGAAGCATTTAATTTTTATAGGTTTTATGTCCACTGTCAGCTTGAAGAAGTGAGTCAGAGAATGAGAAACTAGTTTATAATTACAATCTAGAACTACTTCCAAGACGTATCATTTCTTATGCTATGACAACACATTCTCAGCTGACAGACCTAAGGCAAGAAATGTTTACGGCTGCAAAGATTTCATACTCAGCCTTTAAGTACCCAACAGGTATTTCAACATCAGATAGAGCCTCAGAGAAACACAAAGTACTTCTGTCACAGTGCAACACCAGAACAGTGATATCCTACCTTGCCCGAGATGGGAAGGCTTTTTAGAAGTTACACGCCCGTTGCTATCCAAAGAATACTGAATGCTGAAATCATCAGCAGATGTCTTTGTTGTGACCAAAACCTGAAGAGAGTGATTTAAAAAAACTACATTAATCAGGGATAGACAAAGTTCAGAATGAGCTTAGATAAGCTTTGCTACCACACTCACCACTCTGTTACTTCAGTCATCACAATTAATTAGTTTGTAAAATTTTCCTTCTACAGGTGTTCCTTACAGGCACAGAAACATTCTGCATTATTCTGCATATTTCCATCCATTTAACTAAAAGCATTTCTATCACACTAATACATAAAGCATAGAAATTCCTACTACCTACAAAACACACACCTCTATCTTCTATTTTAGCAGGGATTAAATAAACTAAATCAGTTGACAGTTTTGCATTTTTACCCTCTATGAGAGAAACACATATGACAACTTAAATTCAAGTGATATTCCACAAACTTAAAGACTATTCCACAAACTTAAAGACTACTCTCAAACAAATAATATATTATCTTTCCACACCTGACTATACCTGGCAATCAGTCATAGTATGTTTTGTAAGCTACTAAGGTAATACACTGATTGCTTTAGCAAGAGCAGTCATAAATCAGAGTTCAGGTACCAACATGGTGAACAACAGAACCACTGCCCTTTAACCGTCTGAAAGACAAAGTTTAACACACATACAGAGTTTCAGGATATTTTGGTTTATTTTAGTGTCTCATATGAATCACTCAGCATTTAGTCATGCCCCTGGAGAGAAAAACAGTAATTGATTAATTGGAAATTACAGTATTACAGACCTACTTAAGGGCCAATAGTAAAGTACCTTCAAACTGAAACTTCAGGGGGCAGTTTGGGTAGGAAGAATGCAATTAATGCCAGGAGTGCTAATTAATATAATTACTGATACAAGGAGTAATACCTATTAATGCACTTCATAGACTTAGGCCACCTCCCAGCTCTTATGAAACGTACCACAGGGCTGATTAGAAGCTCTGAACAGATGGCATTCTGCTCTGAGAGCTCATTAGAAGAAACCAGTGATTGAGGTCTGTCATCATCTATCAAAACACCAACACTTTTGAAAGCATCTTTGGAAATCTCCATCCAAACATACAACCCACTCCTACTTAGTGCAATGTGAATGCAGACCAAGGTATCAAGGGTCCAAACTATAACATCATCTCTCCTGACCTCAACGGGTGATGGTTCCAACCAGACACAGGTATCAGTATCTTCCTGCATGATCTAATCCTCAGCAGACTTGAATCCAAAACTTGACCTTGGTGCAGCAAGAATACAGAAAGGCAGAGCACACCAGATCTGGCAGATGCTGTGCCTTTTGCAGCCTTTTCAGATCGTTTTGAACAAACTTACCAAGTTCTAGCCAACAAGTTAAGTCGCAAGTATCAGGACACTGCCAATCCTCTTAACACAAACATATGGCTCAGACTCAGATAGGTCAGGTAGCAGGTTCCTGTTTACTCACAGGGACAAAGTTTGTGCAACTGCAGTCACATACATGTCAAAGAGCAATAAGGAACCCAGCAAGATCCCATGACTGCTGATCAGCAAGATAACAAGGCAGAAATCGTTACCAGAATGGTGGCTATGTGGGCCATCGGTTCTCTGAAATTATTTCTCCTGGCCATCACCTGCTCCTCCTCGTCTTGATTTACTCTAATTCAAGTAGCAAACTCAGCCATACTCTTTGACATGATACTCCCTGATATGAAAGGAAAGAAAATACTATGCATTCTGTCTCTTACCTGTTCTGACTGAGGAAAATAACAATAGCACTGCTGTGACCTGTGTCACAGAAAGGCAGGACTGACACTAACTGAACACTAAGAAATTCCTATGACGTGGCTTCTGGGGCTGGGGAGAAAGGCAGCATACACAAGTATATCCCTAGCAGGCTGCTGGAACACTTAAAGCCTTTGCAGAGAATAAAACTTTCATGAACACACAAAGACAACAAAAATTGTAACACAAAGGCTACACATTTATAGCAAGTTCTCACCTCTGATATGCTGCAAATTGATCCCAAAGCTTCCCCACGGAAACCATATGTTGTCAGCCTTTCAAGGTCCTCAGAAGAGCTTATTTTTGAGGTGTAGTGTTTAATTGCCATAACTGGAACATCATCAACCTTGATTCCACTGCCGTTGTCTCTTACTTCTATTTTGCTAAACCCGTAATTCTCCTAAAAAAAGGAACAAAACACAAAGGACCAGTAAAACAACCAGATAAATTAAGACACAAGTTTGAAGCAGCTAAGTTTTGCTTGCTTGGAGGAACTGAGAACCATTAAATGTCTCTGCTTAAGGAAGGAAAACCAAAACAAACCCTGACATCTTAAGATAACAGCGATAGTTTCTCTAATTAAATAACATCATTCATATCCTGTGATTTGGAAACAACAAAACCTAAGCTCAGAAAGAGACCTATAGCTGGAAAACAGAAGATTTTTCACCTCTTTTCACCTCTCTTACCTAACTGGTATCAATTTTTTTGAAATCACTTGAATGCAGCCCTGCATCCACTGAATTCAGCAGGCCCTCACTTCATACCATTTTCAGTTTCAATCTTGATTTATGTGATTCCACTACATTTTCCAATTTCTATATTGTGTCTCAATATACAGAAACTGAAATTCTAATGGGGGGGCAAGGCATGAATGGTGAAGGTAATCAAAAAGCTTGCAAAGAGATACAGTACTTTACAGAAAGAAGTAAAGGTTCCTAGAGGCTCTTTTAAAACAGCCTTCAAGGAAGCAAAGGCCAATCTTTGTGATTTACCTTTACATATATGCAATGTATATTTTACTGAATTCCAGTTTAAATATGTCATTCCAGAAAGCACCAGCATAAATAGCGTAAAACTTTGAAAACCTGGATATTTATATCAGCTAAATGAAAGATGAAATTTAGGTTCTGTAACATCTCAAACAGATGTAGCCAAAAAAAAAAAAATCTTCTTTGCAGCTATGCTACAATCTGCACAAGTGAACAGCACCCAGAAGAACCACAAGCCAGAAGGAGCAAGTAATCAGAGCTGCAGGATCACAAACTAAGCTTCTTTTACAAAAGCAAGACCGGCTCTTTGGAAAGATTATGATGGAATTCACAAAAAAAGTGCTGTAGAGTGTAATACATCTAGGTGACCTTAAAACTAGTTTTGCTAGAAAAGGTATCTTAAAACAGTGGCTACCACCACTGATGCTGCAGTGATCACTGAAATGTGGTTGATTACAGAGAACAAACTTTGCTGTCCTACCTGGGCCTATACTGAAAACAGTTATGAAAAAATATGCTCACAAGGTTATTTCTTGAAGTAAAAAACCGATGCCATTAAAAACAACAAAAAGGTACCCAAAGATATCATCTGTATTCACACATAACCTGCTTTAGGAAACATCAAAAGCCTCTGAGCTGGGCTCAGAACCACAATACACAAAACACAACAGAAATATGGGTACATTTCACGTTCTGTATTAATGAATGGTGCAAAAGCTGTCTTCAGGTGAAAAAAACAAGGCTTTTGCTCATGTTTGAGTCAACCTCCTACGGTGCAGCAAAACAGAACTACACAATACACCTCAACTGAGCATAAAAATGTATGAGGAGATATAGGCAGGAAACTGTCTACCCTGCTGCTGTATGTGCTAATGAAGGGTTTGAGAATTTTACAATGAGCCTCTATTTTCCATTCTAATTTTTACTTTCAGACCACTTTGCTGCTTAAGAAAAGTAAGATTTATCTTGAATCAAAATGTTACATAAATGATTCTCTATTTCTCTCCTAATCTCATTCATTTTTACTTGTGCACGTTTTATGTAAATATTACAGTGCTTAAACTTTGTATTCTGTAACACCTTCTTCCATCCTCCACGAGCTAAATCCCTACCAAGCTCATGAACCCATGAAATGTTGAAGTTGCTCTGCCAGGTCACTGATGTCAAACAGAATGATTCAGCTTTGATACACAGTGCAAAGATGGCCAATAACATCACCTATGGGCATTTGGTCAATGAAGACAGAAACAACAATTAAACACTATCCAAAGCTTCCCACTACAGTTCACCACTGCCACAATTTCTATCTGAGAACCATTCTTCAGGTTAACTCCTGTCTGTCTGTCTCCAAAAAATTAACTGCTATCTTTGTTCAGGCAAATTGGGTAAACTATGCCCTCCTTTTCCATATGAAAAATATTAAAATAATGAAAATGCTGCCATTTCAGGCAAAACCCATCAAGCTGTAAAATGGAATTTCAAAGTTTTTCTTCTCTGCTATGCTTTTGAACTAATCTAGAGTTAATGTGGTCATTCACCTCTGTTACATGGTCAAAGTTACTTTAATTTCCCATTAAAAAATACCAGAAAAAAGTCCATTGTTTTACAGTATTACTGTCTAGAGCTGTGCAGAGTGGCGGTTTTCTCTTTCCCCCCAGTACCCACAAAGAATAATCAGCAAATCTCTTTTACTCGCTACTAACTTCAGTAAAGCCAGGTTTGTTTGTTTGGAACGTCAGTGTTTTGGATTGGGCTGGACTAACAAAGAATGTAAGAGTAGTGTAGATGACTCACACACTGAAAATGGGTGACAATCTCTTTTTAATTGATTTGGGACTTCTCACTATGAAAACAGCTGGTTACTGTGCTGTGAAACCCACACTGGTTAGAGGGCTCTCTCCTCTGCAAGATTTGTTCCAACCATTCTGGAAAGCTTGAAAACCTTTCTTTCACTTCTCGCAGTTACCGATCAGCTCCCAGGATCTGGCTCAAACACCCTTATCCCCACAAATGTGTACACACTACTCACTTTGGAGTTACTCACGAAGCAAGTTACTCTGCGATCTAAATATTGAGAAGAGATTATGACAAACCATAGCAAAGACAGACTATCTTAAGCTCATTTAAGGCAGTAACAAATGTCCCTTGGCATCCGCAGGAAAACATTCTCAGATAGAAAACACTCTAGACTCATCCAGAAAACATAGAGACATGGACAAAGAAACTAGCAGAAACTGAACTGCCCTCCTAATTAAGAGCCTTTGTCTAACATTTAGTTTAAGAATATCCTATACATTCACTGCTATTTGCAGAAAAGGAAACTGGATACAATTCTGGATACATACATTCATACAGGATATAACATTTTCTTCTTACTAAGCAGGAGATACTGCTAGTATACAGCTGCTGACAAAACACTACAAAAGCAGAAATACGACAGCAGGAGAAGAAGATTACTTACCCATTTTACCCAATTTGGGGAAAAATAGCTCAAATTCTTCATAAAAAGCAGTATTTTCTATTGTCAGAAACTATCCTTGAGTGACATGCCAACTTTTTTCAACAGCTTATAAAAAGAGTTAGAAGTAGCTAGGGTTCACCATGCTAATTAGAGACAGGTTGGTAAATGATATTACAAAAGCATCTAGAATGGCCATCAACCTGTTCCACTGTTTCCATTTTCACCTTTGTAGTGAGCATTAAATATGTCAGTCTAGCAGCAAACCTAAGTCCAACATCTTTTAAAACAGGCAGACAATGTAAGTTTTAAGTAGGAAAAGGAAGATTAAGGAACTTGACAGTTTTTTCCTCAAGATATACTCAGAAGCACAAATATGCTTTACTGTTTCAGGGCCTCAAAAACACTAATGGAAACGAATTCTGTACCATTTTCACTTGAGGTAGAAATATATACATATAAATATATAACAATAATCATCATTCCCCAAACTACAATAGCCTAAAAGACCGCATTTGCAAGGGAACAGTTTTTCTTGCATCTTATTTTATACCCAATTCTTTCTAAGAGAGAGACTTACCAGTTTAATATCAATGCCTGTAGCGCTGGCATCCAAGGAATTTTCTATCAGCTCCTTTACTACACTGACAACTGAAGTAATCACCTGAGAACTTGAAAGGAGCCGAATTGTCTCTCCTGGCAGCTGTTTCATGGTGGAATAAGATTCAGGGAAGCTGCACAGAAAAATAACAGAAAAATAATGTAAAAGGAACACTACAATTACACATTTCTAAGAAACTGTTTCACAGGAACTTCTAGGTGTAGAAAAACACAACATTGTGGCTGGAAATTTTCATGGTACAGTGGGACACAGCTTCCTCTGTGGTCAATAGGCGTTGGGAGAGAAGTGGGGAGGCAATACGGTGGTGCTGAAGAAAGGCCATATTCAATGGCAATGTGATCTACTGGCAAAAATGAAAACCAAACCAAACCCCAAAAAGTTCTCCGTTACAATCTTGCCTCTCTGATCTAACGTACTGTGTGTCCTCAGGCAGGTCATTCTATTTCTATGTCACTCTATCTCTCACTTGAAGATGCCTTATAAACCAGCAGAGGTATCTTTTTTTAATTATTGGAAACACAAAGGGTGATAAAAGTCTTGCTACATTATAGAGATACTCTACCATGAAGAATAGATTGTTAATGGATCTGTGAATTTTAGCATGCATTTCTGTTTTACTGCCCACATTGACACAAATAACCAAGCTACTTTGCTGATCCTTGTAGCCTGCCACAAAAGAACTCAACCACAGGTTTTTATGCATATGAGAAAGGCAGGGGAAAGAGCAGTGCTAGGCAGCCCTTTGCACCTCAAGCTTGGTTCAAACAGGTCTCTTCTCTTCTCTGGCTTATGTTATATAATGCTGTTTACACCGAAACACAAACAATCCTGACAGTCTTGGCATCCCCATCAATTCAGGCCAAGGTATCTGCTAAAGAACACAGACTGCATACTCAGCACCTGTCCCAAGGATATGAGTACACGTGGAAGAATGGAACAAACCCAGATTTCCTCCTGACACAGCCAGGACCTGCTGAGGGATTGCAGCCAACACCCCTAAGCATCACTACCCTGCAGGGTATATGCAGCAGGTAGAAAAATTACAGGACACTTCTCTGCCTCAACACCTTCTAAAGACAGTTACTCTTTAAACATAAAAGACAAAGTAAAAATGTGGTTACTTGGGTTAGGGGGGAGGAAATACAATGTTATGAAGTACAAACAGCACTGAAACTTGTCTAGGAACAGCTACAAAGGGGTTTCCTCTTTATTATTGTTATTTACATTGCAAAGGGAGTTTCCCTTTCATATGTGGTAAAAGGATCTGGCAAATCATTTTCCTACCAACTGGAAAACAAGAGAAGCAGGAGAAAAGGTGTGCTGCTGAAGATGGACCAATATTAATCACGTACACGTGTTCAGAGAGGCAGGTTTTGAGGCATTCACACATTGTACAGGACTCCTGTGTCAAGTGCTTCATGATTTACTCACGGGAGTAAATCAGATGGGAGCTGGGTGTCTCCATCAAAAGACACTAAGACACAGGAGGGTCTTAAAGCAGAAACGCTGCAGATCTCAAAGACAAATTTGCTATGAGGTGTGACTGATGCAGGCAGTTAGGGAGAGGAACCATCTCCCGGTGTGCCCCTGCCTGCCCTGGACCCGAACTGAGGGATGCAACGCTGGCCACATCCCAGGACACCTGTTGGGAGGCAGGGAGTGATCTCTGGGACTTCCTACCCCTGGAAATGCATCCAACCCATGACTGTGAGCTGAAAGGCACAAATTTCAGCTCGACCCACCTTACCATAGTAACTCTTCACTACACGCGGTACAGCTGTGCTCTGTGGGAAAGCACAGCATTTTCTGCGTGCGAGTCTCATCGCTTACATAACCCTTATGCTCCTTTACACCAAGTCCCACACGCCAACAACTGCGGTTCTACGCACCCTCAGCTACACCGGGGATAAAATCTCCCTAAATTCCACGCCTCTGGCCCCACAGCCGTGGGGAGCCAGACTGGCCCTGCCTCAGAGCACCGCCCTGCTCAGGGGCCTCCCCAGCACGCGTGAGGCGATTCTGCGGTTCGCTTGAGGAGAAAAGGCGCGAAAGGCTGCAGATAAACCCTGAGGGCCCTCGAGTTTACCCCGAACCACACGAACCGTCCGCAGTTCCCGGTTCTCGCTGCGAGAGGCGGGGCGCC
>VZRM01002384.1:1410471-1454714 GCA_013397955.1 Grantiella picta
AGCTGCCGCTCGGATCGGGCTGGGAGCGTGGGGGAAGAGGGGAAGGGATGGTGGGTCACGGCAAGATGTCTGTCTAGGCGCTAGCTCGGCGGTGCTGCATCCCAGCGAGAGAGGAACAGCTCAGGGTATCGCCTGGCCCATCTCAGGTAAGGTGTCCCCTGCAGGTGCTCGGCTTGCAATGCTTTGCGACAGGTATCGAGTGTTGTCAGCCGTGCCCCGCTTCGGGTTCAGGCTCATCGTATCTGGTTTTAGTCTGCTGCTGTTAATATTGCAGAATACGCGGGTATTTTATATTTATTTCGCACTCTGTACAGCACTAAGTAAGTGTCAGAAACAAACTTCCTACCGAAAGCAGGCTGCTTTTGCTGGGTAAATAGTGCTTTTGTATTCTGATTCAGATGATTGCTGAAAAACAAGCTTCATCCTGGTCCCATAAATGAATATACATAGTCCCGGAGATCACGTGAGTTTAAAGTAAGCAATAGTTTAGGGTTTTTTTAGTTATCATTACAAATTTTACTGCAATAGGACGAGAGTGCCACTGTAGGTAAGTTCTGTCAATCCCCAGAATATATTAGCATATGAAATTAGCCTGTGTATCTCTGCATGTGTCAGTTGCTTAGAAAACTTTTGAACCTGTTCTCTAATTTCAGCTAGATTTAAAAGATGGAAATGTCTGTTTGAAAACTAACAGATGAGTAGGGGAGGAAATCTTTGTTTCAAGAAAAAGAGGTGTAGATTACTCCTTCGTTGTTCTTTCTAGAAGTAGGTGGCTGGGCAATTGGTATATGCAGAATTCTTCACTAACCATTACATGAACAAGAAAGAGGAGGAAGCTTGTCTGATGTGGGAAGTGGAAGACAACTCTGGATATTGTCATGGATGGAGAAACTAATTTAGAGGACAAAAGTTACTAGCTTGGTTTCTTAGAGCTTTGCAACTTCAGATTCTGACATCACAGCTTACTATTTTTTTTTTAAATGTCCCTTCTGTAGCAGGCTTGTGAGTTTTATTTGTTTGGACTTGTTTTAAACAAACAGTTCCCAACTATCCCTTTGTACTGATTTCTCTATAAACCATAGTTTGAAGATCTTGAGGTACATCCTGGTTTAGGCACTGTGTTCTCGAAAAGACCTGCTTCTTCAAAGCAGCTTTTTCCCACGCTTGAAAATTGTATATGTGAAGTACTCCTCTGTAACAGTAGTCTCAGTCTTCAAACAGATCTGTTTTATAGGGTAAAAATGAACGTAGGAGTTGCCCACAGCGAGGTAAATCCAAACACTCGGGTGATGAACAGCCGTGGAATGTGGCTGACATACGCGCTCGGAGTCGGCATGCTGCACATTGTCCTGCTCAGCATTCCCTTCTTCAGTGTCCCTGTCGCCTGGACTTTAACAAATGTCATTCACAACCTGGTGAGTACCCTCTCTTGGAACAGAGCTTGAAAAGTTGTTCTTCATGTGTATTTTCAATAGCAAGGGAAGAGGAAAATAGCCAATCTGTATGGACAATGAAATCCTGTTGTCCAAAACACCACCTCTGCTTGGCCTATCCACAGATTATTGGCAGTTCTGGGGAGGAGGAGTGATATGTGATCACGTTCGGTTTAAGCCCTAAAGACGTGAAATATTCTTTCCATAGTTACATATTCTTTTAAACGACATAATTACTCTGGAGGGTTGCAGACGTTAAATCATCATGCCAGCCAATTCTGACAGTGTTCTGTATATTATTAGAGAGCTGTACTGCATTCACAAACCATCACATTTTTAATTCTTGGATACTATCTACTACTTTTTCTACATAAATCTGTTAGTATCCCAAAATGCTGAATTTCAGCGCCTTACTTGTTTTCTTTGAGAGAAACATTTGTATTCTATTTCTTCTAGCTTTGATTTCTGGACAAGCGACATAAATTGTAATTCAGAATGGCTTCAGCATACAATGTTGTCATTATACATGACAATTGAGAAATCTTGCTTGAAAGCAGTGGGAAAAACTGGACTACTTTGACCCCAGCCCTAAAACCATTTGTTATTCAGAGCATTGTGATTTGCATGATGACTTTTGTATGCAAAAGATTTTGTAAGCTGCTTTCTGCTCCTCTCCCCAGGATGCTATAATTTTGTTGTAATCACTTAAAGTAATGCAACTGTCTATATTGGTCTTGCCATGCTTGGAGAAAAAAGGGCCATAATCTAGCAATTTACATCATGCTTGAGGATTGCTAACTCAGCTTTCTAAGATTACCAGCAAAGAAGACTTGGCAAAAAGATTTCTTTCTTATTTAGGAAAGTGATATAGTTCACTGTAAAGACTGAGGATGGGTAATATCCGCTTGAATGTAAAGTTTTAATTTTTATTTGAGGTTTTTGTAGATAGGTTGAAAACTACTGGTGGAATTGTAACTGTCATTAGAGCGTTTTGTGTGTTATCTTTGACAGCATCAGACATGTCTGACTTCAGAAGATGTTGGCAGAGACAAGTATTACTAAATATTTCCCACATGCCTTACTGAACTCATTGCAAGTAGCTGTAATGACAACAGGGATGAGAGCATGCACTGGCAAGTAGTTTTGTAGTGGAACACCAGAAGATGAGTATAAACTGCACTTTGGGATATTTCAGCATTTAAATGGCACTTCTTTTGGAAACAAGTCCTTGAATGGTTTGACAGAGAAATAAAAAAGAGTTGGATTTCCACTAATGGAAAACTCTTAGCTGACCATGAAAGCATTTTTGGTGGTTCTTTCTGCAAGTACCACTGTGAAATAAAATGTGTGGTAAACATTTGGATCTGTCCTAAAAGTGTCTTTATGGTTATTAAAACTGAGACACTGCAAATGTCATGAATCAAAAAATTAATTAAACAAATCAATTGTCTTAGGTTCACAGGGCTCTGGTTTGGAGGCTGTTCCCAAAAAAAAGGTGGAAGGAGACATGAAGTGATTTGCTGAGATTTCACCTCCATAGTAAGAATTTGGAAGAAATGTGATTTTTTTTTTCTACATAAAGCTTTCTATAAAAATGTTCGTATGTGCATCAGAAAGAAAAGGAAATCTTTGATATTTTCTGAGAGAGATGCTTGGAGTTGGTGTGCTCTCTTTGATAGAAAACAAGTGTTTTTTAAAACTGGAAGAGGGTGTAGTCCCCTATTTGAAACCAAGAGGCCCAAAGAGATCTTTCAGAACAAACCAGGCATGGCATGTTCCCATCAAACAGGAACAGTCACAGAGAAAGTCCTGCATGGTTTAGGAGAAGCAGCAAAGAGATGGACAGATGATACTCAACAGAATGCTGTGTCAGCTTCTAAGGATTTGAAGCTGGTAGGAGGCTGAGAAAGCTTTCAGGAGTTCTCGTGGTATTGCCAGTATTTGTAGGTCAATTTTTTTCTTTGTGCACACTCTACTCATCACTCAGTTAATACTGTGCTAGGAAAGCTGTGGTACAAATCAGCAGCCACACACTTGTTTACTGTACTTGTTAAAATTCTGTTGATTTCATGGAATTTTTGATAGCTAATGTAGAAGGCAAGGGAGTGGATTGGATATCACATAGACTTTGGCTTTAATTCTGACTCTGCCACTGGCAGCACAGTCTCAGGCAAATCACTTCTTGTCTCTTCCTTCCTCTTCAATAATTTGTCATTACAGGCTAGCAGCTCTTCTGGGTGAGAACTGACTCACTCTTTTTTTTTTTTTTTTAAATAATGCATTAAACTATGTAACAATTACTTAAAAATATAGCTAAAAGTGCCTCTGTATTCACTTTTTATTTTCCCCAGGGAATGTATGTATTTTTGCATGCAGTAAAGGGAACTCCTTTTGAAACACCTGATCAGGGGAAAGCTAGGTTACTAACACACTGGGAACAACTGGATTATGGAGTACAATTCACATCTTCAAGGAAGTTCTTCACAATCTCTCCTATAATTCTGTGAGTTCAAAACTGTGTTATGGATTAACTGAATCATAAAGCCATGATTTCAAAAGCTGCAACGTAATGGGTTGCAATTTACAGTCTAAAATTATTTTCTGTCTTTGCTTGCTTGTTTGTTTGTTTGTTTCTACATCACAAAAGTAGGGAGTATGCATTTCCAGGCCATGTAATCAACAATCTTTCTTCTGCTGCTTTTGACACTCCACATACTGAAGTAGAAGTTTGTAAACAGTTATTAATGGGGCAGGTTTTAAAGATTAGAAATGCTGTGAGGAAAACTTACTATTAACTCTTGAAGTTCTTTTAAGAGATTGTGAAGTCTTAAATATTGAAAATCTAATTGCTTTTGTGACAGTATTTATTAGCCACTTTCCAGTTAGTGAACTGGGAGTGTGTCAGCCCTCAGTGAATAGGGTCTGGAATAGGGTCTGGTGTCAGTTTTTCTTCGTACATACTGTCTTCTATTTACACTAACTATGTAAATGGCTTAGAATTTCTACACACCTGTCTCTGTTGAGAAATGTGTGGTTGCGTAACTAAGAAAAATCAGATACATATTTATTATCTGACTCTAAAAGTCTTTCTGTTTGTCCCTGAAGAAAATTTATGTGTCCACTTACGTGGCAGAGGGAGAGGGGAGGGAAGATCCTGCACCATGTTCAGAAAGTTGGTTCATAAGGGACAAAAACTGAAAATATATATGTAACTCCTCCAAAAAACGTGGGGAGGAGTGCTAGAGGAAAATAGTAGACTAAGAGTTGCTTTTTAGCACCTTGAAAAGTATGGGAAGAAGATACTTAGACCAGAATTTTTCTCTAGAAATTCTAGAACGTCGGGTGAGATATTTAATACAGGACTAAATGTCATTAACCGTAAAATCTTACTGATCACTAAAGCACTTTTTTCAGCTATGCTTTGTATGTGTTTTAGACAAGGCTGGCATCAGCTAAGCTTGCTGCCTTTTCTCTTGCAGGTACTTCCTGACGAGTTTCTATACCAAGTATGATCCGACTCACTTTATCCTCAACACAGCCTCTCTCCTGACCGTGCTGATCCCCAAGCTGCCACAGTTGCATGGTGTTCGAATCTTTGGCATCAATAAATACTAAGGAGAAGGTTCGACACTGGCCACCCCTGACATGGCTACTGCTGCTCCCCGGGTGAAGGAAACGAGTAGTCTGCTGTGCTGAGCATCTCATCGTAGTCAGGGAGAGATGCTTTTACGTCTGAGATACAATTCCTGCTTCCTGCAGCATTGTCTAGGATGAAAGTCGACTTTATGAGAAGATGCCTTCAAATACTTAAACGTGGATTGGAAACCTTTAGAAGGAAGATTTCCATGAAGAACTGGGCAGGCCCAGCTCTAAAGCCTAATCCCCACTAAGACTGTACGTGTGGCTGATGCAAGTGGCTGTAAAGAAAGTGCAAGTAACAGCCGAAATGGAGAGCAGTGTTTCACAAATACCCATCATCCGTTACGCAGCTGGTAACTTTACATATAAATCCAGGATCTTCGATGCCAAGGACTGGTGAGGCCACATTCTTAGATTAAGTGAAATTAGGTCGTTTCTGCTGTATGGGTTGTAGGTGGTTGTGCTTGTTATTGCATTGTAAAAGTTTGTCTCACAGTAAGTACTGTGACAGCGAGCATAAATTGATGGTATAATTCCTGCCTTCTCTGTTCTTGTGATTTGGTTTTTTTAATTTTTTTTTTTTTGTCACGACTGAAGAAAGTCCTTAACTGCCAGCTCAGGGGGTTTCTACATCAACTCGATGCTTGGTTTATGTACACTTTTACAAGTTGCCACTGTTATGTTTATTTCATTTTGCTTACCAGAATACTGCCTTTTCTATTTGTAAATGGGACATCCTGAAAAATTGTGATTTGTTTTTAGGTGTGGACTTTTGACTGTTTTCTCTGATTTTGACCCATGGGTTATTTTTCAGTAGCTGAGAGGCCTGTGAGGTGGTGGGGAAAGGATGGCTGCTGTTGTAGGAGAAGCTGCTCTGTCACAGAGCAAGTGTCAGAACATGTATGGGAAACTGTGTAGGTTGTAAGCTAGAATAGAAGCTGAACTAGAAGTAGGTGAGTAGGCAAATCACACGGACTAACTGCTTTTACAGAAAAAGGTATAGATAACTTGCATGTCTTGGAAATGTGGAGGAATGCTGTGTTTTAGGGGTACTGTGTAGTACGGGGTAATCTTGTATATAATCAGCTCTGGAATTAGAGTGAAGGAGGTACATCTACAGCTCTGAGCACTTATTTCTCTGTCGTGGAAAAAGGATGAATTTTGAAGTCTGCTATTACGTCTGCCAGCCAAAATGGGCTCAGATTTAACAGAAGACTCCATTTAAGAGTTGATTTACATTTCGGTTGCAGTGACAGCCAGTGAGCTGGAAAAAAAAATTAAAAATAAAAAAAGACAAGCCCACAGTGGTGTATGTCTTTTCTTGCTACAGTAATTTCCTGGCTATTTACTTTATCGATAAAGATGCTGTTAAGAAAAAGGGCAATGAGTTACGAATTTTCTTTAGCAATTTGAAGTAATTGCTTCTTTGTGGTGTTTGCACAGGAAGCGGTAACTGGCTGATTTTTAAATAATGGCCACTACAAGTCTGTGCTGCCTGTGACAGTCGCTTCCTTGTGTCCGGGGGACGGGGAGTCCTAGCCACGGCCGGCATTTAGCGTCCGCAGCTCCGGGGGCCGGGATGCCTCGGGGCGGCCGGACAAAGCCCTTGGATCGCGGAGGGCTGGGTGCTCCAGGCCGTTTCCCCGCACGGCGGCTGCGCCGGGCCAGGAGCACCGCCCCGTGTCCCGGCAGGGCGGAGCCGAGCGCCGCGGCGGGGCGGCGATAGATCGCGACACGGGGACAGCGCGGCTGCGCCGCGACACGGGCGGGGTGTCCGGCCGCCGCTCCCCGCTGGCCGGGGCGGGACGAGGATCCGCGGGGATGGGGATGGGGCCGAGCCCGTGACGGGAAGCGGCAGAGCGGACAGAGCTGGCCTGCCCTGCCCGCACAGCACCCACGGGGCGCTTCTGCTGCGGGCCACGGGCGGGCTGTGACCTCCCTTAGGGCTGTGACCTCCCTTAGGCTGCGAGGAGCACCAGCAGCAAGCGTGGCGAGGAACTCTTCACACGTAATTCAGGTAAAACAAGATGTTACCTCCCAACTGTTTTTTATTAGGGTCTGAAATGTCACGTGTGACCATTCGTAACTTTAAAAGTAATGCCACCTCTTCAGACTGTCAGAGCAGAACACGTGCTTGAAAACCCTCCAGTAACAATAAACTATACAGTTCTCTTGTAGACATAACCACCAGGTAGATTATAAACAATGAAGAGTGTTGCCAAAAGCCTTTTGCAGGCAGTTAAACACGGCCGAGCTGCGTGGCTGAGGAGCAGCTCTGCTCACTCTGGAAAGCAGCGTTTTGGCAGACTGGTGTTGGGAATAGAGACGAGTTGTGATGACACCGGCGCTGCTGTGGTGGATGAAGCTGGCTGTGTTCTGGGAGAAGCACTGCACTGTCAGAAGGAAGTTCATTTACAGTAAGAATAGATTTCTCTCAAGGCTTCTGCCTTAATAACGATTTTATTGTTATTGTTATGATATCATCCATATGAAAGTCTTCCCTGCTCCATAAAACTCGGTAGGTGGTGGGTAGGTGTGAAGTTGTATTGCTTGGGCCCCAACACGTACTGCCTGAGACAGTGCTAAGGGGGAGGAAAGAAATGCAATGTATTTAACGCGTTTCCTCCAGTGTTTTCTTTCATAAGGAGACAGATTACTTCTCTAGCTTGAATAAAAGATTAATCACTGTTACTGTTAAAACCACCAAATTTCTATCAAGGGAAGATTAATCACATATAAGTATTGGTGGTTAAGAACATGAACTGAGAAGTGAGGGGTTGGGAATATTAAGTTACATTGTTTTGGAACATTGTTGAGATACTTTTAAAAAGCATCTGTACCAAAAAAGGGCAAGTTATTTCATTTTCTGATGTTTCACTGATAATTATACTCTCTTTAGTGCCCCCTGACACTAAACAAGGCATTTGAGAATGCATTAAGGAAACAGGCAGGATATGACAAGGTTAAGAGGTGCCTGAAAACTATTTTTATGGCATTCTATCTGTTACGAAATACCAATGCATTGTAATTCCTTGTTTTTACCAGAGCAGGTGGAATAATTCCCGTGGTGGCACAGCAGCTTCACAGAGAAAACATCGAGCAAGTGGTACAAGAAGCCCTTCATGCCAGTGGCGTTTCTGTGGCTGATCTTGCAGCTGTGGCGACTACAGTGAAACCTGGGTTAGCTCTGAGCCTGGGCGTGGGGCTGCAGTACAGCCTGAGCTTGGTCAACAGGCACCAGAAGCCCTTCATCCCCATCCATCACATGGAGGCTCACGCACTGACTGTCAGGCTCACACATCACCTCGAATTTCCCTTCTTAGTTCTCCTAATCTCTGGAGGCCACTGTCTCTTGGCAGTAGCACGAGGAGTTTCAGATTTCCTCCTGCTCGGACAGTCCGTCGATATTGCACCGGGTGACATGCTGGATAAGGTAGTATTTCCTTACATAAGTGAACATAGTTGTTTTCTTCTTTTTATTGCATTTATACTACATAACGGTAGTGTTGTCATCAGCCTGAGGACAGCAGTTCAATGCAATATGAGTTCTATGTAACTTTTTTTTCTGTTTTGAAATACCATAGATTGAAGACCCAACGGACTATTAAAAATGCACACAAACCATCAATTTTAACATAGGTACATTAATTATATTTTAGAAAACAGTCAACATAACCAAAACTGGTGTTGGAAGTTTCATTGGTACTGATTATACAAAGAAGTCATATTAATTTGAGAAGATTGATAGAGGTATTTTAAAGGATGCTGTCATGTTTAAAACAATGCATCTTAAAACATTTCTTACTAATTTTATTTTTTACATTTTGGAAAGCATGGTTTGGCTTTCAGAATCTTAAGTTTTCTGGGTCACTGAGTACAGTCTGTGAAATTGTCATTTACGGCTTTGTTCTCAGACACAGTGTTTTTAAACAGCATTTGAAAGAATTAATTAAATAATTGGGGGAGTGCATGGAGTCAGAAAGAGGATTTTCAAAAGTTGAAACCAACTTTGCTCCTGTGTATCTGGTATACAGTATGACAGTCTGTGTATGTTTCCTCTAGCTTAAAAATGGAGTAATAAATGTTTCCTGCAAAATTTATTGATCCTTATGTTTGCCCAGATTGTTCTAGAACTGCATTTCTCAATACTCCGTGGAAAAAGAAATCCCGCTGGGCTGGTGTTATGTCTTATCCTTACCATGCCCTGTTTGTAATTTCACATTAGATCGGATTTTGTATAGTCAGGTTTTACTCCATGGACTACAATACAGCAATGCAGTTCCAGGAGGAAGCGATTCCAAGTCTGTTGTTTATTATCTCCTCAGGTAGCACGAAGACTGTCTTTAAGAAAGCACCCAGAGTGCCACAGCATGGCTGGGGGGAAGGCCATAGAGCACTTGGCTCAGACTGGGAACCAGGAGCTGCTCACCTTCCGACTGCCCATGCAGCACTATCAGAACTGCAACTTCTCTTTCTCTGGACTTCAGAACCTTGTCTATAATGCCATTGTACAAATAGAGAAAGAAGAAGGTATTTTTAAGCAGTCCGATACAAACTGAGCTTTTGATGACCTATACTTAGGAATCCCCCTTTGATCATATACTTTTATAGGTATTGAAGAAGGTGAGATCCTGTCCTGTGTTAAGGATGTTGCTGCTGCTGTACAGCATGCAGTAGCTGTTCATATTATCCAGAGGACATGTCGAGCCATGCTGTTCTGTGTCAAAACCAGCATTTTACCATCAAAAAATGCCACTTTGGTAGGTATACCTTTTTTTTCCTTTTTATATTTGACTCTATAATATCACTTGAAGATGTAGATGTCTTGTACTTCGTACCTTGTCAGGTGAGGAAGATCTCACTATGTATTATATTGTTAAAATACCGAGATTGAAGTAATAGTCATGTAAATATTTAGCTGGGTTTTAAGCTAGAGAGAGATCTTCTTACCAATCTAACCTCCCATAACAACTTAGGCCACATAATTTGACCTTGTACTCCCCAATAGCTGATGGCTGTTCTAGTTACAGTAGAACCATAAACTGGTTTAGGTTGGAAGGAATCTTAAAGATCATCCATTTCCAACTTTCCTGCCATGGGCAGGGTCACCTTCCACTAGGTTGACATACTTCAGGAAAGTCTTTTAGCATAATAGGATCACTTAGCATACTCTTTTCTGGTATGTTTTAATCTACAAATGCAGCATTTATTGCTGTCTTTGAACTTCAACTGATAACCCTTTTTTTAAACAGGATGCTAGTTATGTGTAACCCATCAGTACTTTTGAGTTAATGCCTTTTTTCTCTTTGAAATGTTCTCAGGTTGTATCAGGAGGAGTTGCAAGTAATCAGTATATCCGAAAAGGTCTACAGAATTTAGCAGATGCAAATGATTTTGCTTTACTGTGTCCTCCTCCAAGACTCTGCACTGATAATGGTGTTATGATTGCATGGTAGGAGTTGTTTCTCTTTGCATGTCTTCCTGCAACATTTAAAATTGACATCAGTCAGGAACCTCATTTTGTGGTGACTGAACCACGTGCAGGTGTTCAGAGTTCTGACATACATTTTTGCATAACTGCTTTCTTGCTCAGGAATGGCATTGAAAGGTTGCGTGCAGGACTGGGTGTTCTGCACAGTACTGATGGCATCCGCTACGAACCAAGGTAAGCGACTGTGCGT
This sequence comes from Grantiella picta, assembly GCA_013397955.1. Classification (NCBI taxonomy): domain Eukaryota; kingdom Metazoa; phylum Chordata; class Aves; order Passeriformes; family Meliphagidae; genus Grantiella; species Grantiella picta. Next base: position 1,421,225 of record VZRM01002384.1, read on the forward strand.
TCCCAGCCTCTTTCCTCAGGGGGCAGAGTGGGCAGTGAAAGGGGAGGGAGGTCACAACCAAAAGAGGCACAAGCTGCTGAGGAGGCTCTTGGCAGCACATACAAATTTTAAAAGTTGTAGGTGCTGCAAGGTGGTTGTTAAATACAAATTATCGTGGCTGGCATTTATGTCCGTTTTGGCTCAGAAACTGAATTTACCATACATCATAACAGGTCTATGTGCTTTCCTAGTATGACTGTGTAGATCTTAGGCTTAAGGCCAAACAAAATGCTAAAATTTCAAAAGTACTGGTCTTAAAATTGGGCATTTTTGTAGGAATTTTCCCTTTCCAGGAAAACATACTTGGATGGTCTCAAAAAAAAAAAAAAGTATTACAATGTTCACATAAAAATTCATAAAATACTTAAAAAATAATTTCCTGTGTACATTTCAGTGAATAAAAGACTAAGTTTTACTTGCTGTAGACAATACATTATTTAAGATTATCATAGAAAGATACCTGCGAATCTCTAGTGTGTCTTAATTAATTTTATATCTCACTGATGAATGCAACAACTAAAATCAGATACTAAATAAAACAACATCCCCCAGAAGATGGCTTTGAATTCACAGCTGTGTTTCTAGAGTTTGGAATAGCTACAAATGCAAATATTTCCTCAGTGTAAAGATGTTTCCAGGTACAGCTTCAGCTAGACCGTTTTAATAGTAAAAGTCTTAGAAGTGCAGGGAATGTACAGAAATACTGTGAGTCTCATGCTAATTGTAAAAAAGATCTGTGAAACTGTACATCTGTGTCATATGGCAATGATGTTGTTAATATTTAACAAATACACAATTTTGTTTTCTAGAGCTCCTCTTGGAATTGATATTTCAAAAACAGTTGAAGAAGCTTCCATCAAGGTGCCAAAATTAAAAAAGATACGATGGTTGGCATCTTAAAAAGTAACTTAATAAAGTAAATGCAACTTTAAATTGTTCAATAAAAACTGTTTCAAATATGTTTAGTGACAGTACTTGGGTTACAAGTGTTGAAAATCACCTGTCAGAGAAACAAATGCTGTGTGCTGTCATCAAAGTGATTCCAGTTACTATTCCAAACAAGCAAATCTCAGTATTAAAACAACAAAAAAAAATTGAAAGTACAAGAGGCTTTTATAGTGATTTACTCATACACATACACAGGTACAACTTTGATTATTAATAATTATGTCCAAGTGTGTAAAAAAGAACAGACCAAACATTCGAAGAAAACTTGAAAGATTTACTGGATTTGCATATAGAATAAGTGCAACATGTCATGATACAGCTCTACAGTTCCTCTACTGAAAGTAACTTCAGTCTGCTGCATGTATCAGATGCTTTTTCACTGTTGCTCTCCAGTTTTGCAATCCGAGATCCAAACTGTACAGCCCTTTTTGGCAGAACAGTCGAGGCTGTCAGGCCCAACTCCTTGGCTGCAAGGCGCAGAATCAGTTTCTCACCGAGTCCTCGAGGTAAAGTCAAGTCAGCTTTTTCTGAAACAGGCAGAGAATTGAGGAATGAAACAACATCTTCGTCAAGAAAAGGAAATCTGGAAAAGAAACAAATGTGGGAAAATACCCTTTGAGAATTTCATAGGAATAGTCTTGGTATTCCCCCATTACCACATGCAAAGACTCTGTGAAGTCACTCTGTAACTTTGAAACAAAAAGATTTACAAAAAAATTTCAGATACAATTCTGAATTTCAGGCATTTGTACATAATCCCATGCATGGTTAAGAGGACTACACATCCACCACTGCAACTGTTCTTGTGTTGAACGGAAAATGTGCAACTAAGAACAGATTTGGAAAAACACTGGCACAAAGATCCTATGAAAAAACCTTTCATGCACCTCAGTGGCCTCTGCTCCTGGACAACACCTAAGGAATTTTTTGCAAGTTGATGGTAGCATGGAGGAAATAGACATAAATAAAATGCTTCTTCAGCTCTTCAGACTTAGCCAGGAAATGCAGTGGATATTGATCATCCTTTTATTGTGTGGACAGTAATACACAGCTTCTATGTTGTCATTCTCTACAGACACTCCCCCAAAGGTCCACATCAGAACACTTCAGAGTTGTGCAGAAGACTGTTTAACTTAAAATGATAAAACCAGCTTGAATTTGCCCATTTCAACATCTGTTGCTGCTGCATAAAATTTCTCGATGGAAATCAAATTGCTAAATTTTCTTAAGTAGCTCTTCCATAGTATGCTACAAACCACTTCTTTAACAAACAAAACCAAAAAACTTCACAACACCGTACACATTAACAAAGTTGCAACAGAGCTAGAGACAATAAAACACACAGAAGTTTCAATTAAAATTTTGGTGGGAGTGTTAAAAACTGCATCTAACCGGCAAAACCAGTTTTGCTCCATGTTAAAACAGTAATACCTGGCTTCTTTTCCGTGATCACCGATAATCCTGTCATCTCTACCAAGGTTTCGAGAAGAAATGCGACCTAACTCCATTTCAAGTTCTTTATTAAGACCCTCTAAGCCATCTTTTCTAAAGCAAACACGATGTCGAGAATACCCAGCAAGCTGCTCATCTGCTCCAATTCCTGTAAGCACAACCTAAGGAAAGAGAGTATAAGAAATCTTAGTGTCTATGCAAGTTATTATGTAACAGATCTTAAATGTTTAACTACGTCTTAAGGAGAATAACTTTAACACACGTCTATAGATATTACCTATCATGATGGGATGTGCCTTACACATTTACAAAGCCTGAAACAATTCCCAGCACATTCACTGGTAACTTGAAACATATTCACAATCAGACCTAAAAGTACACACAAATGTTGCTAGTGGAGCAAGAAAAAAACATCAAAATCATGTCATATGTATCACGAATACATACATTTGAAGAATGTCTTTGTTAGTTTCTATGATAATAAACAGCATTTGTTCAACACCAGCCTTTATGAAAAAAATTGTTGCCAAAGATAATGTGTATGTCTTAAGTTGTAAATAGTTACCTGAATGTACACCCAGAGTACTGTTCATTTACCAGCTACTGGGTTAGTAACAACTACATTACACAAAGTAAAAAAGTCGTATACTACTCAGTAAGTACAGTAAAATGTTATCAAGAGAAAAAACACTATTACATCTGGCCCTTTACTGTGCCTTCAACAGCTGAAATTAAACAGTTCAGTCTTCCCTACCCAAACCATCAGAAGTAGGGAAGTGAGAAATCAGAATTAAAAAATGATAGATGGTGGCTATTTTTTCCTACTCACATTGATGCTTATCCAGGTTCACTGAAAAGCCGTGCACATTACATAACAAAAGAACTGAATGCAATTTTTAACTCTAGAATTACACAAATACTACAAAACTATTCTACATTCTGACACTGAATTTCAGGAGCCTTACGAATAGCCAAGATCCCAGCTGATTTCTGAATCAACAAAACTTTTTGCATTCAGAGGTCAAACAAGGCAGAAAACAAAACAAAAAACCTAGTACCTTTGCAGGACTTTTATATGGTTTCAGTTCTCCTTGATTATTAATGAAACCCTCTCCTCTGGAAGCAAACCACATTGCGCAGCCAATACTGTCATCCAAGACTGTATCCAGTGGGTAGATCAAGTAATTAATACGTTGTTTTCTCATTTTTTTCAGTTCCTCTACTGTAACATTAATTTCCACAAAGTTCCAGGTTCTTGAAGGGTTAATGGCTTCTAATTCCTTCAGTCCTGCCCTACCAGTGACTCTGTCAGGAACATCAAAGCAAGATAAATGAGCACCAGTGTTAGCATCAAGATCTTGACAGCTTTCTTGAGGACAAAGCAAATCAAGCTGTACTTCATGGCTGGTGGGTCTTTTAGTGGTACCCTTGTGCTTAGCTTGCTCTTTCATCATGAAAGCTACGTTGAGAAGATCAATTGGCTCCTCCAAAGGCACGTGTTTATCAGCAAGGGCTGCAATAACCATTGAATCAATGCCACCAGAAAAGAGCACTGCCACATGTGCTTTCGTATGAGACATGCTTGGAACTTCTCTTGTTTTCTCATCTGGAGCTCTAAAGAGACATAGAACTCGCCTCTTGACTGCTTCATTTAAAACATCAATAAACTGACAAGCTAGTTTTTTCTTATGTTCCTCTGCAAGAAATTCTTGAAGGGTGTCTACAGAAGCCACACAGTTAATGTTACTAGAATTAGAGCCTGGACATTCACCTGAAGCTTCAGAAACTGTTTTGTTTAAGGGTATAACTGGTGCTCTAAGACTCAGCTTTGATTTATTCACCACGAGAGGTATGTGGTTTGATAAGTCTTTTGACACTTGGCCAAGAACATTAATGAATGTTTCTTCTACTGCTTTCTCTGTGCAGCTGTACGCCCATGGAAACAATGTGAAAGACAAAGATTTAGTTGTGGCACAAGCTTTGAGATCGACTTTGAAAATTCCAGATGCTGGGACTTCTTGCCATTGGTTACCTAGTTTAGAATAACCACTGACAGATGTGAGACAGAAAGCACTGTCAAACTCATTACTGAACTGCCAAAGCAAACTACGACGACCAAAATAATCTCTACCAAACCATAAACTGTGTCTGGGTGCTTCGTAATAAATAAAAGACCAGGGACCCCGAAGTGAAGAGAAAAGTGACAAAATGTCCATTTCATTGCTGCATAATGCCAGATGACGAAACATTACTTCAGTATCATTCTCTAGATCTCCTACATGCACTCCATTGAAAATTTCTCCATTCCAAAGAAAAATATTGTTACTGGCATCTTCCAGAGGCTGAGGAGTCACCAGTCCCCTCAGGTGAAGCACATGGCCTGAAAACAGACATTCGTAAGAGAGATCAGACACAGTTTTTATCAGCTGTTGGCTACTGTCTGGTCCTCGTCTTCTCAGGTGGCAGAGGATGTCTTCACTAAGGAAATCACGAATCCCATGCTGGCTGCACAAGGTAACAGCGCAGCAAATACCACACATTGCAACGGGGAAGTCACATGAACTACTTCTTGATTTTAGCCTTTTCTGCATTTTCCAGCTCCTGATGTGCCTTCTTTAATTCATCTAATGTATCTGTGTAAGAGAAAATTATACAAATAATCAGTCTCATAAACAGGAAAGTTTATGAGTAGACAAGTTTAAGAGCATATATAAGAAATTAGTAATTGCAACCACTTGTTAAATTAAAGTAATAAACATAAAACACTAATTAACCAAAGTACTATGTTTGTGTGCCATCATTACTAACACAAAATATGCAAGCTCACTGTAGCTTAATTCCTCTTTAATTATCCAAAGATTGTGATTTTTTTTTTCTTCTGAAGAAAGCTACACTACAATATGGGAATGGCCAACTCCTGCCTATGTAATCAGTATGACTTACACATTTGTAGTAAGAAAAGGGAGCTGACAATTAAAACTTCCACAGTATTAACGCAAATCAAAGGAAAGAGAAGTAGCTATTGCTCAATCCAGAAAATTAAATTTATACTTCTAAATTTATGCTCTACTAATGCCTGTTCCATCACCTCTGTTATCCCTTCTACTACTTTGTATTTGACACACAGCTGCCAGTTTCTCATTTTAATATACCTCTGAAATCAGCTACAAATACAGCTTTTAAATATTCACTATTTGAGATACTTTTACACTGCAAACTTACTTTTGCACTGAGAGAGCGTTTCTGTTCGGTCTGCAAGGAAGAATATGTTGCTATTGGGTTGCTGCTTATAAACTTTCTGTAAAACAAAACCCACACTGTATTAAGGGAAAGCAGTAGATTCTGGAACCACACTGCAGCAGAAGCTGGTGTGGGTCCACTATGATATACTCCTGGTATCAAAGTGAAGGGATAAGTTCTGCCTTGACAACACCATTCTAATGATGCTGAATGTTTAACCATCAAAAGCATTTAATGCTTAACCCAAGACAATTCTGAATTTCTCTCTTCCTCATTCATGAGGGATCACATTCTATTTTAAACATATACACAGAAAAAGTAAGAATATCTCATGAATCCTTGAGAACAGCTCAAACATCTTAAGAGAATAACTAAAATAAAACATAAAGCAAAAAAACCCAACAATATACTGTGTTACACTGCACAAGTATACATAATCAAATCATTTGCAGGACAAATTATTCTAAGAACACCAGACCACTTGTGTATTAAAATCTGTATTTAGACAAACTAAAGACAGCATGCTCTGATTTTGTTTCCCCTCTTGTCTGTATGTTTATTTCTCCACTAAAATGAAATAGGCAAAAGCAAATTTGTAAAACCTTACCCGGTTCTTCTTCAAATTAGAAAGCTCATCGACTACAACCTTCTGCTCTTTAATCTGAAAGGCAAAAGATGCATCTGAAATTAATTATAAAAACAAGACATTGTATCATAACCCTAGTGGTGAACATGTCTAGCAATATTTTTAGCTGCTATTCTCCAAATGAATAGCTGAAGACAAAGTAAATATAAAAATTGCATACTTCTCTAGAAACAGGTTACGTTGCATGCACTGGTATTTTTCCTACCCTCAAAAGCCTTTGGGAAGCCAGAGTACCTGTAGCTATTTATAATCAGTGAGCACACTTTACCCCCTCAGAGAACCTGTACACAACTAATGCAACATCAACTAACTTTAGAAAACAAAATTTAGCACAATATCAAGAACACACTTTACAATCACAGATATGCTCCAGATCCAAAATGAAATTAAAGAAAATTCAAATACTCCAGAACTGTATTAGGAACAATGGGAGCCTTTCTATTGCTCTGGATTTTTACAGTAACTTCCTTAGTGGGATTTACCACTCTGTTCTGCACTGATAGATGTGACAGATATTCCTATTTTCTTTAACAATGGCAGCTGTGAATGCTAAAGAGTAATCAGGACTGTCATAAAAGCCAAACCTACAACACACTCTGTTCAGAGGGCACTTAATGCTTTTTGTTAGAAGCAAACAATATGGTTTTCTCTGTTCTCCCTTTGTGTCTCCTGGGACTGGTGCAACAGTAGGAAGCTGCCTCAGAGCGAGGTCAGCCAAACTGAATATGGCACACTGAAAGTACAACTTTTCCAGCAGCTACATCAGTCTTTGTTATCTACAATACCAACAGGCAAAGCAGCAGTGCCATCCTTTGCTATGGACTAAACCAGCCACTCGGGCACAACAGAAATGACAACCTGTAGTTCTGTGATGGTCCAGCTTTGCAGCTTCCCGGGCAATCAAAAACCTGTCTCTATGCAACATGGACATACAGAAGTAACTTTTTCATAGACTCATGGAATGTTAAGGGGTTGGAAGGGACTTTAAAGATCGCCTGGTCCCAACCCCCCTGCCATGGGCACGCACACCTCCCACACCTGGTTGCTCCAGGCTTTATCCAACCTGGCCTTGGACACTTCAAGGGTTGGAGCATCCACAGTTTCTCTGGCCAACCTGTTCCAGTGCCTCACCGTCCTCACAGTAAAGAATTTCTGCCAAGTATCTAACTCAAATTTGCCCTTTCAATCTGTACCCACTACTCCCTGTCCTACCACTACAGTAGAAGATGAAGAGTCCCTCTCCGGCTTCCCTGTAGGCCTCTTTCAAATACTTTAAGGTTGCGCTGATTCTTTTCTGAGTGAAAGTTCTGCAGGGCTTGGCAGATTGTATACTGACCAAAGTGATGGGCACCAGGGATGAGGAAACAGATGCACGAGGAGCACCAGCCTCTGCAGCTGAAATCCCTTGGGACATTTTGGGCAGATGAAGCTGAAGTAGGTACTACATATAAGCCATATGAGGAGCGACTGAGGGCACTTGTTTTGTTCGGCCTGGAGGAGACTGAGGGAAGACCTCACAGCAGTCTACAACTTCCTCAGGAGGGGAAGTGGAGGGGCAGAGACTGATCTCTTCTCCCTGGTGACCAGTGACAGTACCACAGGAACGGCCTGGAGCTCTGTCAGGGGAGGTTTAGGCTGGATATTAGGAAAAGGTTCTTCCCCCAGAGGGTGGTCGGGCACTGAGCAGGCTCCCCAAGGAAATGGTCACAGCATCAGCCTGACAGAGCTCAAACAGCTTTTGGGCTCTCAGGCACATGCTGTGACTCTTGGGGTGTCCTGTGTAGGGCAGAAATTGGACTAGATCACTGGGGATCCCTTCCAACTCACGGTATTTTGTGATTCTGTGAGAAAAACCTCATTGCGCCTCACTTGGCATTTCAAGCTCAACTTGAAGCAGCAAGACCCAAAATGCCCACCTGACAAGCGGGCTATTAGCGAGGCGACAGGGGCTCGCCACGCGCGGGACGCTCTAGGGGCCCGAAGGCACAACCCCAGCACAGGAGCCCCGCTCCCTGACAGCACCCGCCCTCCTCTCCCTCACGCTGCTCGCATCCGAGGCGACACACTCCGGGAGCCGCCCGCGCCTCAGCCCGGCCCACCGGCGCAGGGCCGCCACCACTCACCCGCCGGCTCAGCTCCTCCTTTTGGCGCAGCGCCGCGCTCTCCCCGTCCTCCTGCCGCGGCGGGCGGCCCGACATGGCCCCGGCGGACACGGAGCGCTCACAGCCGGCAGCGCCGATAGCCCCTCGCGCTCCGACCCACCGCCAGCCGGGCCGCGCGCCGCAGAGCGCATGCGCGCAGGCGGGGAGGCCAGTGAGGATCGCCGCCAATCAGCAGGCGCGTTCGGGCGCGCGAGGGGGGCGCGAGCCGGATGGCGGGAATCGTGAGGGGACTCGCGCCCCCGCCCGGGGAAAGGCAGCACTGCGCCGGCTGGCACACCGTGTCACCCCGTGTCTGTCACCCCGTGTCTGTCGCCCCGTGTCTGTCACACCGTGTCTCACCGTGTCCATCGGGCACCGGGACAGGCCCACGGTGGAAAAGATGTTTGGAATGAGGCTTGGAGACTGCCCCGCCTTGTGGAGTGTGTCGGAGCACCCCGAGAAGGAAAGGAGCTGCTCGGTGCGGTGTGATCTGGGCTGCTGTCGGGCAGCTGGCCCTCAAAGCCCTTTAAGCGGTTTGCTTAAAGGTATTCCCGGGGAGATGTGGATGATACGCTATTTACAGATATTAAGATTATATATTTTATTACGTTCATTATGATGTTTTTCTACAAGAAAGATAGAGACTTTTTACAAGAGCGTGTAGTGACAGGACAAGGGGGGATGGATTCAAACTGACAGAGGGCAGGTTTAGGTGAGATACTTGATGGAAATTGTTTACATAGAGGGCGGTGAGACATTGCACAGGTTGTCCGGAGATGCTGTGGCAGCTCCATCCCTGGAGTGCTCAGGACCAGGTGGCACAAGGCTCTGAGCTACCTAGTTTATTCCCTGCCATGGGAGGGGGTTGAAACGAGATGATCTTTAAAGTCCCTGCCAAATCAAACCAGTCAGTGGTTCTATGATTTTATTATTACAGAAGATGGGTGTTTAAGACCATCCACCTAAGATGATTCTAACATTTCTCCGTCTCTTCCATTCTACTGTAGATATGTCGCAGTGATGTGTCTGTCTGCCTGTCTTTATAAATCATCGTCTCATTTTCATCCATTCTTTTTAAACATTGTATAGTTCTTTTAAATACTCATGAATAATCTAAGCTTACAGACTTCTCAGTTGTAGGATTTTATGAGATTTCTATCCTACTTGTGGTCCTTGTAATGGCTGCAGTGCAAATATAGTTCAAATCTTCATGAACCGTTTCAAATATTTGCAACTTTAGTAAGAGAGGTAGGAGTGTTTTTGCTTTATGGCTCACACAATCATACCTATTATATATTTTGATAATACTTAAGAGTTTTGGAGCAAGATTGCACCTTGTTTTGGTGGTGTAATGTTTGGTTGGAATGTCTGTGATGTGGATCACAATTTTTAGCAGCAGTATAGGAAGAAAAAGGATTTTGGCTCCTAGTAGAAGCATGAAGAAAGACAATTTGGCTATAAGAATATTTGACAATACACCAACTTGCAAACATGATGCTTATTTGCTTGTAACAGAAAGACAAACGGAGGTTACATTATCATAAAATGTCAGTCTTACTCTTCCCTCCACCTTTAAGCACACACTTGTGCCTGCAGCCTTGCCTCACCATGGCTGTGTGTGGGGCTGTGTGGTGGGACAGGTGAGGAAGCTGATCCGTTTATCTCTGCAGTGCCCAGTGCTGGTGTGATTCTGGCAGTCCCAAAGCAGAGCAACTGAAGCTGCTGGGGAATTGTTGCCCAGGGGCTGGAGTGGTTCTGGGGCTTGTCCTTTAAATCCTAGAAGAAATACACATGTCTGGGTCACACAGATCGGTTCTGGTCCCATTGCTTAGTGTGCTTTGTAGTTTGTCACTGTTGTTCTGTTGAGTAATTTGTTTAATCTGAGTAACTCCCAACCCTCTGCGGCCCAAGTGTTTTATTTGTTGTTCATATGTTACAAAGGTTGATGATCAAGTAACCCAGTAGTCAAAGTATAATTTCTGTACTGATTATCCTTTTTATGTTCAGTAATAAATGCAGTTAATGTTTATTAATCAAAAAATCTATCACTCAGTTTTATTGATTGGTTCAGAAGAGTGATGATAATAGTTTTGAGGCATAATAGTAAATGTGGACTGTTTTTAATTTCTGGTCTTACACAGATTGGTGATTCTTCTACTGATATGGAGTGGGCTTTTGATAGGTCCTTTTTAAAATGAATGGATTCCTGTGACAAGATCACACCTGAAATTACAGTCGTACCCACAATAAGAGGAGCTGTGTTTGCAACTCAGCAAAGGAAAAGGTCGATCTTTCACTCCCTGTACAGAGTGGTGTCATCTTCATTCAAGTTCATTTCAGGGCTGCTGCAGTTCTGGTGGTGTGATGTGCTTGCACTGTTATTCCTGAGAGCTGGGGAGGTGACATAGAGCTCATCTGGCTGACAGCTAAGGGAGCAATGTCATTCAGTGACACATCTTAGGTCGATCTTCTTGTGTCTATGCCAGCTCTGGTGCTCTAAGCTGTTTTTCTTTTAACTAGCATAAAAGTATTTTTGGAGGTTAATAAAGCTTGACACAATGTTAATAAAGTATCAAGGAATATTTCAGTCTTTTAAAGTCCTCACTTTTCAGCATCTGGCATCTCAAAAAATATGCAGAACAACATGATTTACCCAACAAGTCATGTAAACAGTTAAAAACCATGAAGTAGTTACTGATGCCAGAAAGTCTTTGAAATTGCCATCACCTGTTAGAAAATGCTTGGCCAAAACAGTATCCTTCAATAATGAAGCTCAAGCTCTAAAAGGCTGCTGTTAAAAGCACACTGAAAATGTGAGGCCATCCTAGTGAAAAACACTGTCAGTCTTGAAGAGCTCTGTTCAGCATGTTGGCAGTAGATTTGTGTCAGAGGATTTTACAGCTATGAGAGGCACAGGGCAGGACTGATACTCTCTTTGAGGCTAAGCAGTGCCACGTCTCCCTGTTTTGCTGCGGACTGGAAATCCACATGTACTCCATTCTGTATCTCTCAGCTGATGCTTGGTAACATGTTAAACCACCATAATCGATTGTGGGTTCAAGTCTGAGTGGTTTATGAGGTTAAGCTTTAAGTGTCTGTAATCTGAGGAAACTTGTCATGCTTGAGAAGAATCACTCACAGAGGTCCTTGGATGGGAATAGCACCAGGACAATTGTAGCTCTAATGTTGGCCACAAGAGAGCAAGCCTGTGCTGGCTGCTCAGGGACAGTCAAAGACTGGGGCCAGCCATGTCAAACAGGTGCATGAGGTCTCTAAAAGGGGAAAGCACAGTCAGAGGGTATTGCATTTGTGTAGGTTTTTGTCTGTTTTGGAATACCATCAGTTCTGATCCTGGTTTCTTTTGTATTCAGACGTTGTATCATCATAATCCACATGGGCAGATTCTGAGATGTACCATCCATCTCTGTGTTAATTTCACAGTTGAACCTACATTTTAATAAATTGCTAATTTATACCAGTCTAAGAAAATTGAAATTGTTGAAATTAGTTGGGTTTGCTTTATGGTAATCCTTCTGCTAATTTGTCTGAGACACCAGTATTTGAAGAGAGTTAGGTTAATTTACACAGGCAGGGATCTGGATCTATGTACTGGAATCTAGGCAAAGTTGTGGTTTGTTTCCTTAGGTTAAACATCTTGATTGTCAATTACAACAGAAACCTTTCAAGGCTATAATCATTCTACTTTAAAAGTCCTGTCACCGCACGTAAAACAAGAAGTCTGAGCACTTTTATGGTCTTGAAGTAGAGTCAGTTTTTTCAGTACTTCTGATACACTGTTAAAGCACTCTGAGAACTCCTTTGCACAAAAATTCTGTGTAGTTCATGAGCATAAAATTATTAACTTTCTAATTAAAAGCAGAATTTCATCACTTTCACATGGAGGATTTTAAGGCTGTTGCCAAAATAGCTGAGAACTATCATCAGTCTCTCATTAAGTTTTACAATATAATTGCATACCTCAAAGCTTCTAAAAGTGCTGAACCAAACAGCTTATTTGTAAAATACTCCCAGCAGTCTTTCATCTGATGATTTCAGTAAGAGAGGATTTAAAACCAGGCTTTTCCAAGTCCCCTCTTTGTTCTTCAGTGTAAAACTGAAGTAGCTCTAGTGAATACAAGGGTCTTTCTCCAGGTCTTATGTTGCTGTAGTTGAGAAGAGAGTTTGACCATAATTTTTCCTTCCTTAGAAGAACAATTCATTGTGCACTTCGTTAGACTTTAAAAGAGAGTTGAGAAGTTCACGTTAGTGCCAGTTTCACTTCGAAAGGCAGAACTAAAAGTTTTGGGTTTGTCTCTTGAAGGGCAGCCCCTCACATGCTCTGAATAACCAATGCACGGGTTTACTGCAGTAACTGTCAAGTTTGAATATGGGATTAGAGTTCCAGATACACATTTTGAACAGTGAATGTTCAGAAGGCTTAACAAATCAAGTGCTCTTACAAAAAACCCTTTTTGTTTGCAGTATGGAGATGGAAGCCTGGTGCCTGGATGCTGGAAACTCTTCTGTTGGTGCCACCAAAGAGCAAGGGTATGAGAGAGGCTTAGAACTGCTCAGGAACATTGGATAGGCCAATGCCTCATTTGCATTACCTTGGATCCAGCAACTTGATATGAAATCAGATTAGTGTTAATATTTCTGCCTAATGAGAAAAGGAAAAGAGAGCTGCACCAAAAACACTCCGAGTGAAGAGTCAACCTGCCCAGTAAGTCTGCTTTTTGGAAGCTGAGCTAGGAAGTCTGGAGAAGACTGGAGGGATAATTATGGGCTTGCTTCTCTTTCCTGTTGGGAGTGTCTTCATAACAGTAAGTACTGTGTTAAATACTATGTACAACTGATATTTTCTGGAAGATAAAACCCAGAGATTAGATTCTTTTGAAGGAGTAGGCAGGCCTGAGAAGGATGGGCAGAAGGTATGGAAGTAACAGCCTGCTTTTGCTCCCATAATATGGGTCTCCTGGAATCAGGGACTTGGTAATTTTGGCTGAGATAGGTTACAGCCCCATAAAGCATGTTCCATAGGCACAAAATGGATCTGCCTAAGTGTGAGCTTGGGCAGAACAGAACATGTCTGAGCAGGCTGGAGAAAGGGGGAAATGCATAATGCCTTTGCAAGGCTCTGTGAGGCAAGAGTGAAGGTAAGGCTGTTTGTTCTAGGATGCCCAGTTGGATTAGGATCTTGCCTAGGTTGTTTTATTAGATGTGTTGCTATTATGTGCTTTTTGTGCCTTTGTTCTCATTGTCACATACATTTGGACTTACCTCTTGCTAGCGGGCAAATAAAGCTACTTGGGCACCAAGGATAGAGATTGTTTTTCCAGGTTTGGAGATTGGAGTTATTTGAAAGAAAACACTTAGGTTTTCAAGTTCTTATGTGCCAGAGCCACACTATCAAACAGCTTTTTGGGCTTCACTTATTTTTAAACTTCATTCTTTCTGTCTTAGGCTATGCTGAGGGCTTCCCATTTACCCTGTTATCCATTGTCCTTATTCCTCTTCAGGTTTTTTGGGTTTTTTTCTTCTCTCTACTTGAAGCTTTGATACCAATCAGCCTGCACACATAGCAAAACAACCTGGGACCCAAATAACTGAACTCTCAGTGGAACTTTCAGTCTCGAGGGTTACACTTGTTCACCATCGTTTTATGGTGAATATGATACTTAGTGCTTTAAGGGTCTATAGAACTCAAAATGCCTGACTTAGATAGATGGATTCAGAGACGAAATCTAAGCCCAAGCTGTGTGAGTCGGCAGGATGATGAACAGGACTTGGAGGTCCTGGCTTTTATTCATATTCCACCCATGAGCATTAGTGTTTCCATGTTTAAATTACTATTTTCATATTTAAAATGGGGCTATTTTTGCTTTATGAAGGCACAGTCAGAAAACTACTCATTACAGAAACGTTGACTGCACTGAATGGCAAATGTGTATCTATTGTAATTTTATCACAGTTTTTATGTTGACTGTTTTAAACCTTCATGCTTGCTTGGCAACCTAGACACTTCACCTCAGTAGGTGGAAGGAAAATATTCTGATGAAGTTCTCATGGAGCAGCAGACTAAGCATTCCACAGCTAGGTGAGCTCTGACAGAATAGCTCACAGAAAAGATTTCATGAAACATATATTTTGGGTTATCACAGAACAAAACGTTTCCATGTGTCATGTTGACTTAAAATGAAAAAAGGCAAAATTCCCTGGTTGCAAGTTGCTGTTCCTTGCGCTTTACTATGATTATCATTTTATTTAAAGTCTAAACATCACTGAAACTTAACTGATTTCCCAAATACTCCCAGTGAAGCCCCATCACTGATTCTGTACTCTTTCCCACTTTTAGCACATTTTTTGGAGTGATTACAACTATTACAATTAAGGAAGGAGGGCCCATGGCAGTACAAAAGGGCAGGCTATAACGACCATGAGGTGTAAGAATCTCATGTTTTAGGTAGTGTAATAGCCCTTGAAAGGTTTCCTTCTCTTTCAAGGTAGAACCACTAGAACTAAGAAACCAGCAATGTAAATGCTGATAGGCTTTGGATGTTTGCCTTATCTGTATCTGATGCAGGTTTTTAAAATGCAGTAATGCTTCCGCATTCCTGGTATTATCAGTGCTGATTTTTTAAAATGTTAATTCATCATTTGGAGCAAGAATAATCACAAGGGAGGCATTGGTATCCTTGCATAATTCCTGGCATGTATTTTAATTGTTGAATATTTAGCAAAACATTGTCCATGGCTCTGAATTTCACAATAATTTCGGTAATAGAATTAAGGTCTTTCTGCCAGCGATGTACATTATCATATGTGAGAGAGGTAGCCTAGATAAATCATACAATTTGCAACACTGAACATTCAAGGAACATCCTTTTTATAAGTATTCTGGCATTTCTTTAAAGAAAGGTACTGGTATTTGGCACTTCAAAAATCAGTACAGTACCTGTGTGGGAAACAAAACAACCCAAAACCAAACCTGTAAGTTAATATCTCAGTCTACACAACAATGCAAGTTCAGTTAATACTGTTAAAGCAAACTTTTAAAACCTTTTCACAAAGTATATGAGATTATCAGCATAACTGGACAGACTTACTCAGAAGTAGTGACCTT
Source organism: Grantiella picta (assembly GCA_013397955.1). Taxonomy (NCBI): domain Eukaryota; kingdom Metazoa; phylum Chordata; class Aves; order Passeriformes; family Meliphagidae; genus Grantiella; species Grantiella picta. Next base: position 1,436,814 of record VZRM01002384.1, read on the forward strand.
GATTAGCAGTGGAAGTCAGAAATAAGAATACTGAATACAGAATAAATAACCTTTGCCAGATTTTGCTTTCTGTCTCAATAGGTTGAAGTGACAGTCATGTCAGCATCAGTTTACATGGCATAAAGGAGGGAAGTTTAGAGTGGCCAGTAGTAAAATGGCAAAATTGCAAGCAACATGAACAAGATGGGACTACATTTGATTCTCTCCAGACCAGAACAAAAAGAGAGAGATGACAATAAATTGTAATGAAGGAACATACATTTTTGGAATTATTTCAGTCCAACAGGATGAAAGCTCTCTCTAAAGAAGGGAAAACGGGTAACTATTTTTTACTTTCTTTGTATCTTCTTATCCTTCTCTGCTGTTTCCACCCTCTATGAAATCTTGAAAAATTATTATCCAGGAGAAAATGAATTAGCCAAAATCCTCTTATGAAGTGTTCAGAGCTTAAAAGACAATTCAAAATTTAAAGCAATTCTTACACATAGAGTATGATTAAGATTTTACTGCAGGGGTTCTTGGGTTCTCTGTCCCAATAGAAGAAAACCCCTTACATCTAAGCCCCTGAACAGTAGTGTTACAGGATGTGCTTGGCTTAGTGGTGAGCACAGCTAAAGTGATAAATCTGTCACAACTGTTCTAGAATTTATACAGTAGTCAGCAGAGCAGGTTTGGCCAACACCTGCTGAAAAGGCCTCATAGTCCTTGCAACTATCAGATTTACCCTATTACTTACACAGCTACTGCAGAGATTACATTAAGATATCTGATTAAAAATTGTATTAAGTAGAAGGAGGTCATGATCTCTTTAAAAATCAGAGGAAGATGATAATTGCTTTTTCTTTTTTTTTCTTTTACTCTTTATCTGAAGTCTTTAATTGACTTTTAATCCTCTGGTAAATAAGTCCTAACTGTATACAGCCTAACATATATTGTTTGCTACTGCAATGGATGCAACAGCTCCCCAGCTGTACACAGAGCCATTGGAAGTATTTTTGGCTAAGAAATGAAGGCTCTAGCATTCAGTTACTGTTCATGTAACTTACACTTATTTGTTTACTGTGTCTTTTCACAAAGTGTTGCCAGGAGACTTTGTCAAACTTATTTTCAATCATGCACTCAACTAGACTCCAGCAGCCTGTATTCTTCCTCCATTAGTGCTCTACCTTCATCTTTTTAATGAAACAGCTGACAGCTAGCACCTTGGAGAATGTGTTACTTGAATGACTGAAAAACTGGAAAATTTGCTTCAGCGATGGCATTGGGAAATGAAATGCATTTCTTGTTCTGAGTAAGAATGGTAAAAGGGATTTTTTTTGTTTACCCTCATATTTAGTATTTTAAACTGTAGTTAACATCATTGTCATCTTATTATAGAAGAAATTGGATATGTGATCTGCATCTTGCTTGTTTAAAGGAATAGTACTCTGCAAAGCTAAATTCTGCTGCTTTCCTTTTGTAGATCATTTGAATCAAATGACTTGATTACAAAGCAAGATGAGCAAGGTTTAGCTGGTGAAAAGCTGTTTGGATTATTGCATTCTTCCTGAAGGGAATATAAGCAGTGCAGTCTTGAATGTCCTGCTGCTGGAGGAGTTTCATTAGCTTTAATCAAACTTCAGGTCTCATTTGTATAAACTTAAGTGTGTTCAAGTTTGTGAATACAGAAATGCAAGTTTATATATATGTACATAAGCCTACTCCATTAGATAATAATCCTAGATATTCTATTTATTGTTAGTAATGTTTCTTTATATTGTAGAATTCTATGTTTCTTATGTATTTATGTTGTCAAGTAGGGAGAAATAAGGAGGTTATATGATATTAAGCACTTTAAACCCCTGCAAACAAATAATGAAAAAAAAACCCCTAAAAACACTTAAGGAGAACAGAAAGAATTTTAAGTAGCTTTTCACCTTAAGAGATGCTGTTCTTGCTTCACTTCTGATCTGTCTTGCCTACCAATAAACAATTTTGTCTTGGGCTTGATGACCTCTGAGGATGCCAGATGCTGTTTTGTAAAGGATTTTTAAGTCATCATGCATAACTCAACTAATATTTTTTAAAGTTTACAGAAATCCTTAAAACCTAAACTCAGGTGAGTTAACACTCATACAAAATTAAAATTCATACAAACAGAACAGCAAGAGGTAATGTCACATGTAATGAATCAGTCCTAAATATGCATCTGATACCACTGCAGTTTGCTATTTTCTTTCAGGCACTACTCCACCCCAAAACCATGCAGGATATCTTAGTATTTATCTTAGCAAGCACATCCAGTATTAAATGTATAGCTCAATACATTATCCTGACAGTATATTCAGTGTTCAAGCTGATTTTAGATTTTCAATACTTGAAGGCATTTTTCTTTGACAAGGCTGCTTCAAGCTGATGAAGAAAGCTAGAGATTTGACTCTAGTTACTGGACAATTCAGTTTTTAGCCACTGCAGAGTTGTGAGTGTGTCTCATATTCTGATGCTGAGGACAAAGCTTAGGAGGCTGAGGATAAAGGTTTTGTGTTCTAACATGTAGATAGGGAAGTGATTTGGGGAGTGGAGGAAGAGAAGGTTTGTATCATCCAGCCTCTTCTCAGCAGAGCTTCTCATGACAGGTTGCACCATCTATTCTGCCTACATACCTAGCCCTATGCAGAACAAAAATGAGGAAATACTTGCTAGATGATTGGCAAGAAGTTTGCTAACAGTGTTGACAGTATTTATCTTTCTGATCTGACACTTCACTGGTACTGTGTGTTTGACATGTGGGAGAATTATTTACAACTCTATCAGAACTGGAAAAATGGTTGAACGAGACATCCAAATAGTAGGGATTGTTGGTGTTTAAATTTAATTTTAAAACAGAAAAGGCATTGATGGGTTCTAATATATTTAGAACTGAAATATACACATGGTTGATAAGTGAAATGTAATGCCACAGAAATTCCTAGTTTTAAAATGCTGATTTTTTAAAAGTAAACTACTTTTCTGAGCACTAATGATATTTTTGTTTTCATAGAGTACAGTTGAATCAGGAGAATGAAATCTCATTTTTCAATAGGCGTCAGAAGGGAATTAATTTAAGCCCATAAGTCTCCTGTACTTTCAAGTGCAAAAGCAACAGTGAGTTGCACATCCACTGAAATCTTCTCTGTAGTACTGGCTGTTTTAGGGCAGGCCAGAATGTCAGGAACTGAGGTGAATCCAATAGATCTTATGCTGCAGGATCAAATATTTCTTTTAAGAAGTCAACAGGAACAACAAAATGGCACAGTGGCTTGCACTATCCTAATTACTGCTAGCCGTTCAGTATTACAGTAATTGCACAAATGCCAGTGTAGTCTGAGTTGTGTTGTATCAGCAGGTAGGCAGTTGGCAATGCTAAGCTTTGGTTATCATCTTCTCTTTTGAGGCTTTCACTATGCTAATTGGCATGACTAATTAAAAATAACTGGATTCCCTGAAATGCTTTGCATTTGCATTTTAGCATTAGAACATTTTTGTTTGTTCTTCCATGGAAGCATTTACTATAATTTTTTACTGAGATATAACCACAGAGAATTTTGCTTAGACATTAATACAATTACTTTGTAATTGTTTTTTGAACTATTTCATCTTCAGAAGCAAGATTTTTCAATCTCTCTGTAGACAATAAAAACGTCTTTTTGCAAGGGTTCATTTATTATATATCTGTCCATTTCTGATTTGCAGAATAGACTTCACGCATAGTAAAATTATCTAACAGCATTTTATTATTTAACTCGTTATGGTCTTTTTCTCATCAGTGTACTGTGTGTTTGGATCTCAAACTAGTTCTCACTGCCAGTGGAGCATCTTCTGTATGACCCAATAGGTGAAATATTTCTGGTCAACTCAGTAAACTCATATTCCATGTGTTACTGTGATTTGATGTTAGGCTGTACTTTCAGTTCTTTGTATTTGAAAGTCATTAAGAAGGTTTCCTGCTTGACTTCAGTGCTGTTGCTTCATGTGTTTATTTGCTTATTGTTTAATTGTAAAATAAAACTTTACTTCTGAGGATTTTTAAAAGTCATCACCCACTCTGCACTAGGTATGAAGTAATCTCCATTTCCTGGCTTTAATTATTGCATAACACTGCAATGCACAGCGGTGGAACAGCTGCAACATCCTGACTGAAAATTCTGCATTATGTCTGAGGAGGGAGTGGGGTGCAATCAGGCCAATATTCTGTCCTTGAGCACATTGCAGTGTCCACAGAATTATCAAAACTTGCCTTGTCAGACAGGAAGGATTATTAATTGGAGGAAATTTCCTGGGTAACCCAGCCAGGTTTAGAGTGCACATTGTGAAAGGCTCTTGATAGGCAGTAGCTTCATCTAGCTTTTATTTTTCCTGCAAACAGAGATTTGATGAAAGACTAGAGTGCCGCACCCTGTGCATAGGTGTGGGAAGAACATCTATCACTGTTTGGTTTGGTACCCAAATGACGTTGCTGATTTTTAATTTGGTGAGGTGATGAGCAGCCTTGACCTCTGTCTCAGAGGGCACAAAGGCAGACCTCAAAATGAATTAAAATCTTTATCATAGAGTATCTTGCTGTCCTTGTGTATTTCCTAATGACTTAACTACTTCTTCCGCAGCTGTTGCTCTCATTTGGACTCCCTGCAATTCTCAGGGTGCAAAATATACAGCCATGTACTCCAATTACTGTTAGTTACTGTTTTGTTGATTATTTTGGCAGGAATGCTTGTACAGCTGCTTCTTTTCTTTTATAAAACATCCCTGGGGACTGAAATCCTTGTTCTGATGACAGTGAGAATGTTTTCAGCTTGCACAGAAGTCAGGAGGTTCTCCTAAAAGCACCAGACTAGAGCCTGTTAGCCTCCAGGATTTAAATATACCAACTGTGAGACTGTTCATAACATGGCCATCCCCTAATACTTTTTGATCCTCCGAACAAAGGTGGGGGTTAAATTTTATAGCACAGAAACATCTTCCTTGGTTTTTATTTTCCTTACAGTACCACAGCTCATACTGTATGAACTGATTAAAAAAAAAATCAGCTAGTTATGCCTCCTTAGCAGAATAAAAGAAATTCTAAGGTGCCACTATCAATGATGATGAACTAGGAACAGATGCAGGAGATATCTGGCAACTGGAAGCCTTAATTAATTTCTCAGATGAGATAAAAGAAGATGCAGATGATGACAGAGAAGTGGTGGAACAGGTTGTCCAGGGAGTTTTGCAGTCTCCAGCCTTGGAGGTTTTCAAGACCTAACTGGATAAAGCTTTGAGTAACCTGATCTCATAGATGACTTTGCTTGGAGCAGGAGATTAGACAAGAGACCTTCTTAATTCTTTTCCAACATGAATTGTCCTAGTGTTCAAAACTTTGAGATCAAGAAAAGGTTGAATGTGTCTAGCATCTCACAAGGCCCATAAAACATGCCACAATGTAGCCTGATGTTTACCTGCAAGATCTTTCTTTAATCGATTGCCCTTCTTTCCAAAGAGCCTGCTCACATCTCCTGCTTCTGCTAGTTGCCCTGTATCTGTGTGGAATGCTACTTAAACCCCATTTCCCATATTTACTGATCTGCTACAAACTCCAGCACAAAGACTGTACTTATCAGTTGGCCCCAAGACTGCAACAGAAGTTCTGTTTAACTTCTGTGAAGTTATAGTGGAGAGAGGGAATAAGGACAGTGTGTGCCATATCCATTTTAGAGGCAGGAAGCCTGATTTTCTTCTGTGTGCTTAACTACTGAAGTTAATGTCCTTATTTCTTTCATGCTGGCAATTCCACTGAGATCAATTAATCAATTTTTCTTCCTGTCATGCTTTTATCACACTGTTTGCTTTGACCTGGCTGGTGAAGCCACTTTCATTGTTTTACTCCAGCAGTTCTTTAATTTCCTTTTTTTCTAGCACCTAAAACAAGTACTTGCAACTTGCATTTCAGATGTTACAGTTACTTACTCCACTCCCCCTGTTGTCCCTGCTGTTTGCTCCTGCAGCTATGTGCTTTGATGCATGGCTGCACAGTCCCTGCTCCAACAGCTTCACTTCAGCCCACAATTCTTGCACAGATTGCTCACTAAAAAGCTGTTTCATAGTAGAAATCACATGGCAAACACAGTGGAAAGGCATGCAGTGGGGAGAGGGCTCTGAAGAGCCGTCAGGGAAAGTGATGTGTGACTAAACTTAGCACCTCTTTATTCATTACACAAGGATCTTCTTTCCTTGGGAGAACTATAGGAAGGTCAGACACACTGGATATTAGCTGGTCAGTAGTTTTCAGTGTGACAAGCTTCACTGCTCTTAGCTAATTTTATATCTACATACATAAAATGGTGGTTGAATTAACCAAACAGCTAGTGTTATATATACATACATATATATATATATATATATGTTTTTAAGCAAGGAGGTCAGGAAAAATAGAGTGGTATTCCCAGTATTTTGCCCAACCGCTCTGTTTCCTGAGGAGCGTCCAGTACTGTGGACAGTGTGCAAACAATATTTTAGGTGTTAACATTGTGACTTTTCCTCATAAAGAACAAATCATGATGTGTCAGTCCTGCAAACTGCCTGCAAACTATTTTGTTTTGCTTGGATTTTAAGAAGTGCTTGGCATCCTGCCACAAAGAAAAGGAGTTCATTTTTAGTACACTAGATCTGTAAACTGAATGACACATTTCCTATAAAACCAATTCTCAACAAATAGCCAAACAAAATTAGTCAACTGATAAAGTGTCATCTGCTTATAATGGCCATTAATTTAATATCACCCTGGGCACAGTAACACTACTGTTCCCTGTCTCCTGCTCCCTGGGCTCTCTGTAGAGTTAAACTTCATACAGTATGCTTGTGGTGAAACTAAGAAGGAAATTGATTGAATGCTGTCTCCATTTTCAAGTTTTCAGAATATTTGACTGACACTTGTTAATTCAGCCTCTTAGTGACACATAAAATAATCCTCATTCTATAGATGAGAAAACTGTAGGACATAAAACTATACATACCTGCATATGACAGTACTCTGAATTTGCTCTGCAAGACACTGTTCATCTACAAGTTTTAGAAGACTTTAGAAAATCTCTCTCTTTTTCAAGCATAAGGAATTAAGACAAGAAATGCACTTGTTTGGAAAGACACAAAACCCCCCTGTGATAGAACAAAAAATAGACTGACCAGTGTATTCTCACTCTGCAGCCACTGAGCTGCTGATAAAGCTTGAAGAAAAACATACCATAGTATTGATATGCCTTTCCTGGAGCTGGCAGCCTGTACAGCATTAGTTCAGTATTGGTACCAGTAGGTTTGGCAGCATAAAGCTTAACCCAAGCTGACTGAGCACGTACCCCATTTCCCTAGCCAGGCTCTATAGCTGCTGCTCAACTCCGTGCTGTCAGATCGAGACTGGAGTGAGAGGCTGCATTATAGGTGCCCCCTGCATCGGTCACAGAGCCCCAGATGGGAGGAATCCAAGGTTACTGCCTAGCAAGCTGCTATATCATTTCATTTTGGCATCAGTAGGGAGAAAGCAAGCAGTGAATTATCAGTGCTTCCATCCAACTTTCAGTTAAGCCGCTCAAGCCACAAAAAAATTATTGTTTTTCTTTCATATTCACATGTGAAGATTTAGATGTAATGTCACTTTTTGCAACTTCTCAAGTCATGTTATGTATGGTGTTCTTGAAAAGTAGCAATTGTGTTCTATAGTTTGGAGATGCAGCCTCTGTTTTTTAAACTAGCTGTTATTTTGCTTGTTAAATAATTACAACTTGCTGTCTTTTTTTACAAAACCTAGATGTGTGCTTGGTTGTGTTCCCATTTGAACATCTTGCAGAGATGGCAAATTAGCTTTCACTGGGTTGCCTTAAATTAGAAATGTATTAGACCATAAAAGTAAATTTTGTCTCAGAATTTAATAATATTTTGGTCTTTCATCAGGTTTTCTAGTTCTCTCTAGAATTAAAAAATGGTTTATTCACTGATTATGTACAGCAGAAACAGAACTGGACTAATAGTTTGATTAGTGTGGCATATCTGGTATTTCACATACTAATTCGCACTGAATAACTGTCTTTTCTATTGCTATATTAGATCATGATAACATACTTAAGTCAGTGGCAATACCTGAAACACAGCAAATCTTACATAATAAAGTTCTAAAAACTGAAATAAAAACTAAAATAAAAACTAAAAATAAAGTTCAAACTATTTATGAAATAATTTGTTTGAGTAGCTTAGAAATAAACTTTATTTCAGGGTGGCTAGTGAGTTTCTGAACTGAGCTTTTTTCTGTTACGCAACATTACTAAATTAGGTCAAGTTGTGATTTCATAGATAGTTGAATCTATAAAACCTGGCACACAAAACTTTAAACAGACTCGTAGAAAAGACGGGCATATTAAGTTGGATAGAAATTGCAGTTGATTTATGGCACCCATAAAACACTAATGGCCTAACAGCTAAGACTGTTTTGCCTTCCTGAAAGACTTCAGTCTTGAGCAGAGGAGTTGTTAGGGAAAGTCAGTTCATGGTGATTTTTATAAATATATTTTAATAATACAAAATTCTAACAAACACCTGTCATCAACAGTTTACTTTGATGCTAAGATAGAAAAAGAAACATTCAAAATGGTCCTAGCTTGAGAGAGCTGATGACCAATACTGAATATATTTGTCATATACATTATAATAGTTCTCTATATACCATTTACTCTTGGAATCTAATCTGACAATCAGTTGGGCACATGATTAGCTGATAAATAGTTGTACGCATACGATTTGCTTGAATCAAACATTAGCTAAATACAGAGTATAATAACAGGTGAAAATAGGTGGAGAAGGAAGCAGATGGCAATAAGAAATGGTGATTTCTTACTTGGTTTCTGTAGGTTTAGACTGTTTTTGCTGCAAAGCAACAGGCAAATCAGTTCAATGCACTCCTACTGTGAATTTGGCCTTTCATCTTCAGAGTACTTTCCAAACATTTATTAATTATCTTTACAACAGTCCGTAAGGCTAATAGATAAATACCAACGTGCTTATGAGAAACTGAAACATAAAGGTGGAGCCATTGGTTGCCGGCCGCATGGTGAGTCAGCACGGAATCGAAGATCAAAATCCAGAAGGGCCTGGCACCCACTCTCTTGGTCAGTCGCTGGATTTAGTCTTTTTCTCAGTCTTGTCTTCCTGTGTGCCAAAGCCTTGATTTTTTTTTTTTGGTTGGTTTGTTTTGCTTGCTTTCTCCCATTTACCACCTACTTCCGGCAGGCCTCGCTGGAGATCAGATCATGTGCAAATTGGCAGGTACTGTTTGCATTTTTCTTTCTTCCCTCATCCTTTCCTACTTGAGTGAATGCCCATCCTTCTTGTCCCCTTATGTCCTTTCTTTGGACTGTGTATTTTAGAGAAAGTAATAAACCTTGAATTGACTGAATCTTACATTTGTTAATTTGCCATATCAGAGCATAATGATGTAATTTTTCTAATTAAATGACTGTACCTAGCAAATCACAAGGATGGATCTCATGTCTTGAATTAGTTAATTAAATACTTCTTTTGATGATTTCCTATAAACCTCCAAGTCTAGGATCTTGTACAAAATGTTAAGGATCTGAACTATTTTATTCCAAATAGTGATTCCCACAGTCCATATCCATGTATTTAATTATCTAAGGAATAATGATTGTGAAGACAGGCATGTTCCCTTGGACAATTTGCAATGATTATCACTGTCCTAGTGATAATTTGTAACCTTATTCGGTTACAACTACAATTGGCTGCAAGAGCACAAGCTCATATATTGTAGAAGCCCCATTTCCTTCTTTCAGACTGCCTCCTAAAAATCAGTCAGGACAAGTTCCCCACTAATACTCCATTCAAGGGTTCTGTTGACTCCAAGGGATCATCCTGGAGAAAGCTGTTTAAGGCCAGACTCAGACTGTACAAATTGCAACTGAGTGATATGTTTCAATTGCTTGGCTGTCGGGTTTTCCAGTGGAAAAGGCTGGACACAAAAGACTGAAGTAGATTTGGGAAAACTGAATGTGGCTCTCAATCTCCTCAAACCTCAGTTCTTCCCCAGTGCAGAAGTGCTGCTGAGTCTCAACACAGAAATATTGGCAAAGTACTCTGAGAAAAGCCAAAAATTTGCCATACTAATAAACACACGTGCTGTCCTAAAGATCCAACAGCCTCAGTAAGGTCATTAGAGAGTAGGAATTTGATCTTTTTTTCAAAATTTAGAGATCTACTATCGTGAGATGACAGAGGCTATCCTGTCTGCCACTCAACTAATACACCTGTAGAGCTCAGGTGTCTTACAGGACCCATGTTGTCCTTGCCATTTGGGTGTTTTACTTTCACAGGGTCTCTTGAACTAGATTCCTGTGTTTGGCACCTTATTTTGACCCTATTTAACATGTAGTCACTGTGCAGTTTTTCATCTAAATTAATCACTGTCTCGAAACTTGTTACGGACAAAGCATAAACAAAACACTTGTTTTGCAAGGGGAGGTATGAAATCGATTGCTGACAATAAGAATGTGGTCAAAACAGAAAGACTACAGAAGAAAGGAATTCACAAATGAAAAACCTGTGCTCCTCAGGATGGATGTGAATATTGTGTAAATAGACATTAGTTAGAGGTTTAATTGTGACAACGTTGTCTCTCATAATTATAGGTTACAACAACCCTTATGTTTGTTCTCAAGGTTAAACACATCACAACAATGCTTCTGACCATGTCTGACATCCAGAATTGCACCTTCACTTAAGAAACATCCTCTGCCTGTTTATCCTATATAATTTCCCAACCACTTGGGAGCCCTATACTTAATTGACTTTGGCATGGATTCTCATCCTGAAAACACTTGGAAGCACGTGCATAATTAATGTTTGAGTATTTCTACTGAATACAGTAATTGGCAGTTATGTGTTTTAAAGGACTGAAGACATAATTAGTGAGCAGCCCATAGATTTAAAAGACTACTTACTTGAAATTTACTTTGAAAAGCAACTTAAGTCAACCTTTTCTGCAGTGAAGCAAGAGCCCTCCCTCAGCCCCAACTGAAGTCAGAAAAAAAAAAATCAATGAACTGTATTGAGACAATTGGAAATCTTTTAATCTTGCCATTGTTTTACATTTTCTGCGAGTGAACCCATATGGTGTAGTTTAAGAATATGTTCTTTGCAGTACCAGTAATGTGCAGACTTCTTTAGATTTTTTTCCTTCTCATAGTTACGTTGTTTGAAAATATGAAAATATTTTCCCTTAAGGAGGACATTAGTATGTCAGGAAAGGATATTTGTTACCTCAAGACTCACGTGCCAGGCTTCATATGACCAGGACCTCATGATGTTGCTAATTTTCCATATCAGTTCCCCGAATTTATTAAAGATCCATTTGGGAGTGCTAGCCATAATAATAGGGTGGAGAAGTATTAGATAACAGCAAGCTATCGGTCATATTTGTGTTTTCTTGTTAGCTGATTTAAGGTACTGAGTAGATTTGTGCTTAAGATACTAAAAAAAAAAAAAAAAAGGAGCTCTGCAAAAACATGCAAGCCCTGTTTCCAGCTCTGATCCAACAGTGCTTGCACAGAGCTGAAACTGAGGGCTAAGACCACCTCTGGGGCCACAGGCTTTGAAAAACTTTCCGAGGCAGAGGAGTGTGTATCTTTTCCCCAAGCACACTACATAGATATACCACTGCCAGCAGATTTCAGATTCTGTTCTGTATATTGCAGGGTCTTCCTGGCAGTATGTCTGTAATATGATTCAGGCCCTTGGTGTCATTAATAAAACAGAGAGGGCGCTTTCTGTGGTATTATCTTAACTTTCACTTCAGACTGGTTAGAAAATTGACGAAACAATATTAATAGGAATGTTCTTATTAGAGCCTTTATAAAAGAAATTTCAAAACAAACTTAAATGTTCAGGTTTTGAATTTCTTTAATTTTTAAATTGGTTATTATGCTTTCCACCTTTAAAGAAAATAGCCTGAAGATGGACAAAGCTTTCTATGAGAACAGCTTTACCTGGCTGAAACAAGAGTTGGTTGGAGTTTGCTGTGTTAGTGAAGGCATATACCATCAGTGACAAGAAGGTATCTGATTGAGTCTGATGGGTAAACTACTCTTTGAAAGCTAAGGTTAGGATTTATGAGATTTTAAAGCTAAGTAATTGTACAATGATGGCTAATTACTAGATTATTATGTTGTTGTTATTATTGTAAATAATCAATATAGGACTAACACTAAGGGGTTATGTTAATGACATTGCAAAAGGGAAAAAGACTGGCTTATTATTCTTAGTAAGATATGGCAAGTTAGTTTAATCACTGTCTAACATCAAATACAGGCAGGTGGTAGTAAGAGGTTTTTCTTATACTCACAACTGTGTGTCAGACTCATCCCAGCAGGTTTTGCTAAAGATGTATTTGGCTCAGTGTCATGCCCCATGCAGAGCCCTGTTCACACAGGCTGCTGTATATGGGTGAAGGGCTCCACCTGTAAGATTGATGGCTACACAATTGATGGCTGTTGAGGTGGATGTTATTTGTATAACTGCAGAACGGTTCAAATCAATTATTTAATTTGCTTACATATGCTTACTTCATCACGTGATTCTAAGTACATCTTGTACTTTATGCTTTGCCTTCCAAAAAATGAGGTTTCAGGTTGTGGCTGGTTTGAACATAAGTGTATCTTGGTCTCCAAACAAAAACATGTTTTTATAAAGACTGTTCTTTAGACACCCAGAAACAGAAATTGATAGTGCAACCGAAGCTCTTCCCTTTTCCTGCTGTGGGATCACTGATACTACAGATTGTTCAGTTCAAGCTAGTGGCAGGTCAAAAGAAACTTGTATTCCCTGATACACTTCTATTCCAAAAAGTTTTTCAACATTGTCTTAAATCTAGGAATTTTTTGTTTGTTTTTTATTTCATTGAAATCCATGGGACCCAAACATGTGCCTGAAATTAAAAATGTGCTTTCAAATATTTTCTTGGCATGGAATCAGAATAAAACTTTGCAGAAAGGTGAACAGGGATGTCAAGCACTGACTCTCTTAAAGAGGTCAACTATAACCTCCAACAGGAGTTGTTTAAGAGAAGAATGCATTTTACTTCTAAGAGAGTTTTTCTTTTTAAGTGATACAAATACAAATATGCTTTCATATTTGATTTTATTGTATGTATCAAAATTCCTTAACAATGAATTAAGGAATAAAGGCAAAATTCATAGGTATTAGAAGGCTGTGGGAAAAATAACAAATCCCAGTTTTTTCATATTGCATACTGAAATACACACAGGAAACAAAATACTGTTTATTAAGCATTGTTGTATTGTTTAGTACTGTTTAGTAACAGAATGAGAAGGCCCTGTAGGAGACAAACTGCAGTAAGTTCTAATGAAGAAAACAAACCAAATGAGCTTAAATTGCAGATAGGCTGTTATCTTACCCTCCAGACTAATTTCAGTCTCTTCCTCAACACAGTGTTCCAGTTCAAGTAAATAATTCCCTCTCTTGAGAATGAATGTGCAGGATGATATAGGGAGTCTGCAGAAATGTTACTCTTGACATTTGGGTGCAAAACATCCACTTGTCCCTAAGTAGATGTGGTGTCTTCTTTTAATTACTTTTTTGTCATTTGATACAAGATGTTTTCTTTATTTGTGTTTAGGGTACACTGTTTTCTTACGACTGAGAAAGATTGGACAAAAGAAGTCTCTTCTTGCAACAAGTTGTTGTATAACAAATGGCATAACATACATGATTTTAAGTAATTTGTTTTGGTCACTAGTCAGGCTATCACTTATCAGTTATAAAAGCCTGAGCTTGGTTTTGTGAGCACAGAGCTGGTTCAGCTCCCTGATCCAGTTGTGTATAAGCTAGACAATTCTAGCTTCTCCAAATAAACCTCTCAATTCTAAACTTGCTAGAGCTTCTGGATGGTTTTCTCACTAGAGATTCTCACAGGAGTCTAGTTCAGGTCCTGAAAATGATGATTGTTTCAGGTTAAAATGACTGGTCTGGCATCCAGCCCTGAGAGACAGGAGCTGTCACTTTGAAGTCTGAATGAAACAAATCCCATAGGAACATCACACTGTGGATCTTAGAGATCTAAGTGGAAGGGAGTTTAGTTAATGACCATTAGTAAGTATAGGTATTCAAATCACTAACATGTAAGTGAAATGAACAGTTCTGGGGTAACACCTGGGATACTTTTCTGACTCACCTCTGCATGTTTCCCTGTGCAAGAGCATTGCAAATCTGAGTGTCAGCTGATACAGAGATGGCAGTTCTGAGAGCTGAATGTGTGGGCTTGTGAGCAGCAGAGCCACAGCTTTCCGTGCCTCAGTCATAGCAGGGGGCAGTGCAGTAAAGGTTTCTGAACTTCACTCTTCAAAAGACATAGATTATATATATTCTTTCCAGTTTTGCTAGGCCTTGTTTGAGCTAAATGAGTAAAAAACCACTTTGCACACCAAGAGGTGTGTCTTAATGAAGAATGGCAACAGCATGATAATTAAACTTCGTGAAACCTTTCAGCTGAGTGTAAGATCCGAGTGTGCATGAGGTCTCTCACTGTGATTCATGTCTCTTTGGTTAAACCATGATGACAATTGCGAGTATTATTTTGCAAAATTGCTATTGTTCTAGGTTCAGCAGCTCTATGACAAGCACAGTGCTTAAAGAAGCTGCCCCTGATGTGGGCAGTTGTTTAAAGCCAAAATACATACTCTCTTATTTTTTAAGGCATGTCTTTCCTGGAAGTGTATCTTTGAATATTACTGACATCATAGTTATGCACTTACCAATAATGAAAACATTTTCAGTTGTTTACATCTTGTAGTTCAATTGTTGCCCTTGTCGCCAGACTAATTAAATATATTATAACTTTTGTTTTGTAGACAGCTATCTCATTAGAAATATTTTGAAGAATGTCTTTTGAATGAAGTTATTTTATATTTTAATCAGAAACTTTAAAAATCTAAAAAATAATTCAGTATCCATATTTCTTCATTCAAATAATAAGAAAGATGACATTAGTAATACATTTCTGAGAAGGCATATGGAATTTATCCAAATCAAACATTCAGCTAGGAAGACTATAACATAAATAACTGCCTTGTTAATTCAAATCCCACTTTTTTGTCTCCATGTCCATTCTGCCAGTGACCATTAGTCAGGCCTGGTCTCAAATCTGTGGCTGGTGTGCTGTCCCATTATGTAAATTATTGCTGCAAGACTGCTGAGTCGGGGCTGTACCAAGTAAAACTGGTAACTCCTCTCATACAACTTTCAGCTATTAAACACCTCCCTAAATACATCAGAAATCTGTAAATGTTGTGGTGAAAAGACTCTGGTGAGCCAGTCAACCTGAAAAAAGGCCTGCATCTTTAAAAATTTATTTACAAGCGCTTCACAAAGCAATCTAATAAAATTTGGATTTAATGGAGTATTTATAAGAATATTTGTGGCTTTTTTTAGCAGCATCTTCGATGTAAAAATCAAAGTACTCAAGCTACTTTATTATGTTGGACATCAGTATCAGAAGGGAAAAAAACCCCTTGCCTGGACTTCTTTAAATAGGCATGTGGGGAAAGATCATTAGCAAAGTGGCAAATTTAGGAGAAAAAAATATGAATTTGCCCTACCTGCCAACTCTCCTGCTTTTGGAAGGAGGAAAATGCCTCACAAATCAGCTATGGCCTTTTAGCTATATGTCTAAGACCTCTGCACATTCAGCAGGGAAATTGTTAGAAAAGGATATAAGATAAATGTCTTTGGATATAAGAAATTCTGGATGGTAGCTGCTGGCAGCAAGTACCTCATATCGTTGTGTGCAGTGACTCTGGTGTGTCTGGGACATGTGTGACCTGCAGTGGACAAACGGCATGGTTTATCTGCACTCTGCAGTCTTATGCATCATACATGGTGCACTGTGGACAGGCCAACCTCACTTCAGACACACGTTGGGTTCACTGTGCCTCATACTGGTCAGACCACACATTCTTCCTGCAAGAAATGCCAGAGAGATATAGCAACCATTGCTTTGCAAATTTCAAAGGATGGTAGCTATGTTTTCTTTGCCTTTTGTCATAGATTAAATATCACCAAAACCCAGTTCATTACCCAGTAGAAAAAATAATAGAGATGATGATTTCACATACATAATACAAGGCACATGCAAAAAGTTCAGCAAACATTCCATCCGAAATGATTATTTAAACTCTAATTCTAAAAAGCCTAACCAGCAGTACTGTGCTGGTAAATGTTTCTGGTGCTACCGGATGAACTGCTGCAGTATTACATATATGTATGTATGTATTACATTCCTGACAGACCAGATCAGACCCCAGATCCATCTAGTCCAGTAACTAAACCATAATAGTAGCCACAAGTGCCACCAGGGATAGGGGTGGAAAAGATGTGAGTCAAATGTGACAGTCTGCAAAGGACCATGGCAGGCATCTGTCACACAGAGCTCCTTGAGACTGTGTTGCCTTCCTGCTGAGATACGAGTAACAACTAGGGATGAGGACCGAGTTAATTCAGTGTGTCTTCTTCTGGAGTATGCTGTCCTTGTGGGTAGAAGTGCAAGAACTGTCAGTTAAGAGACTTAAAACCCACTAAATATCAGTTTTGATACACTGTAGGGTTTTTATTTAACATAGGCTAATAATGTTTAAATTGTTAATTTTAGGAAAAATAATTCTCTTTTTAGGTGTTAGGAAAGAAAAATAGGGTTTAAGCAGTGAGGCTTTGTAAGACAAAACATCAAGAAAATTTATTCTGCTTTTGATGTCAATCTGAGAAAAGATTTTCTGCAAAATTTTAAGGAATTTACCATAAGAAATCTTAACTCACATAGGAAAACCAATCCCATTAAAATAGCAATTTTAGGCTTCCTCTATTTATATGAAATTTTATTTTTGAATTATTTTTTTCCCAAGGTATAGTTTGCATTATGCAAAGGATAATCCATGATTCATGCATAGAAAGTCATCTAATTAATACAAGAATACTTTGAACAAGATCACAGGAGCGGCAACACCAGAACAGGTTATTGGTCTGTTATGTCAGGCATTTGCTTCTGGGGTGGCCTATATACTTGGGGGGAAAAAACCAAACAAAAAAAATCAAACAAACAAAAGAAAAACACAAGCCAACACAAAAGCAATTTTACACGTAGAAGACGGAACTGCAGTATTACACAACAAAAAAAATCATCTCAGCTCTGGCAGTCAAGAACAATCATCATGTTTTCAACCACACAAGGACAGATAATTCTTAAATATTTTCATACTACCCTGAAAAAGAACTCGATTATTGTACATTTTGACCGTTTTTCAAGTTCTATAAACATGCAGTTTTTCATGACGGTCAATAAAAAAGTAGGTCACATGGTGTGCAAAAAGGTATTTATGGTAGGAACTGGGATGCTTCATCTGAAGCAGAGAGCCTGAGCCAGCAGCAATTGAGTCAATTCTGCACCATCTTCATTAGAACAGAAACGCTCTATCAGTTAAATAGCTTAAATGTTGGTACCTTGTTTAGTTTTTTTTCTTGCAAGCTCTGAATTGGGAGCACTGTCCTTGGCAGGTGTTTCAACCACAGGCTCGTGATACTTGGCGCTTCTCTTACAACCCCAGATTCTCGAATCTGCATATTCAAGAACGTCACGTTTGTTAAAATGCCCGAAAACAAAAAGGCAATAGCAGAGAGCCAAGCCAGAGGCAGGGCTGAGGGGCTCCCGGCGTGGCAAGCGGCGCTCGCGGCTGCTGGGGTCGCACCGCGGTTCCCGGGAGCCGAGGCTGCGGCACCGAGCGCTGCCTGCCCGAGCTCCGCGGGGCATCCCCCACGCCCTGCCGGCCGGTGGCGGTGGCGGTGGCG
>VZRM01002384.1:1454758-1518665 GCA_013397955.1 Grantiella picta
GGTCAGTGCGGCGGGCCGCCTCCAGAGCGGCTGCCGGGCGCGGAGCGGGCGCGGGGGACCGGGCGGGCTGCCCGCGGGTGGGGGGCACCGAACTGCGGCGTGTCCCGGTGGCTCCTCCGCTCTCAGAACGGTGTCCACGGCAGCGACTTGTGCCCGGTGTGCCGAAATGCGGTGGATGTGCCCGCATCTGCTTTAGCATCTGTTTCTTATTTCTCATTTAGGGTCTGTGATTGCCTATTTTACGTCTGCAAAGTTTCTTCTTTATCTTGGACATGCACTGTCCACTTGGGTAAGTAAAATACTGACCTGGTAGATGTAGGATTTTGTTAATCTGGCAATAATTTACCTGAGCTTTATGGGTGCTTTCCAAAAGTCGTCACAAACTAGCACACCACCACAAAGACAGAGGTCTTGTTACAATACCTTGCTGTTAAAAGTGTTTATAATCTTTATAGGATATGTTGCAGTAGGTACAGTTTTAGTGGAGAGTAGTGCAGTACTCAATTTTTGGAGGGCCTGGTTCTTACCTTTTAATGCTTTTAAATAACTACAGAACTAGTGAGACTCCTTATAGAGAAGCAGAGTCCGAGACAGTCCATTGCAGCACATAGGTAAAGGATTTGTGTACTTACTAATGGGAAATGCTCAGTGTTTACAATGGACCCATCACTGCCACTCACTAGCTAACTTGTTGAAAGCATCAGGAGTTGTCCTCTGTAAAAACGTTTATCTTGTGAAATACTTCCCCCCTGTGCTAATGTAACTTACTATACCAGCTTTTACTCACTTGAAGATACCAAAAAATGCTACCTTAAAATAAGCACTAAAAAGAGATGATCTGGTTCTGTCACACAGAATAAAATTAAGAGTATGTGTGTATTATAATGCAATCTTAAGTCTCAATACAATAGCTTGGTTCAAAAGTAAGCAGAAAGTTTGCCCCCAATTTCCTTGTTTTGTGTTTTGGCCCTGCGTTTGGACTGGTTTGATGTATGCGTTGAACAAATGGCTGATCTGCAGTTACAACATTGCATGCCAAACTCTGGCACCTTCTTGCTTTCACTAACCTGAAAGGTCACTCTGATGTTTCTCGCAGTGAAAGACGGCTCCGAGTGGTATCAAATGTTTGTTTAAACAAGTGCAGTATTTTGGCAGTTGTTAATATTGAAGGAGCTGTTTGGCTCTCTGCTTTTTAGAGGTCAGGTCAAATGCCTGCAACAATTTTTGTCAGTCATGCCCACAAAGTGCCTCACTGGCAATTTGGCAAACCCTGCTTACTCCTCGCTAACCAGTGCTTTGCAGCTCTGCGGTGGGATTGCTCTGAGAGTCCGTGAGTAAACGTGACAAAGCAGAGTTAGAAAACAATGTTTCACAGAAGAATGAAATATTAGACCACGAGATGTCTATTCATCTGTTTAGCAATATTAATGATATACTCCTGGTAATGTCCTTGTAAGTTTCGTGCTGAAAATCTTGACACAAAAAAACCCCCAACCAAATCTGCTCAAACAGTAGAAATTACTGTGCAACAGCTTCTTTTGACAGAACTGTGTACAGGACTTCACCTTTTGTATTTCCTAAGCTTTGGTGTTTCTGAGGTCTGAAGGTTTTTGCTAAAAGGAAGAGTAAACAAATACCTGACTCTTCAGATCTCCAGGTAACAGATCATCTTTGTTTGAGAATGGCTCTGTCCACAATACAAAATCAGAGAGGAATGGCATTTTGCTGCAGCCGAGAGCGCTAATTAGGTTTCTGTGTTACTATGTCATTCCCAAATGCCAAGAGAAGCTGTAAATGATTAAACGTGTCACATTTTCAGAAATGTTCAGACTTGTACAAAGTCTAGACTCTGCTGGGCTCGTGCTCAGTAAAGTATTTGAATGTGTGCCTGATCTTAATCGGCTGAACAACAATGCTGAACTGGGGTCTCAGACCTTATGCTGTTGCTGTCTATCCCTCAGCAATAAAGAAAGAACAGCATGGAGCTGGGTTCACCTTGTTGGTGCCAGGCCTAATGTTTCCCAGGAGATCAGCTGATTGTGAGTTCCCAGCCTTATCTGTGCCCCACAGGCCTCAGGAGGCCTGTCGGGAGTTGGTAGCCTGGCTACTGCTTAACTTGTTGGCTTCGGTTCTGAGGTGGGATTGTATACATGCAGTTTGAGGTGATTATAAGGGTAATTATAATTACAGGAGGGGAGGAGCTGTCTTTAAAATGTTAGTGGTGCCCAACAGCTGTAGCTATTTAAAAGTTTTGAAATACCTGCATTTTGAGACATTTTAAGGTGAGACTCAGTATATGTAATCAAGGATCTGCCTGCTTCTGAAGACAATATTTGCTGTTCAAATTTCAGTAGATCTTAGCTTGAAATTACATACCTGCTACAAAGCTCTGCAATTCACTAATACTCTTCTCCTTTATCTTTGCTTATTCTTTATGGTTTTTAAATCTTGGAAAAAATTATAGTTCCAGGCTGTGACAGCTGTGGTTACCCCAAAAATTATCTGTGGGTTGGTCTGATGAAACTACTGTGGGTATATGTGTTGGATAAAGTTGAACAACGTTCAAAGGCTCTTAAATGAACTGTACAGCAAAATCATGATCTCGCTGGAGTCAAAGGAACCTTTCCATGAGTTTGAAGTGAGATTCAGTTTTTCACTCTGACATTAGTGACTAGCACTGACTTTCAGATGCTTAATTTTTTTTTTTTAAATGCCTTTTTCATCTTGCCAGAATCCAGTAACTAAAACATCTCTGCATAAAGAAGAAAACCCAAATAATATGAAAGTTTGTTCCTAGCTAATTTTTCTAGCTTAATAAACAGTTATCTGGATTAATTCACTTGCATGTATTATAAGTGAAGTTCTGTCAAGTACCTCAGGACATAGTGAGTTTCAGTGAAACCTGGACTTGGGAAAATACATGCCCATGGATTCACTGCTGGGATATTTTCTATGTATTTCTACTAAATAACCATGGAATATATTTATAGGAGACTGTAAATGTCTCTTGAATGAAAATTGGTTTATTATATAAGGTGAGACATGTAAGATGGTCATGCTTAGAATAGGATTTGCAGTTGGTTTTAATTAAAAAGCATACAAAACACCCGGAGTTTTTCTTTGAGGAGATTACATTTATCTTTCCACGGCTGGAATATAATTTTTTAACAGCCCATGGTTAAGGAAAAAAATACAAAGGTTTGCGCATTACAATGCTTACAGAAATCTCTTTCAGGGAGGTCAAATAACATTAAAGGGCAAGTGTTTTTTGTGTCTCTACTAGACTGAAGACTAATCAGACTTGGCAATTATTTTGACCCTCCAAATAGTATGCTTTTTGTGTATCTCTTGATTGCTGTGTTACATGATAAGTTAGATCTGGCAGGCTCTGATTTTTAAAAGTACTTTTACATTACACCTCCCCCAGCCCTTCCGAATATTTGAGGTCCTTAGAAGTTTGTACTCTGCTGTATCACATAGCAGTTATTTATTTAAGATAAGGCAGCAGAAGAAAAGAGTTGCATGTTTGGTTTGTAGAAGACTAATGTTAGGGACCCTTATTAAACAACCTGTCTGCCCTAGAGTGGTATGAATGATTTCTATTTATCTGCTTTGTTACTGATTACTTAAAGGATTTTCTGTCATGCATTTCTTGCAATATGTTTAAAAATAATGTGAGATGTGGCAGCAGAAAAAGCTCCATGTGTTTATTAGAAAAACGGAAGACGTTTTGAATAGTATGAAAATTACTTCACCTGGGTGTGTTTAGCAATTTGGGCTTCCTTCTTATACCTGTAGCAAGTGTTATCAGAACATGAATGTGTTGTATTCTCAGCACTAGGCTAAATTAGGAATAGGCTGAACTAGCGATGAGTTTACAATAGGTTAAATGAGCTCTGCTGTTTTACCTCCTCTGAGTAATATGCCAGTGCTTACCACTAAAGCAGTTGAAGTCCATTGACTTCAGAAACTTCAGATAACATTTATCCATATCTATCCTAAATTGTATGATGACTTATTTTCACTGGACTCACTCTTGTGTTATAAAGCAGTTCTTAAGCTTTGATCATCTAAGAGCAAACTGCTGTCTTGAAAAGTTATTTAATTAATGCTTGGTGAATCTGTTGTTAATATTTGTTCTGTGTCAGAATTTGTGTAAGCTTTTTGAGGCTTGTTGGATGTGGTTGGTGACAGACTTTGGCCGATAATATAATAATAGAAAATGTCTGAGATTTTTGGATTTGTGGTATTACAAGCTGTAATGATCTACTTGATTAGGGTAGATGATCTTAGTGATACTGGGATAAAACCAATGATGACAGTATGTAGCAATTAAAAAACCTTCCAAAAAACCAACAACCAAAAAAAGTCCCACACCACCTCTGTATGTGTAACAAATCTTTATTTTAATACAGACTTTTGACAGGGCTTTAGTAAAATAGTGAACCCATGTGCTTCTAAAGTGCAGCCAATAATGTTGTGTATGTTCTCTTGCTCTTAAAGGGAGATCGTATGTGGCATTTTGCTGTGTCTGTATTCCTGGTTGAACTTTATGGAAACAGCTTACTCCTGACTGCAGTCTATGGCCTGGTTGTGGCGGGATCAGTCCTTCTCCTGGGAGCCCTTATTGGAGACTGGGTGGACAAGAACTCCAGGCTCAAAGGTTAGATGCCTAGAGCAGGTTATTTACTTAAGGATGGATCAAATTCATGTTAAAAAGGGGAAGCTGACAGAGAATTCCTCAAGTCGAATATGAGAATGGGGCTTGCTCATCCCTTTTAAGGAGGGCAGAGTGGTTTCAGAGTGGTGATGGTTATACAAAGATGCTATCAAAGACAGGAGGAAACCAGTTTTAAGTCATTATATGTCTGTTACTCAGGCTAAACCCATATGACCTGTAGAGATGTATGGAAACACAAAAGGTAAAAAACATGTAACTTCAAGGACTACAAACCAAGTCCTTTTTACATTGTAACACTAGCATAACCTTACATTATTTGTTGCCTTCTGTCTGGTTACAAACATCTTTCCCTTAAGCGTAAACACACTGCATTTGCATTATGCGTATTGTAACTATATGTGTTCTAGTCTGTTTTATAAATAAAATGAGATCAAGTTCTTCAAATGAATTTTTACCTTCCAAAAATTTTCAAAATTGCATCCCTTCCGTGGCAGGTTGAAGATGAATTTTAGAGGCTTGAACTAGGTTTTTCCTACTTGAAACATACTGTCAGCATTTAAACAGGGACTTAGTTTGAGAGAAGACCTACTTTACCTGTAGATGAAGAGCTACAAAATTACATTAAACATTAGTTTTTTTTCTCTAAGACAATGGAAGATTCAGAATCTAATGTTTAGTATACTTTTGCCACTTATATTTTGGAGAAGACTAGGAATTTTTTTTTTAAATCTGTGCATGTTTCTTAACTATGTCCTCCTTAAGGTTGTAGTTATAGGTTATAGTTAGCTCATTCTTATGTTCATAACTGTTGCTCTCTGTTTGGTTTAAAACAGTGGCCCAGACATCCTTGATTGTGCAGAATTCATCTGTCATCCTGTGTGGTGTTATCCTGATGATTATCTTCTTGTTTAAGACACAGCTCTTGACATTATACCATGGATGGCTTCTTGTGAGTGCCTGAACTTGTTAATAAGAAATTGATTTGCAAAGAAACTTCGGGGAGAATGGGAGATGGATGAATTTTATCTTTTTCTCTAATCTGTATAGACATATCTGGGAGGTAAAACTGGCAAATGAAAATGCCAGGTAAACAGAGACGATGCTTTTTTTCTGCCAGCAATTGTAGACTTGATCTTGTTTTATGTGAAGAATAATGCTAAAATATATGGAATCAAATATAAAAGTATTTTCTACTTGTGTAGAAAGTGGAGATCTCCATCAGTTTTCTCACATTGTAACTCTTTCCCCTCATTTCTCTAGACATTGTGCTATATCCTGGTTATCACAATAGCAAATATTGCCAATTTGGCCAGCACTGCCACAGCGATCACAATTCAGAGGGACTGGATTGTTGTGGTTGCAGGGGAAGACAGAAGCAAACTGGCAGGTGAAATATGTTGCCTTTTTAATACCTTGCGTTTCTTACTTTCCAAGCTTGATTTTATCTTTTAAGACTAGAGTTTTACAGAGATGAGTGCATCTTTGAGTTCCAGTTATTATAAGAAAACATGAGGTAAAAGAGCAGCCTTTACTTAGCTCTTCCTTGCTCTGGACAGCACCTATTGAGATCACAAATTACTGTTGTGATTGCAATTCAGTTAGGCATCCCCAAACTTGTTTTGCCCTCCTCTTAGTCCTGCTGCAGCTCTGTTAGGAAAACTAGTCTTGCTGAACAAGCCAAGTGTTGCAATACTTTATTTTTAGGTCCCTGGAATGAAACAGAGAACTCTTGCGTAACTGGGCTCCTCTCATAGGGATCAAAGAAAGAGATGCGTGAGAATGAAGTCCAGAACAGTTAAGTAGGTATATTAGGAAATTGCCAGTAGGTAGTACTGTGCATGCAGACACATTTGGAACCTTGCATTTCTCTAGCATTAGATGTCTAACTTGGAGCTGTGAACACTTTCCTTCAGTTTGAACTGGAAGCTCTGCTTTCCTTTGCCATCTGATATTTTTTATCATAGACTAAATCATCTTTTTCCTAGAGAATATTTTTGTTTGCCTCTCCCCCTGCACTTGAATAGTGGCATTGGTACTACTAGGAGAGAGAAATAATTTTCATTCAATTTCTATTGCAGCTTGGTAGTCATGACACTACTTGGTTGTGAGAGATGGGAAATCTTGTCAAGAATGCACAAGGCAAATTAAACCAAAGATCTTTGCCTGTGCTGCTCTTCTGATTGTAAGTGTGGGAAGCAGCATTTTTTGTGATTAATTTGGTCAGCCATATGGGCTCTGAATCAACCCCATAAGGGGACTCAAGCCTTCTCAGACAGAGGAACTGATACTGAACTGCCAACAAGGCACAGAGCAATTTAACATTACCAAGACCTCTACAGCTCACTAACTCTGGAACTGAAGTTTAAATCTGACAGTTTAGGTACCTTCAGGCTTAGACAGCAGTTCAGCTTCTGGACTCTAATTTTGTATAAAGCTGCCCTAATTGCCCCTAAAGTTCAAAGTCCTTTTAGAGATTTGAGCCCTGTGTTCCAGATTTTTACTTGATGTTTGTCTCCAATGAAGGAATATTATTGACCCATGTCATCCAGGAAAGGCTAATTCTTAGATGCAGATTATCCTCCCTTAGTCTTTTATTATGACCTTGCAATGCCTTTCTACATCGTGTCTTTTGTAGAGCAGCAATACAGGTGAACTCTCTTAATGCCTGTGAATCACAGGTAGAAAAATAGCAGCTATCTGTAAAAGTCTTAGGTTAATGACAACTATTAAAACTTTCTTTTTGTGTCAGACAGTCAGCAAATCATCTCCCACATACCACACATGAGATAAAGTACAGACCACACCTGCAGAGAACTGCTACCTGGGAATCAGTTCTGCCTCTTTACTGCCTCATGAGCTCAGGACAATTGTATGACCACTTACATTTTGTACTGAGAAATCAGGCAAGAGGTTACGGTAAATTCTCAAGTGACTTGATTCAAGAATGAAAACAACCACTGAATTAAGCACCTTAGTTCAACAGATTTATCTAAAACATCCCTTCCAGGCTGAATAGGCTTGTTTTCTGTTTAACCATGATGTGACTTGGCAACTGTTGAAATTCCTTAACTTGGAAAAAAAGTTTAAGTGCTGACAATGACTTTGCAGCAAATACTGTTGTCCATCTCTGCCTTGTTACCTTTCCTCAAAGAGAAGTCTTAGGTATGCAAGTTAGTGGAATAAGGAAATAAGAAATTACCTTAGCTTCTCCTTTGTTACCCTTGACTACTTTTCCTATTCACTCTTTGTACCTTTTCTGAGTAGAATTATTAGCCTTCCTCAACTCAAAAAACAAAGGTTAGTTCTTGGAATTTTTAAAGCCAGATATTGTGCAAGTATCCAACTTAACTGTTTGACTGAGAGTTAACTAAGTTAACACTGAATTGACTTTGAATTCTAGATAGAGTAGCCCAAATGTTTCTTGGAATGGCAAGGAATAATTCTCTACAGTTTCAGTAAAGTAGATTCATACTGATGTAAAGTTTCACTTGCCCTTCAAAAACTCTAATTTTATAGTAGGACTAAACTGGGCTTCATGTGTGAAACTGCTGAGTGTCTGGCAAGTTCTAGGAGTGGAAGAATGGTACTATCAATTGGAAACTTACAGGAACCCAAATGGTTTAATGACAGTAAAGTAGATAAGATTGAGGAGGGTGAGGCATCCCCTGGCAGCAAATGAAAGATGCATTTGTGCTGAGAATGGGCTGCTTGTTTTGACTGTAAACATCAAAGGACCAGAAAGGAGAAAGGACTTTGTTCAGTAAGATCTGAGGACACCTACAGCTGCTATCAACCAATGTGACTTAACAAGGAAATGTAAAGCCATTTCAAAGTTCTGCTGCTATCATGGCCATACTGTGGCCACCAGTTATTAGAAGTAAATGGAGGAGACTAAGAAATACGTGTTCCAGTATTGGGAGATAGATTACTGTCTTTGCAAGATAGAATTCTCCCTGATGAGATTCCTGGAGTTGTGCATGCTAGGTTTGAGTGTTTCCAGGATAGACTTAGGAACCCACAGTATCAGTACTGTGTAAAAGTGATCTGTTCTCATGATGAGCAGTTTTACCTGATCTCATGATGAACAGGACTATGCTGTCTCTGTAAACACAGTGTGATAAACCTGCAAGACCTCATGCAGGCAAAACTGGCAGGAGTAGGGATTTGGCTTACAGACACCTTGGTTGATTGCAGTGAACTTAAACATTGAAACAGTCTGAAGGTGCCTCTGGTTACTCCTGCTGGAACCACTTACAGCTGGAGCAAGACTTGAAGCTTTTATATGTGCAATTCACAATTATGTTAGTGGATATTTCAGTGTAAGTGTTCACCAGTCATTTCATATCATCAAATAATTTCTGACAGATATGAATGCCACAATCAGAAGAATTGATCAGTTGACCAATATCTTGGCCCCAATGGCTGTTGGTCAGATAATGACATTTGGCTCCCCGATGATTGGCTGTGGATTCATTTCTGGCTGGAACCTGATGTCGATGTGCGTGGAATATCTGCTGCTCTGGAAGGTTTATCAGAAAACCCCTACTCTGGCTCGCAAATCTGCAAAAGTTGAAGCATCGGAACTGAAACAGCTGAATGTAAAGAAAGGTATGGAATACACAGAAGTAACTATTCAAATTCACAATATTTTCATTGCATCAGTCAAACCAGGTGTTGGCATTTGTCTTCCACAGGCACTGCTTTGAGGCTGTATAACCTTCTACTCATAGCTTGGAGATTTCAGGCTTGGGGTATAGATATCAGAGACTCTCATCTAAGGAACAATACTTTGTGTAGCTCTTTGAAGAATTTCATAAAATGCAGCCAAAGAATTAATTCTCTGCTCTTAATTAACCCCTTAGAGTAAGTCTGCCCTGTAACTTAGGACTGATCATAAGGAATGCTTCTGTCCATTAAATCTGTAGCTAATAAGCTGGACCAGTTGCTTGACTCTGTAGTGTTTATAGCCTCTGTAAGATTATTCCTTGCTAACTCATCTCTACTTACACATAATACTAACAGACTTTCAGGAGGTTGTAGAAGAAATGGTCATAGTTCTATTCTGGCATGATTGAATGACTTCTGCATGCCCCAGGACATGGTGGAGAAGAAGATCAACTATTTTGGCCTTCAGCTCTGCTTCTTTGGCCAAGCAGTACAAGTGGGATCTGTAGTGTAGATGACTATGGCTATTACCATAAGTAACCCTAAAAAGGGTATTAACATTACTTTCGGTAGACTCATTATCAGAAATTAAAACTGTTTCAGAAGCAGACTTTTTATTGAGATGTACTGGAAATGTCAGATGCTGCAATACCAAACTTAAATGTTTTCCCATTTTTAAGGTAGAGGTATATGAATACTACTGAAATCTCATGTTATGGGCTCCCAGCTACCACAGATTGTGGTTTTTTGTTGGTTGGGGGTTTTTTTTTGTTTTTGCGAAATAATGAAGAATTACTGGGTTTCATTTAAATGCTAGTTAACAATCTTTGCTCAATACATAGTGAGATAGAAAGCTGCTGTTAAAGTACTGAAGAGATGTGTTTTCCCAGCCATCAGATCCATGGTGATTACAGCTGGTCTGGTAAGCTGTTGGACTAGGCTGATGGCAGTCCAGGATAGGGAGAACAAGATAGGGTGTAGAAAGCTCCATAGCTTCGGTTTTGAAATAATTCTGGAGAATGGAGCATTTAGCAAGTGTCAATATGTAGGAAAGACCTCTTAATCTTTGTTGTAGGAGTATTCTGATTTCATCAGAAGACTTGTGTTTCTAAAAGTTGCCGAAGTACTTCATTGGTCTCACTTGCTATATGTTGAGTTAGTTTTGAACTTAACAGTGTTAAAACACTGCTCAGGCATCCAAACATTTGTAGAATTTCTGTCCTACTTACTTGGGTAAATTCTGCTGTGAGGTTTTTGGTGTGGTTTTTTTCTTTTTTTTTTGTGACTAGTGGAAGTGCCTTCTTCCTTTATTACAGTGAGAATGGAATTGTAGAAATGAATGGTCTGAGGTTTTGGGTTTGTTTTTTTTTGTTTTTTTAAGTTGAGTTTTGAAAGCTTTTGCCTCTGGACAGGCTTCAGCCTAGGTTCTTCTGGCATGACATGAGATATTGACAGATGTTTAAGTAGTCTCTTCTTTCTTCAGTTAGTGCTTTTAGACATACAAAGCTGTGTTAAAATGCCAGCTTAAAATACTTAATTGGCATTCATTAAGTAAATTTCTCTATGGAACTGGAGCATTCAATCCCAAGTCTAGAAGCAGGCAATGCTTTCTCTTATCACTGTTTAATTAAATAAATTGGTAGGGATAAACTTTACTTGATCTTAGTCCACTGGCAGGATTTAAAGATGCTTTAAATGGTTTAATTTGGGTAATTAAGAGAAATCTTCGTAGAGGAGTTTGCCTGATGCACTTCTGTAGTAGTGAACTTACTGCAAACAATTGTCTGTCACTTTTACACTGTGTACTTTGCAGGCAGGAGTGTATCTGACAGCTCCGTTTCTGTTTACAGAGAGTGACATGAAACCTGCTGAAGGAGTGCAGTTAATTGTTGAGAAAGATGTAACTGACTTTGAGCCCCAAGAGGAGAAGGAAGTTGGCTGTGCTGCCCGGATTGCCGAACCTTTCATAACATTTCGGGACGGATGGGTTGCGTACTACAACCAGCCCGTGTTCCTTGCAGGCATGGGCCTTGCATTTCTCTATATGACTGTTCTGGGATTCGATTGTATCACTACAGGCTATGCATACACTCAGGGGCTGAGTGGCTCTGTGCTAAGCCTCCTCATGGGTGCCTCAGCAGTCACTGGAATCATGGGAACAGTGGCTTTCACTTGGCTTCGTCGCAAATGCGGCCTCATTCGCACGGGCCTTATTTCTGGAGTTGCTCAGTTGGCTTGTCTGATCTTATGTGTCATCTCTGTGTTTATGCCTGGAAGTCCTATGGATTTGACTGTTTCCCCATTTGATGACATCAGTGCCAGGCTGTTTGAAAATGAGCCATTGCCTACTATAGCATCTCCAGAATCTGAAATGATTTCTGCAACTGGAATGCCCAACTTGTTAAACGGGTCTATTACTCCTGCTAACAGTGACCCAGAGATGAGTCCTGAGCCTGTGCCTTTACTCTCTGTTAGTCTCCTGTTTGCAGGAGTCATTGCTGCTAGAGTTGGTAAGTATTATGTCTCTATTACAATTTGATTTATTATCTGCTGTTAATTCTAAAATTACAGTGCCTGTCAGCTAAATAAAAATTTGAGTTTAGAATTAGATGCTGTAATTGAAGTGTTACATCATGTTTCTGGGGCTAGTTGATTATACTTCACATGAAAATGAAATGATCCTCCAATAGTATCACCAGGGTAAAGACTGCAGTACCAATTCCATGTATCTTGTATGTCACTAACAGGAGAAAATTTAACACATTAGGAGATGAGTGTAACATATTTTGGAAAGCTTATCTCTGAATGATTTTTGTTCACACCTAAATGAAACCACTTGTTACTAGGAAACAGCAAAACACATCAGCTGTGAAAACGTTCAAACTTCACAGTTTACTAAATTAATCCATGTATTAAAGTTGTCTAGTCTTGGAGTTTAGAAGGGAAGCTTTGATTTGGATGACAGCTTAATTTTTGAGGAATTGCTGGTTAGCATAGTATTAGTATGTCAACAGAGTAGGCAAGCAAATACATAAATGTACTGAACAGTAACTGTCATCTGTAGAATCTTTATACTCAATTTCTGTAGTTTCCACTGAGTTTTGGAGGAATAAAATACCTGATTCAGAGGTATTAAGTTTGTTTGCAAGATGAGCTGCTAAAGGTGAATCATGAACAGACTAAACCAGTATGGAAGCTAATGTCAACCATTTTAAATTATTGTGTATTCTGCGTAGTTTGAAACATGTTTGATTTTTTTTTTTCATCTTATGAAGAGCTTTAGTGATTGCAGCTAGCATGAATACAATGTAAATAGCTGTAAGCCAGCTATTTAAACAAAGAAAGGATGAGCAAAATATTGACTTGATAGTCATGTTGAAACAGCATGTGACAAGCCAGTTAATGTGTCAAGTTGTAGGCTGTATTTCAGGATATTTTTGTGAAAGAAAAGTAAGTTGCTTTTGTCTGTGAATGTGAAATCAGTTCTAATTAACAAGAGGATACTTTATACTGTGCATTTTTGGCAGAAGTGAATGCTTGGAAGGATGAATTGAATTGTGCCAGTGATGAAAGTTTGCCATGAGAAGCCCAGCTGTATGGATAATTGTTTTTTTCTCTCCATAGGCCTTTGGTCCTTTGATTTGACTGTCACACAGTTACTCCAAGAAAACGTGGTAGAATCTGAAAGAGGCATCATAAACGGTGTCCAAAACTCCATGAATTATCTTCTTGATTTGCTGCACTTCATCATGGTCATCTTGGCCCCAAACCCTGAAGCTTTTGGCTTATTGGTGCTTATTTCTGTGTCTTTTGTTGCAATGGGCCACATAATGTACTTCAGATTTGCCCAGAAAAGCTTAGGAAAACAACTTTTTGTTTGTCACACTCCTGATCCCAAAGCAGCCCCTGACAGTTCACCACCTGGTAATACATCTACTGTCTGAAAGGATCCACTTCTCTTACTAGCATTGCTTCACAAATATCATGGTTAAACACATATACTTCCTTTTAGGACCCTGTCTGAGGTGTTTCTCTAGAGTTGAATGCATAACTTAGCTGTTTGGGGAAGCTGTCCCAAGAAAGAAAATTCATATTACAGTGACCCTGTAAAAATGTTTCACATTTGGCAGAGGACAGCCTAGTTGGATCTTGACAGCTGCTTTATCAAAGAATGCCCACAAGTCATGTGTCTGGTGTTTGATCACAAAAATACTGTTCAAGTTCCATTGCTGACCCCCACAGTGATTCTGTTAAGTGGTTATACATACTCAGTTTACTCATGAATTCTGAATAATTCTTGTGTTCATTGAGTAAAATGAGGTTTTGTTCCTTTTTTTTATTTACTTTAGAGTAACTTTTTATACAGTGTTTAGTTTCTTGGAGTTTATCTCCAGTATTCCTTTACCATGAACAGTTCTGCTTACCTATCTTCTTAAATTGGTATAAACATCCTCTATAAACATTGGACTTTGGTCCTTGTGGGTTCCTTATAACTCACAGTATTCTTGGATTCTTCAAGGGGACTAGATTTTTTTTTTTTTCCCAAAACCTTTACAGTGTTTTATGTTTTGGTTTAACTTTATGGAAACACCTTTGCAGGTTTTTTGCATGTTTCCTTACAAATTAGCCAAGTGCTAGGTACAAGATATTGTATTACACTTTTGTTGCACTTCATAGAGTAAAACAGCCTCATTTAGAGAAGCTATTGATGTAATATTACAAAGCATGGCTTTTTAATTGCAAGTGGCAGGTTTGCTCGGGTTTGATGTAGCAGAAAGTGCTAAGGTCAGGAGTACTGGTACAGAGAGCTAAATTCTAGTGCTAACTTAGTTTTTGCCTCAGAATACAAGCAGCTTTAGTTAATTTTCCAATATATCAGGCTTTAATAGGGTTTATAAAAACAATTGCGTTTGAAAATAGGTAATATTCCATGCAGAAGGTGGATTACTTGCATTTATCTGATGTGTATGTAAATTTTGACTTTGTTCTAAAATACTGCTAAACCAATGAGATGGTGGACTGAGAGGCCCTCTAAAGCAACTTCAAAGCAATGAAAAAGATACATCCTTCTGTTCAATAAGTTCTTGCCCTTTTTTGTTTGTTTGGGATGGTTTTTTTTTTTTTTTTGGTTTTTTTTTACCCTGCATGTGTACTAACACAGTACTTCCATAGTCATTAACCCTATGCGCACTTTTGTGGAAACTACGCACTTTGCTTTCCCAGTAGAGTTGAACCTGGTGGTGTTCTGTGTTTTCCTATGGCTTGGCAGTCTGACTTCTACATTTAAATTTTGGTAAAATGTTTGTTTGCAAAATAAGTAGTGAAAACATAATGTCAGCAACTTGCGAAAAGTATCCTCTGTAACTTTTAAGGTTTTTTTTTTTTTGGTACTATCCTTCACAGTCGTATATGTTGCCAGACTTCAGCCCTGGAATATGTGTGTGAACTCCATTGAAACTAAAGGCGTTACACCAGGGCTGAATCTAGGCCAGTCATCACAAATTTATAACAATTACAGCAACTATCAAAGAATGTAAAGAACCTCTAGCGGCTTTTGTCTCAGATAAAATGTTTTGTAGGAGGAGTGAAATGGAATGAGTGTGAATCTAATGTACAACCAATGGACTTGTAGCCCACAGTTTTCAATCACTGGATGTAACAATTTTTCTTCTCTAATGGACCAAACCTAATAATTGCTCTATGTTGCTGAAAGCTTCTCAGGGATGTTTTCACTAGGTTTATAAATGTTTATACTTTGACCAAGCATTCGGGTTTTGTTTTGATATAATAAAGTAAAATATGTAATTTAGAGTAGGTTTAAAATTTGTGACTCAATCCTGAGTGTAACTTAAGTAAAAGGGAATTTTGCCATCAGCAGGATTTGTCAGAAGACAAATAAAATAAGCTTATCTAGATTTGTAGAGTAAATATGTCCAAAGGATAGCCTTATGTGGTATATGATAAGTACACTAGTAAATAAAATAGTTCTGATTTGCCAGATATGTTTTCTCATGTGTATCTGATTTATTAAATTGGGACCAGATTTTAATATTGTTAAATATGAATAAAGGTAGTCCAAATGTCAGTGAATGCCTCTATACTGCACTTTGAAAAACATCTGGATGCCACTGTGTATCTTGGACTCACTGGCCATCAGGGAAACAAAGCTGAAAACGCAGCTTTTTTTTGCGCTGTCTATAGTCCACAGAACCCAGGGTGCCTAAAACTTTATGCTGTAGCACTGAGCACCAGACATCCCAGAGAGGATGCATTCCTGAAGTCTAGAGAGCTCCAAAAACATGACAAATAGAGCTGGGAGCATGCCATGCTCCTGCCTGTTCCCAAAGACTTTTTTTTTTTTCTTTTTCTTTCCCCAAGAACAATTTAGTCTTGTTTAATTTGAGTAGCAATTTGTTTCCTAAACAGTTCCACAAGATAGTGCAGTACTATTAGGAGAGGACTAGAGCTTTGTATTTTGTAAGCATACTGCTGTTAAAATTCATATGTGCATATCACAGCTGGAAGGCAAGACAATCCTAAAAAAGTGAATGCTAGTTTTAAGAGTAATAAGGAGGTCTAAATTGGAAAACTTGTGTTTATTGTTCTGTGTTGGATGTCAAAAAATGTATACTGTTTGAGCACAATCCATTTATGTACAAGTCCAAGATGTGTGCAGACACCTGTACTCAGTAGTGCTTTGCAGCAGTGTGGAGCCTGAAGTCTTACTTAGCAGGACTTTCATTAAGTAAGCATTTTTGGCCTTGTATTTATTTATTTTTTTAAAAAAATGTCCAAATTGGATGAAAACTGCCCTTAAAAATGTACGCACTAGAAATCAATCGTACCAGAATATTTTATTATACAACCTTATGCTGGACATAGTATTGATTTATGTATTACTATTGTTAAAGCTAATTAATAAATTTGCATAAAAACTTATTTGTCCTGTATTATTCAGTTTGTTGGTATGTTACGTTTAGCAGGGATCCTGTGCAAAAGGCTTTTTTGTATGATGTGTTGGAACAGCCATGAATTACAAACTAATAACATTGAGGTGAAAGCAAATGACAAGTTTGGTCAAGATCTTTCAATGGCCCTGTAACTCTTTGGTGAATTGCTTTTTATTTACCATCCATAGTGGTAAGTTAAGACATGATAGATGAAGGTAAAGTTGTGGTCTTGCATCCTCAGCCTGGGCCTTGCATTAGTGACAGAACAGTTTTGTGTCTTGGCCTGCTGAGCAACAGAAGGCAAGTGGTTTTACTTTCCTATATGTCTTTATCATACTGAATTTGAGATGATGGCCTTCTGGAGCAGCAACCTGTAGGTGGGAACCCTAAGCATAGGAGTAGTCACAAATAAATGCAGTACTTTTAGTAGTCAGGTATTTCTCAAAACTAAACCCAGAATATTTCATATAGGACTGCTTCTGGCTTTGTGTATTTAGTATATGTTTGCACAAAGAATTGATCTTTAGAAAGATGTTGCACTGGTTCACCAGTTCTCTGAACTGATTCCTGTTTGAACTAAGATTTTCCTAGAAACAGACATTTATGGTTTGTTCCCGCTTGTTAATGTTTGCCTTCTTCACTGCCACTTACAAGTTAAGACAAGTGTTAGAATACTGACTTGAAAATGTAGTTACACATATCCACCCCTGTAAATATAACAGTACCAAGAAAAAGATTTGTGAATAGTATTGTGTACTTAATAGGTAAAGAACGCTTCTTTAAACTGAAGAAGTCCCTTCACAATTTACTATTTGGTGGTTTCACTGGGTTTTTTAATCTAGTCATAAACATTTTGCAAAGTTCTGAGTTTTTTTAATCATCTGTGGAATTCAGTGCTCAGCAACCAAAGGTAGAATCACTGGTAGGTATCTCCAATGTTTGTTTGCTTGTTGCACTACTTGGCTTACTAGCTAGTTGAGATATCAGCCCTGCCTGTGGAAGGGAAGGTATATTGTATATTCTGTACTGTATTGTTCTCTGAAATATTTAGTTGCTTTTCTTTTCAAAAGTGTTTTCAGAAAGTGAGCACTGATAATGGGGATTGAAAGCTAAATCTTGTTAAAGGAAAGAGTGAATTCAGGCCCTTTTCTATAAACTATTTTGTTTCCTCAATGAGAAATGTCTCAGAAATTCCAAAGGAGTAAGCAGGTTCATATCTAGTAGCTTTAAAATCCTACAGTCACTGCTCTATTTGCTTCTATAAAGTGTATGTCCAGGGAATCACAGTAAAGACTGTTTTTGCTATGGAAGAGTGCAAGTAATAGATGCAGCTTTCTAAATCTAGCACTCTGGAGGTGGTAATGCCTCTCTATCTACCTCAAGGCTGGCTTATTTTCAGGTTCTCCATGAATATATTGTGCCATATTCTGCATTCATGTCTTTGTCAAGTACTTAGTAGTAAGAGAAATTAGTAGTAAGTGTTAGAGTAATAGTCTTTTTTTGTCTTACCCTGTGTAGTTACGCATTCTCTTTCCTGCTTGTGGGTGCTTTGACTGCATCGTGTAGTAAAAAGTATTTTATTCCTGGAATAAGACTATGCCTGTAGCTTCTGCTTTAAAAAAGACATTCTTTTGCCATGCTGAAGGGCAGAAAAAGCTGGAAAAGGATGTTTGCTTAAAGGCTTGCAGAGATCATGGACAAAGTGCATGCTGCTCAATAATGCTTTTTCAAATACTTCAGCTTGTCCTTGTGTGGGTCAATATTTCTTTCTAGTTAAACTTTATTGTATTTGGTCACAAGGGAAGCATGCAACTGTGTGCTTTCTATTCTTGATATAGAATGATGGAGCAATCTGTTTTCACACACGCAGAATTAAGAATTCTTAATCCTTGGTAAAATGCATGGGAAGTTACTTATATTTAGAAAATCAGTGTCCCTTCCTTTGGCACATAAGGGAAAGAGAATGTACAGTAGATATCTAAGTATAACCTATTGGGATCAAAAAACCCACCCCCAACAGCAAAGCATATGTTAAAGCTGTACAGATTGGCTCAGAACACACCCCAGCTTTGTTCATGGTAAGCCATTTTTCACGTCAGTCAGGAGGGAGACAATAGAACAGGGTATCTGCATCCCAGTGCCACTCGAGTTTGACGGTAAGCTCTTCCTTGAGCAGCAGAGCCACCGCAATGTGGTTTTGTCTCTCTGCGTGTCCTCGGGCCGCACACACCCCGGCTGCAATAGCTGTAGCTCCCGTGCCTGTCTTGTGTAATCCTGGCCCTTCCACCGGGTGGTCCCGCAGCGCTGCCCCTCCCCTGGGGTTTGAGCAGAGCATGTGCTCTGCCTGACCCTGGGCAGTGCCACGTGTGCAGGGGACCCGTGGGTGCTGAGGGACAGGGATGAGCCAGCTGACAGGACAAACAGCACCTGGCAGGCCTGTGCTCTGCCAAAGACCTTGGGGAATGGAAGCAGTTCCAGGCTTCTCTGCCCACCTGCTGCAGTCAAACTTTTGAGACCTTTCTCTTTCATCATATTTAGCTGGAATTAACCAAGTGGTTCAAAAGTTGTTTGTAAGGAAGTGAAGGAGGTGGCAGAGGGCACTGTGGTTGCCTAAGTTCTGTGCCCTTGGAAAAAAGGGTAAAAATGTCATGTCTGTAATGTCGTGTGGGATATGGCTGTGTCTGTTGCCAACAGCACACTGTAACAAACTGATGAAGTAGTCCAGAAAAAAAATGAAATTTGATGCAAGGCACTACGTTTAGGCACAACCAACAGACTCCTCAAATATTGGATAGGCAATGCTTATCCATTGTTGTAGAAAGTAATTGTGAGGTTGTAGCATAGCAAAGAGAAAACATAAGTAATGTGAAAAAATAAATATGATGTGTGCTTCATGGATTGAATCATACAAGCCCCTGTTCTCTTTGGAACTGAAAAAAAAATGGAGACTTGCATCCAGTTTTTTCTTCGTATTTCTCTTGAGCAGCAGTGATAACAACAGAGAAGCTACGACAGTGCAACAGTTACAGTAAGTGTCTTAGGAAGTGTTGAGCAGGAAAGTTGGACTAAATGACCTCCAGGGATCCCTTCCAACCTTACCCATTCTGTAATTCTATGAAATGAGTGAAAGAATTCAGGTCATTTGGAGACTGAGGTGATATGCTAACCACACCTGCCTATGTAGAAGGGGATGGAAATAATGTGTAATCTTGTTTGAGATGACAAGCATTAGCCAAGTCAGATTACAGCATACTTGAAACCCTGCAAGTAGTGGAGTTTCCAGTCCTGAATCTTCAAGGCCTTGTACCATTTTTTCCAGCTCTGTATTTCTCCAATTCCATGTGATGTATTTCTGCAGTTCTTCCAGTTCAGTGTTGCCTCTAGAATTGCTGCTGAGGCAGTGGACTAGTCTTACTGCTTGCCTTCAGATTATAAGCAATCTCTGGATTTGCTATTAAAAGTAGTTTTGCAGGATTAGTAAAATGTTCAGGCAGCTTTTATAGGAATTAAAGGGTATTTTCCTAAGTACTGTCAAAACTTAACAATTACCACAGATTTCATCGAGCACTAACACAGCAGATCTTCACTGTTTTCCAAAATGCTCATGTAATATTGCTGTGCAGAGCCTGCCTGCATTTTATGTGTACGTGTCCTATCCAGCTTCCTTCTTTGAGCTCCTTTAGCTGTTGGTATCCTGCTGATTTAGGTAAGAGCTGCAGCTCTTAACTTGGAGAATTTGGACAGTGTATTTTCTGGGGTTCCTTCTAGAAAGGCACAGTTTGGTTGTCAGGCTGCTGAAAAAGTAAATGCCATGTGTGAATTCCTCTATTTCTGGGAGCTTTCTTCCCCTGGCCAACCACATCACATGTAAGAACTGACAGGGAATTATACAAATATGTGATCTGTCCAGCTGGGAAAGAGGGAGGAGGAGTTGTCCACGTTAGAAATATTTGCTCAGCTGCTACTGGAGTAAGGCCAGACAAAGTTACTGTTTACAGTATGAAGTGTGCTGCAGTCCATTTATCTTCCAAAGATAAGCAAGATAAGGAATCCATTCTTTGGGACAGTTTTGGCTATATTTGCGTGACTGCAATATACTATTCCCTGTCATCCTGTATTGACCTTGGTCTTGTTTAGCTGTGTCTGACAGGAGCAAACTGTGACACAGCCAGGGACCAAAGAGACACCGAGCAGCTCATCCAAGCTACAGAGCTTCCTTAGTGGCTGTCTAAGCACTGACACAGCTGCTTTGCACAAACCCCCTGCAAATTTCAGTAGCGTAATCTCAGGGTGTCTGTGGACTGAATGGACGGTATGGAACTGTGCTACAACCCCTGCACACAGTGGGGCAGTTGGAATACAAATAGTTCTTGGAGAGAAACACACAAAATAGCACTAGTAGTTTATGCCTGTGGAAGGAATGTAAAAAAACCAAAATGTTTTTCCAGACAGAAAAATTTTGTACAAGAGCACCTCCTGACTGTCTTTTGAAAAGTTTCTTCCCCCTCTGGAATACCAAGGAACTTTGTTTTCAGAAGCCTTTATTTACTTCCTTTTAAGACAATGTTTCTCTTATATCTTATTATTAAGCCATTTTTGTCTTGCACACTTCCAGGAGCTTTGACTATACTTTTAATGCATTTACTATCCCAGGATAGCCTTGCTAGGGATTTTCAGTTGTCAAAGAAGTAGAATCATGCTTTGGGTCTTTTGTTTTCTTCTGTATTTCTTGCTGTGATTAGTTCCTGAGGCTGGCAGATATCAACAGCCTCCATGCAAAATCCACAGTAGCTACAAAAGAACCAAATACATCTCATCACCTTTAATTCCTTCCCCTGAATCTGTGTCATTAGGCTCATCTTAACTAAAAGAGGGAAAAGAAACTGTTCTCCCACTGTTTGTTTCCTCTATTTTCTTTAATTTTGTGTGACTATGTGGACGCAAGGAGGAACAGTCTTTCTGAATAGGGGAATCAGACCTGAGGAGGCCTAGTCTTGGTTTCATAGCAAAGGAAGCCTGATTAGAAAATAAGAGAGATTTTTATTTTCTTAAGATGATTGCTTAGGTATGTCTTCCCTCCACAAACAATGAATTCTTACCCAGTTCTGCTTTGCTAACTGATACTAAATTTTCAGTAAGTAACTTGGCTTATTTACTTGGATTATTAGCACAGGTCAGCAGTTGAAGTTCAGGGCTATATAGGAATGCATGGTTTCATTTTATGTGCTTAGCTGTGATAAAATCTAAATGTTGTCTTATCTAAATGGAACAGAGCAAACAGAGGAGACCAAGGCTGATAGCTGGATGTTCAGCAGAAAGCTGTAACTTCAGGCTGATTTTGTACTTCTTTTTCATGTTGCATCTACCGTGTAGTTGGCATTTCCCACTTAGTCACTGAGGACAGAGGTTAGATGAGTATCAGAGCATGGAAACAGAAGTGCTAGGAGATCATGTGAGTAACCTCAGCACTTTCTGGCAAATACTCTTAAATATTACAAAGGAATTGAAGCACAGATCAACATTCTCCTCAACCCTCGCCACATTCCTTCACATCCGCAGAGCTCCAAACCATGGAAGTTGTGCCTGTGTGTTCAGGATGGGTGCTGATTTCTGTGACTATACATTTCTGATACATCACATCTTTGCTGAGGATACTTTTGTATGCATTGACAAATTTAACACCAGAAAAGAGGGATCAAGAGGGCACCCAATTGGTGGCACCCAGCAGGGTTCTCAGTAGTTTTCATTGTCTGTCCTTGTAACCTAGTGCCAAACATGATGGCCAAGGCAACAGCAACTTTTATTTCTGTAGTTCACTGAATGTGTGCAGCATTTCTTGGGATCATCCTTAAGCATTACTTGAGGGCATTCTGTGCAGATCTCCATGCAGTATTATAAATTCCAAGAACCTTCACCTTGGGTGAGGATAACAAGCAAATATTG
This sequence comes from Grantiella picta, assembly GCA_013397955.1. Lineage (NCBI taxonomy): Eukaryota > Metazoa > Chordata > Aves > Passeriformes > Meliphagidae > Grantiella > Grantiella picta. Next base: position 1,476,998 of record VZRM01002384.1, read on the forward strand.
TACTGAATTAACAAAAATACATATTCAGAGAATAGTTATTACCATTTTGGTCTTCTAATTTTCTTTATTAAAAGACAGAATCAGTAACAAAAAATTACAATTCTAATCCTCCTTGTTAATACTTCAGAATAGGAGAATATCAGTATGTTTTCCTGTTTCTTGTTAGATACATTAAAAACAATTTAGCCATTATATATTGCTGCTTGTGAAAACTGCTACTGAGTAAGTTTAAGCAATAAAATAGTGAGTAGTTCACTTCAGTAGAACTGGCTGCAATGCCTACAATGCATTTTTATTCTGCTAACTTTGCTTGCATCTATGAATAACACTGTTAATGAGAAGGGAAAGACCAGTTTCTCAAGACCATCTCGAGGAAGTGATACAAGGCATTATTAGATGTGCTCGAGGATGACTCAGCAATACAAGGCATTATTAGATGTGCTCGAGGATGACTCAGCAATTCTTAAGTTACATCATGCTAAATGAATTACCCAGAAGTTTGGCCACGATCACAAAACAACAGGAAGGGGGAAAGTAAGCCAGTTCTGGAGGCTGAAATACAAGCATTAGTTTGAAGTGAAAAAGTTCTGACTGGGTTTCAAAGAGAAGCAAAGTAAGGCTGATAGAAACAGAGGCATGGGAGACTGGGATGATAAAAGGAAGAAGGAAGTGCAGCCACCCACCAGGAGTATGTGATGCAGGACATGCTGCAGAGTAAGGATCGCTGGTTTCATGAGATTGCCTCTCTTCTAGTCATTTAATTCCCTGCACATTTCAGACCTTCAATTTATCCTGGGGACATTTCCATCTTTCCCTGGTCCCTTACTCTGAAGCATCACTTGCTCCCCTACAGTAAAGCTCCTTTGGATCCTCCTGCTGCCTCTGAAGTCACCTGCACCAAGACAGCTGTGCACCATGCTACTGATACCAACTGAAAGTTAATTACTACAGGTTGTTTGTGTCTCAGGCTCAGTGACTGCAGGGGACCACCATTTCTGGATTCTGGTCATCTCAGTTACTTGCTGTGGAAATCTAAAAAATCAGGATCATGAAGGAAAATGTGTTTGGGGATTTCAGGAAGAAGAGCAGCCTATCAGGCAGAGACCAAGAGGAATTACCTAATCAGAGTTGTGCTGAAGAGTTCAGTGAGTTACTCATGAACTTGTAAGAAATACATAGCACAAAGGTAGCTGTGATTATCATGTGTTGTGGGTTCATTCTGTATAGCAGTAATATGTGGCACGAAGTACCTGTAATGCCCTATGCCATGTGGATACAGTAGCTTTGCTAAAGCAGCAAATTAACTCAGCCTGTCTCTTCAACAGATTCCATGTGTCCAGCCTCCCACAGGTTAAAGTTCTGTAAAGGAAACTGGCAACACCACCCTCTTCTTTCTGGTGAACTGCCCTCCATAGAGACTGGAGAGCTAGGCTGCCCACAATTCCTGTTTAGAGATTATTTTGCTTTCCAAAGATGGATTTTTTTTTTTTTTGCAAGAAAGTTTACATAATGATATCTAAATTACAGATAAAATGCAAGATCTGCAACTTCAAGTGGCTGTGGCGCTGCAGATATTTTTCTTACCCCTCCTGTATTAAAAGGCATGAGAATGTTTCATTGTGTGATATCCAAACTCTTGGGTGAAGGTTACAGAGCAGATGCTTAAAGAGTAATACACATCCTGTTTTTCTTAAAAACACGACTGTGTTTTAAATGGTCAGATACTACATGGCAGTCCAACCAGAGAGGTGGGAACGCTCCCATACTGAGCAGAGAAAATACACCTTCCCTTCTTAGTCTTCCCTCTACAATTTTGGATCCCTGGCACATCTGATGAGGTGCAGCTCTACCTGACCTATCCATATCCTTCTCCGTATCCCTGTACCTAACAGTCCCAGGGCGAGGCTGGGAGCATCTGTGGTGCAACAGGGCCAAAGCAAGAGGCCCTGCACACTGGCCCAGGGGCTGGAAAGAGTGTGGGACTTGTGCTACTGGAAGAGGGGTGTCCAGCCACCTCAGACAGATGTGTCCAAGTTCATCCCAGCAGCCTGAATGACACCCTTGCAGCTGATAAACCCAGGACTTCAGTCTAGGGCTCCGTCATGCCAGGCCACAGGGAGTAAGGGAGAGGGTAATGAAGTACACAGAGACACTCAGAGGACAACTCTTCTGTGTCCTTCCACCTGTGTGCTGCTGAAGGCCAGAAAACACAGTAATAACAAAGCCTCTTAGAGAACATGATTAACTCCAGCTGGAGCTTTTCAATTCAACTTTTTAAAACCTCTCCCTCCTTATTAAGGGTACTAAGTAGTCACTTTTTCCCAGGCCTCGAAGAGAACCACTTTCCACACATTAATCCAATCTTTAAATGATCCAGAAATGCTCTTTTCTCCTCCTAGGTCTAAGAAGTAACTTATAGATCATGTACAGAGAACATCACAGTCTCACCAGCGAGGACTACAACTGAGACCTGAGTGACATCTGCGACCCATCAATGCTAGGTGTGTAAAAAAGCAAGAAAAGTTTCTTCTAAGGTGTGCTAAATGCAGAGAACTCACAGAATGCTTTGAAAAGGTTTTGGGAACTTTCTGTTAAAAGCTGATATTGTGAAGGGGAGAGCTGCTGTCGGAGAAAACATATTGGCTATTCTATTTCTCTCAGGGAGATAGAAAGTGTAGGAGAACGCTTTTCTATCCTTTGTGACCAGCAGCTAATCAGCAGGTTGGAACAATAGGGAACATTAATAACTTGTACGCGCTTTGCCAAATACAAGGCTATTTTTGGTATGAGTCTAAGGGCATGATTCAGCAGTTTCTTAGCCAGCAAATAGTTCAGACCTATCTCAAGAGTATTTTAAGACTCACAGTATCACAGGTTTCTTAGTAATAGTTTTCCTTTCTTCCTTTATCTGTGATTATATAGTAATTCCATTAATGCATCACTCATTAGTAAGTATGGAAACACATTGGGTTGTACAATACAGTGAGAGAACTCAGTCAAACAGATACAGTGATCACTAAAGGTATTCCTGCTGAATACAATTATCTGTGGCACTCTTTAACAAACTTTAATTCTTGTGGGAAAGTTAATTTTGAACTAAAGATAGCTGAAATCCATGAATTATAACCATGGCAGGGTCAACCCTGTACCATATTACTTTTTGCACGCAGGTGGGAGGATTAATGATCTTCTCAAAGCTACTAATACAAAGGAAGTATTTTGGATGTATTTTTGGGATTGGGGTTCTTTCTGACATTGACAAGAGAAAGATACAATGGACAGAGGTCAGCTGTAAGGCTGGAAATTTGGACTGGCAGTGTAAGTGTGAATATAAGTATAATGAGAAAGCTAGGATCTGACTACCTTAAAATACAGGATGTGTGTGAAAAGCTCCTGTTTAATCTGCCGTCAGGTGTGCACCACCCATGTGATGAATGTTCACTCTGTATAGCAGAAATACAGCTTCATGAGCAGCAAGCAACGTTGTTGCTGCCTTTGCCACAAAAATACTGATTAGAACTAAAAAGGAAACAAAACTCACGTGATAGAAACTTGAGCAGTTCATAAATCCCCTCTATTCACACAGAACACTTTGCACATATCCCCTCTCCCCACTGTCCTGCTGTCTCAGTGGGTAACTGGCTAATGGCATGTGCGGGAGCACCTTCCTTCAGCTTCCCTGGGAAGAATCCTGATATGGTGGTGTACTGTGGGAAAACACTCTGGCCTCCTCGCTACAGTAGCCTGCTTGTTCCATAAACTCAGCTTTCATGGTCCCTTCTCACTTTTCAGGCAGAAAATTGGGTAAAGCACATCTGATGCCCCTTGGCACGTCCACCCCATTCCTTGCATGGAGAGGAAGAGAGCCTGTGTGGGCAACTTCCCAGTATCTATGAAATCAAACGTGTTCCTCTGTAGAAAAATCTCATGGTATTTCCTTTGCAGGGAGGGGCTGGGAATGAGAGGTGGAAAGAATCCAACCTGATAGCGCAGTGCTCACTGAAAAAGTGAAAAATAATCAGCGCGGTTCTCAGTGGAGGTAGTGCTTCCTCTTGTTCCTGTGGGAGTCAGGCAATGAAATGTCTTTGCAGCTTCAGCCCATGATCTAGAACTAATGTGCAGTGTCCATTAGTCAGTAGAACTAGATAATGGTTCAGTGACTGAGCTGGGGGAAAAGAGACTTCTTGAGTAGGTGAAAAAATCCCAGACAAATGAGTCTCGCTCAGCTGCAAGCACTTGGATGTTCTTGGCAAAAACAACAGAAAATTAACAACAAAAGAACACATACTCCAAAATATATTTTGGGAAAGAAAATACTGAGCCTTATCTAAAGTGTGCCTTAAAAAGCAGTATTCTCTAAACAAGAGTAACTCTGCAAAGGAGAACATTAAAATCCTATTAAATGTCAAACCCCAAACAACTTACTTGGTTTTTTTTTTCTTTTAATTAAGTTAAGAGGAAAATCTGTTTATTTAGTTTGAAGCTGTTCTGTCATTTCAACCAAATTCACACTAGAACTTCCTTAATGCAATCGTCCCGGCCCACGGATTTGCATTTTAGAGGCATAAAAGATTTATGAAACTGAAATGGAAAGAATGAGCGTTTATATCACATCACGGCATCAGAATAGCAACAAACCAAAGAATTAACAAAATAAAACTCTTCCAAGAATACGTCAGTTGTTCTTTGGTAAAGGTAACAGGAAAATGGCTGTTGAAGGTTTGGGGGCTCCTGTGTTCCCTCAGCTGTTCATGGGACTTCAGCAGGGAAATACAAATGTGAGGCATGTCATGTGAGTTTTTCTCTTGGGCATTTCTAACAAAGCAGAGGTTCTTTACGTTCAGAGATGAATAAATCCACCCTATCAGGCAATACGTGGTGTGTGTGGGAAGCTTTATGAGAAGGTATGTTAAAAGAAATCTGTAGTACTGAGTACCAGAGACAAAGCTGACCTCTGACTACAGGCTTAACACAGTATGAATTAATTACTTACAATGAAAGCTTTTTTTTCCCCCCTGGATTCCCACAGAGTTAACAGTTCTGTAAGCAAGTAAAGCCAAATGAAAATATGAAAGCTGTACAGACCTCTGGCCTTGTCAGCCACTATGTAAGGCAAAGTTCAGCTCACTGCTCTCCATCGCTGAGATTCTTGGCAAGCAGGACAAAGCTTTCCTCCTACCACTGCTGGAGCCTTGCCACAGCTGTGCTGAACATCTCCCTGCTTTAGGCTCTGAGAAGCTGAGGGAGGACATTTCACATTGTACCTGGATCTTTTTTTAATGGGGAAAAAGCTAAAACTGTGTCTTGAAATTGTGTTTTTATCTTGAGTAATTCATAAAGCATTGAAATTTGGTTGGAAACTTCAAACAGATCCTTCTAGTAGACAGAAATCTTTGGCAATCCAGATTACTGGTAAAGGTAATTATTTTACAATATCTTGCTGTTTCAGATTCTTTTAGCAAAGGTGCTCATGAAATTCCTAGGTGGTGCCAGCCTTTTCTTTCTGTCTTTTTATCTCATGGTAAGAAAGTCCCTTACCAACACTCACTGTGCTTCTGGATGGAGATACGCCTTGTTTTTGCCTGCTTTAGCTTTATTCTTCTGTGTGAAACATCCTGCTACTCAAACTGTACATGCCAGTGGTTCAGGATGCCTGGAAAATCAAACACCTTTTGGTGTAAGCACTGAAATCACTTCGTCTGGATAACAGTGTTTAATGAAAATCGGGAAAAATCTGTACAGGACCTTCCAGCATTTTAAAGATGAAACAATATTGCCTTTATCACTCAACTTAATTTTTGTATTCTGAAAATGTTTATTATTAGAATTAGAGGGATATAAAACTTAAAAGTTGAATGCCACAAATGTGATAACTTTATTGATTTGAGGCTTAAGCCTTTATTCTTTCAAGTAAACTTTCATTTTAAACTGTTGCATCAAAGGACTTTACACAGATTCCCTGCATGAACTACTGCCTTTAGGAATGAGAAGGAACTAAAAACCTTGCTTGTCTTACTGGTAAAGTGTTATCAGAATAGCAATTACAGCTGATCACGGAATAACAGTCCATTTTTCTGACTGCAGGCTACAAGTTCTTTTCATAGGGTCAGAAAGTGTATGTTGTCTGCTCTCAGACAGCTTTATTACTATGAATGCATATTTTGAGTTGCATTAAATCATAAACCTGAACTCTGATTATCAAGTCACAAAGCTTCTCTTGCAGAACACCACAATGTAGCTCCTTAAGTAGGAAACAATTTGTTGCTCTGATGTGAAATAGTTATAACCTGGTTGCTAGGATTTTTAAATTTTTTGCAAGTGCAAATTTCTCTTCTGAGTTCGGCTTCACACACAAGGAATGATAGGAAACAATCACTAGAATGATTTCAGTTCTGTAGCACTCCAACTCAAATAATTAGCTCTCCCTTTGCCTGTAGCAGTGCTCATTATTGATTCTGTTTCCTGAGTTAAACAAAAGCCAGGAAAATGGCACAGTTTAAGTCGAGAGACTACAAGTGAAAAATCAGCATAGGAGTTTTCCAAACAGTCTGGGTGCTGTTGTCTGGCTGAGGTGTGGGAAAAAAATTTCTGCAATAACCAACACACTAAAAGAAGCTCTCATGTTTTGAGAACAGATTGTTGTTTGTCACCCTTTGCAGAAAAGCAACAGAAAATTGTCGGATTCTGGTAACTTCTACTTAAAAACTACCAACAAGGTAGAAATTTCAGCTGTTCTGCCTTCTAACAGAGTGAATACAAAGGCTCTCTATGAACTAGGAGTCAGCCACCTTTAAAGGTTGCTTTGAAATTCAGACCTGCTGGACATCTTTAGCTTAATATCCAAGCTTGAGATTCTTGCCCCTCTGAGCTTCCATGTAGGTGATTGCATTTCGAAGGGGTTTGTTAAGCAATGTCTCAAAGCTCCTGCCCACACCATCCCCACTTTCCCCTCCATCCTCCTGACATGCTGTATCTCTGAACACAGTGTGACACAAGCTCAGTTCTTAGGCCACAGTCCTGTCACAGTGTGTCTATAACTAGAAATTTTTAAGCTGGTTTTGAGGGAAAATCGGTAGTCTTGACTATGTTTTGTTAGGCTTTAAATACTAATTTACTGACAAAACAGTGGAAATACTTCCTTAAAGAGAGATGCAGGCTACAGTTAAACATTTCTATGCACATTGAAAAGTGTGGATATGAGGTCACCAATGTGTAAAACACCGTCTGCAGTGTACCACATCTGTGCTTAATTTACACAATGAACTTCACCTCAGCCGTGAAATAAATGTCTTCCATGCAGCCACTGATATGGAAGATTGTGTTGGAGAGCAGATTCATCTCCTTTTCCAGAGGCTGTGAATAGCAAGGAGGTATGGGCCACAGAACAGCCTGTCCAGTGCCTATGCAACATCAGGAGGGCTTGCTGTGGCTTCTAATGTGAGGATCTTTCAACTCCAAAACATTACTCCTATGTGAACCAGAAAATTCATGTGGTGCCTTTTACCTCAGGGTCACTTGTTAGAACACTGCTGTTGTTTCTGTGCTCAGAAAGAAAAGCTCATGTTTTTCAGCACAGATACTGCAAATGTAATTATGCTGATACTTGTAATTGGGGAGTTTCATTTCCTTGAAGTTCTTCTCTTTCCCGTGTCCTTGTGAAAACAGAAATGCAATTAGGAACTTAAATCGCTGTCTATCGGCTATCTATGGAAAGTTGGCACATTCCTCACATGACCTCTATTTTTGCCTTGAAAAGATCTAATGTACTCTTTCACCCTGCATGTGATCTAGAATGAACCCCTACCTCTTGTTTGTACTCTTTAAGAGGAGTCACTCTTTTTTTCTTAGAGAGCCTTAAAATTTAAAATCAAAACAGGCAAACTTAAAAGTCAAGGTAAATGTTTTATGAGTCATAAATATATGTGTAGTATTAATTTCAAGCAACTTCAGATTCTAGGATAAGAAGGGATTCTCAAATGAAATTTTGATTAAAAATTGGTTTTGTAGAAATGGTATTTTGGGCCAAAAGTCATTTTCACATGATGCAGACACTGGCCAGAAAGGCAGGGATGGCCGGCAGCAACTGTGGAATGGCTGAGTGTTGCCAAGAGGCTCTGAGCAGAAAGATGTTGCAAAGATGTTCAGATACTTGGAGAGTTGAGTGGTGAAAAGTGAGCCAGAACAGGATAAAAGCCAGTGAGGTATGTAAACACCTAGTCTGTGTGCATACAGAGCTGTAAGAATTAATTTGTTTACCTGTGATCTAAAGTAAGGCATTTTTTCTGCCTTTTGGTGAATGAAAGGTATTTTCCACTCAATTAGTTTACTGCAGCATCAGAAATGCAATTTTTTTATGTGTCCTGGAAATACTTGTGCCTCTACAAACAGGGAATGTGGGTTTCTCAGATGAGTTTGGTGGTTCTCTTTGGTGAGGACCTACATGTGTTCAAGGGAAAATGAGTTATGCTAGATCAGCTTTCGCTCTTTAGTACCAAAACCACAATATGCACACCATGCATATTGGTGCAACCTCATCTCAGCATATATGTACCGTCAAACTCTACGAGTGCAAAAAAATTTGATATTTGAGAGGGGAAGTTTCTTCAAAAAGGAAACCTTTGCTGTAAATAGTCTATTTTAATAGATCAAAACCCGAGTTTGGTGCATTCTGATTCTAGCAATAATCATGCTCTATGATTTGCCCCTGGGAGCAAACAAATTCATTGTGCTCATGACATGTAAAAATATACAAGAAATAATACTTCTGAGGTTTCACATCCTTTCATAATGTAATCAGAAGACCCAGAAGTAGATGTCTGAGCAATGATAGGAGTGCCGTGGAGTCATATGTTTCCCATGGAAATAATTTGTGACTTCCCTCTCTTTACTGCCACACATCTTCAAAGCACAAAACCAGCTTGTATTTTGAGCAGAACAATTATTTGCTTTACATCAAAGTTTTATGTAACTCCTAATTCAAACTGGATTTCAAAGGAGTGAAGTTGAGGGAGGTCTCTGTAACACATGGGTGGTGATGTGTTTTCCTCTCTTGGTACACATTCTGTTGATAGATCTTGACATACTTTACAAACATTAATAATTCAGCTGCTTGCCAGAAAGAAAATATGGTTTGCTGTTTCAGAAGAAGAATCATTGCCAATTCCTTCTACTTTTGCAGAGGATTGTAAAAGCAGTCATCTTCTCACCTTAACTGCTGTGTAATTGCAGTGTAATTATGGTCTGATAGATCTCCAAGTGTTTCAGTTGAAATATCTGGGGGATCTTGTCCTCACAGTATAATTTTGCCTCTCAGGATCATACCCTTCTTGTTGTTTGTGTTGTTCCTATGGGTCAGTTTTAAAAAAACAGGCCTGTTGTCTTATATGTAAGGAATTAAACTGCTCTCTGAACAGGTTGCTTGCCATCACACTTGTGATAAACTAGAATACTTGGGAAATCAATTAAAAGCAGAAATTGAATTACTCATACTAAAAAATATTGATATTTTTACTATAATACTTTTTCAACAGAGACAACTGTTGAACAAAGATAACCCAAATTTTTTGATCCACGTGTTGGACAATTTGTTTCTCCCTCAAAAGCACAGCTCAGTGTTAACTAGTAAAAAATAGGGACTGTAATATTATTTTATTTGTGCTGATTGGATCACAGAACACCTCAAAGCCTTGTCTGTGATCACTTGGTGTAACTGTGTACAGTTTTTCACCATGGTAATGTGGTCCTCCTGTACTGTGGGACTCTTATTTCTGTCAGCAAAATTGCTGCTTCTGCAGATTATTTGCAGAAAGCTGGTTGTGAACATTTTGCTTTTGACATTCATGCTCAGTCTTAAACTCATGTGAACTGAATGTTGTTTCTGTTTGCTGGAAAGTTTAAAGTGGCTTCAGTTCTGTAATGAATTTGTGCTAAACTACCCATTTGAGCCATTATATCTATAGTTCTTTCTAGAACTATATATATAATGGCTCAAACTATATATAGTTTGCCTCCCTAGGACAAGAGGTGGGTGCAGTTGGTTTCCGGTATCACTTTTGTTTCATAACCATTCATTAAAGGGCTCTTTAGACTTGATCTTTTTTTTAAATGGGATTAATCCTGCTTATGTCCAAGAACAAAACTAAGATAAATGTTTTCTTTTATACTCTAGTTTCTTGTGGTCAGGAGCTGAGGTAGCAGAAGTAGTTTGCTTTCCAGGCTGCTGTTGCACTGTTAACAGCCAGAGCAGGGATGTCAGCTCTTGCAGATAAATAAGTGTGTCCTCCTGCCTATGTGACTGAGATGGGCAAAGGCTCCTCTCAGAACAGGGGAATCTCTCTCCTCAGCCCCAAACTCCATCTCAGATAATTTCACAGTCAGGACCAACAACTAAATATTTCTTTGTAGTGTCAACCTCGTTGTTACTCAGTGCTGTTAACATTTCCATTTTATATTTTTACTTTAAACTACCCTGTTTTTTTTTTTTTTCTGCTTACACACTCTTGATTCTTTAGCAAGATGAGTTTCTTTCCAGGCCAAGAGAGGCATTTTGGGAAGAGAAATAAAAATGGAGTGTCTAAGGAGTACAGTTTAGACACTGTGTTTTCTTCTGCTGTCTTGAATTGCCTTAGACATCTCTGCCTGCCTCAGACTGACTTTTTTTGTTCAGACTGAAAAACTTCCTGCAGTCAAATCCAAAGGGATTAACATAAATATTTCATTAAGCCCATTGTGTAGTCCAGTTCTCCTGTGTGTCAGCTCCTCAGTGGCTCTGTCTGAGGGCTAATTTCCATTGTAAGGGACAGAAAAACTTGAAAATTTAAACTGTTTCTAGCAACCAGAGCCTAGTGCAAGCCATCATTCCATTATTCTCCTTCAGTGGTGGACAGGGTGAATTATTTTCTTTTTTTTTTTTCCTTTCTCCTTCACAATGGATTTTGGATCAGGATGGCTACGTGGTGTTGCTGAGGGCAGAAGAGCTGCTTCCCCGCCCAGCCCTATGCAATACATGTCAATTCATGAAGGAAGCCAGCTCTGGGGAGCCGGAGGAAGGAAGTACTTTTCCTGTTTTGTGTTGGCCCCAGAGACTCTAAAGCTACTTTTGTGATTAATCTAACCAAGTGCAGTTTGGGAGATGTGTATGGTGTTAATCTCTGGATGTCTTTCCTCTTTGGAATTCAAATATGGTATAAAACATTTGGTACAGGTACATTTTTTAAAATTAAAAAATAGTGTTTTTTTTCTTCAGTCATACTGTTACCACAGATCACAAGTTGAAGATTAAAAACACTCAGTAAAAGGTTCCCTTCACGCTTTCTCTATCTCAGTTATTTTACAGGTTTTTTTTTTCAAAAAGTAGCTTTTATCCTGCGACAGAGGTTGCCTTTATACACAGCTTCTGCAGGATGAGGCTACACAGCACGAGGTGTGCTTTGTAGGGAGTAAACTATTGATTGTCTATGTTTCTTGTTATGGTCTTTTCTGTGGCTCCAGAGGCCTTTGTGGGAATATATTCCAGTGAAACAAAATCCATCCCTTACTTTATCTACCAGGTGGTTGATTCTTTAGCAAACTAATTAAAATAAATAAGCGAGGTATGAAAACTTAATGGAAAAACAAAAAAAACCCCTCCCATGTTAAAACTGGACAGGGGAACACTAAAATGAAGCCTGTGATTACTCAATAGTTGTTTTGTTTTTTTGTGGTTAGTCAAACTGTCCTTTCCCTGCACAAGTGAGGATTGCTAAGCATGAAAGATCCCCTTTTGTAAGCGATCCAAGCCACAGCTTATCTGCTGTGTCAGCTTTCTCCCAGCTTTAGGTACTGCTAGCAGCAGAGAAGTGCTCTGACTTGTGACTCGTTCAATGACCACAAGTAATGGTTAAGGAATAAAAATTACCCTCAAATCATATGATTTTGACCTAGAGAATGTTATTGGAATTAAGGCAAAGTTTGGCATGTTTTTCAGTTTTTGTTTACTAAAAGGCAAGATGTTTCACGTGGCCAAATATGAATTTAAAAACCCCGTGGGAAGTTGAAAACTAAAAAAGATTAAACAAAACTGCTTCGGTATACTGTCCACAGCAATATTATTGTCCCATGCAATATCAGCATTCTTAGTAGTGTAGGTAGTTATGGATCATGATTTTAGCTTTAATCTTTGGGATATATGGCCTCAGAACTGTCTAATTTTAATGATAATTTGAATCTGGCACTATTTGTCTACTATCTGAGTCTGATTATGAGTTGGGATGTTTTTAGTTTCTCCAGAAATAAAAGCAAACCCTATATATTTTAACATCATTGGTGTGCTTGGAGGCATTGCTGCTCCTGCAAGCACTGGTGTCTCCAGCTGGATATGCAGTAAGAGGCCTTTGTCACCCAGTGCAAGATTTCCTTAATCCTTTACATACATACAGAACAGCTTTTTTTCTCATATTTCTTAAAAGTCTGTAGGTTTAACAGCTTTTCAACTATATGACACACAGAGCAAGTTTCTCAGCAGGATCTTTAACTTTTCCAGCACACAAGCCTCAAATTGTGCAGTAACGCCAGTGGTTTCCCAAATGATCCCAAGAAACAAGCCTTAAATAAGTTACTGACACAAGCTCAGGCTTTTCAAAGAGTTGGTTGTGGGGTTTTTTGGGTTTTTTTTTTCCATGATTCATAGATTCCTTGACTGCTGAAATACTGCAGCTTGTGCCAGCTTCCCTAAGGATGCAGAAAGTGTACATCAAATTACACATGATTTCAGTGCCTTGGAGCAAGAGCCCTCATCCTTTTGGTGGCAGCCTCACTTTCAGGTGTCTGGATATGTGGTATTATTTCTCTCTTAGATTTAAATGGTTTGAGCTTCCCATGGCCTTTACAAGCCTTAGGAGCTACTGCAGCAGACAGCAGTCCATGCTGTGTTAGGTAATGTGTGTTATGTGGAGGGATATGAAGTAATCTCTACCTGTCATGACTCTGAGAAAGGGTTCATTCCATGTGCGTGGAGATAGAGAAGTATATGTGTCATGGAAAATGTGAAAAAGCATCTATAGATATGCATTGGTATTCCAAAGCTGTAATTTCTTTTAAGCCACTCAACCTTAGCAAATACAAAGTACAAATGTAATTATGTGCCTGATTACCTTGAATTGTTGTTATGTACTACAGGCATGAACCAAGGAAGATCATGACATTGTTTGCTCAGCTGAGATTTTACTCAGCAGAAGGGCTCTATCTGCCCAACTTCTCCATCTGATTGACGTCATGGGCTTCGGTGGGGTTTGTTTGCACTCTTAAATGTGGCTGTGTGCACAAGCAGCTGAACTGCTGTCCAAGTAAGCCTTTCTTTTGGCACATCTGGGAGCTCAGCTCTTTGGGGAGATAAAGAATGTCATCCAGTTTTGTACACCAGTGGCATTCACCTTATGTGGTGTTGGAAAACCAGAAGCTGATTGAGAACCTGTGCTGCCTACTTCCTTCACATGAAATTTCTGTCTCCTCTCCTACCCTCATTTCCACTTTCTGAGAGGATCTAGAAGTCTTTGATTTTTGCAAATGCATATGCAACTAATTCCTAATACATCTGAATTGTCCCAGTAAATTGAATTAGACTAACTTTATGTGCTTGAACTCATGTGGAAGGGCTAGGTCTTCTTGTTTGTAACTAGTGCTGTTAAATTCTGAACAGAGAGAGACTGAGAAAAATGTAGCTCTTATTTGGACTGGTGAAAATCAACACACTAGAACTGCATCTAGTATTGTAGGAACAACTTCTCTGGCAAAGTGAACAGTTTCTCTGACTAGATTTGCATAATTACCAGTGTCCCTTGGTCTGCTGCTTGAAGTTCCCTGCACCTACAGCTTTATGAAGCTACAGTCAGGGCTTCATTTGAGGGGAAATACTTACATAGTGCACTAAACGACCATTATTGCAAGCTAAATTTGACTAGAATTGCTTCCTATTATCCTTTCAACTAGTACTATCTGCCCCAGTGTTTTAGAACAATTAAACTAAGCAAAAAAAAAAATCTTCTGTGTATATAATCTGGTTCTGATTACCTACTTTATTTTCTAAATAGCAGTGGAACTTATTCAGCCAATCAGTGTACAGTCCACAAATGTGGTATTAATTAATGAGGTACATGTTTTGGACTTGCCTGCCAGCAGCTCAGTGGTTTCTGAGCATGTTGGTGTGTTGCAGAGAGCTCCTGATTTCTCTGGCTAGCTCCCAGCTGAGAGTTGATATTGAACTACAGACAGGGCAAAATAGTGAAGGAAATAAATTCTTTGCTGTGGAGCAGTACCCTGTATTGTATTTATGGATTGCTCAAAGGATCATTTTACATTAATTATGATTTCTGTAGAAAAATGTCGGAAGTCAGTGGCTTGAGTGTTACAGGAATATGAATTAATTACGCTCATGAAAGTTAATGTAAATAAATAGCAGACAGTTTTCTAGTAACTTCTTTTGGCTAAGATGATTATAAAAGTACATAAATTAAAAACCAAATAGTCCCAAAAGTTGCATTTCCTCTTTCAAAATAACCAGTTGCTCTCAAAGGGCAACAATATACACCATTGAAAGAGTTTAATGGAACAAGTGTTTAGTAAAATCTGTCCAAGCAGTGATATCTGGCATCACAGGAATGATACTTGATAAAGCAAGAAATGCTTGTCTTGTTTTATGGAATATACCATTGACATGTCAAATTCCTTCAAAGAGGTACTACACATGTCTAAAAGGTGTTCTCCCTTTCCATCTTTTCATTTCCCCTGGCTGAGCACAGCCATGGGACTGTATTATATCAGCGATGGGTGCTGTGTTTCCTTCCCAGCCATTCTGGGGGCTCCAGACAGTGTCTGCAGACTTTCCCTAAGCTGTCAGAGGGGATTTGCCTTGTGTTTCTGAAGAGGTTATGGTGCAAATCCCAACATCTGCTCACACACCTATGGGATGTGTCAGTGCATTTGCAAGAGCTGGAGTAATGGAATAAGCCACAGACCCACCTGCCAGGTCACTGCTACAGTATTTTCCTTCTCATGAAAGACCAGAAGTGTAACAGAAATGTGTTCTCTGGAAACTAGAGGCTGAAGGCAGAGTTACAGTCAAGAAAACCTCTCTGAGTATTTAACTCATACTTCTTTAGTTTCTATCCATTATACACAGCTGTGGTGTGCCCTCCACTCCTTGCTTCCAGATACAGTTGTAGCACTAGAGAACATAAAAAATTCAATTAGTTAATTTCTAATAGTCTACAAATATTTGAAGGATGCTGTGAACTTTCCAAACTCTTTTTTGAGGTTACTCATTACTTCAATCAATTAATGTTTGTTTAAATGCAAACACAGCCGTTTTGTATGGTTGTTTGGTTTTTACCCCAGTCATGAGGGACTCACAAACTGAGCAAACGAAGCACTTTGGGTTAACAAACCCTATTTCTCCAAAGCCCATCATCTCAAATGATAAATATTATTGCTCTCCGAATTGGGGTCATGAGGGTGGATGGCAAATTGGCATGGGTTTTGGCTGTTTTTTTTTCTGATGTTGTTGCCTTTTGGTTTGTGATCCTCAAAGCCATAAAATTCATAGAAATGAGCTTCCACTAATAGCTTTTAAGATGGATTTTGCCTCCATCAATGTGCCAAGAAAAGAGACACATCTGTTTTTAGTGTCATATCTGTGCCACATCTGGAATATATATTTGGCCTTACAAACCCCAACAAACCTGGGGTTGACTCTCATTTCTGCTTGTGCCAGTGACCACACACAAACCCCTTTTTCCCCAGATGATGTGCGTGCTCTATTTAAACATCACACACCCCCCTGCATCACAAGGCAGCCTTCACCTAGTCAAAAGATGCAATGATAACCTTTTCCCCTCAAAAAACTTGGACCAGCATCATATTTGCTGGTGCCTTTCAATCCCTCTGATCTGCAATATGAACACTGTAGCCGTGTTTCACTATTGTTTTACAGAAGATAGCCCCAGAAATCTTCCCCTTTTTTTTTTAATCTCTCCCAATAACACCTTCCTATAGGACACTTCAGCATTTCTCAATTGTTCATTTTTCCAAAGATCTCTAATATTTTAATTTTTCTTCCCATAAGCAGGTATTTCCTTCATTTACGCTAATTTTTCCTTTGTGAACATGAAAGCCTAACCTTTTTGTGGGCAAGCAATAAATAGAGGATTAGCAAACTTGCATAATGGGTTGATTCACATTTCATTCTTTGCAGTGTGATCTCATTAATGAATAGTCAAGTCGAATTTGGAAAATGAATACAGGATTAAAAAAAGCTGGTTTGTACCTCTCAGATTCTACTTAAGAAATAATTAATGTTGACTGGATCTAATAAAAAGGCAGACTTTTCAGTTTATCATTTTGAATTGAATGTTTGCTGTGGAATTCCTTATTCATCTAATTTCTTGAGAAATAGCAACACCTAAAGATCCCAAGATCATTTCCTTGGAACCCTGCTGATTTCATTCTTACTAAATTCTATAGATCTGAGCTTGTAGTTATGAAACTTAAAGGAAAATGACAATTAAAGTGATTATTTCAGTAAAACGTTAGGAAAATTAATGTAATCCCTATTGTTAAGTGGACAGATTTTTTTTTCTGATGGAGAAAAAAGTTATAACAAGTAATTCATTAAAAGTTTTTGTTTTTTGAGTTCTGTTAAGCAGTTTGTATTTTAAACTTTATTTTAATGAGAGCCACATTTGCGTTAGTGGAAAAACGTGTGGAAATTAAAACAGAAACAAAACAGTTTCCATGTGCTATTCATATCTTCCTTTGGAGACCCTTTACTTCTCTCAAAATTTTGATTTTTTTTTAAGAAAAAAATTTTATAGGTGTTAAGGCTCTAGGTTCTGCCAGTTTGGAGCAAGATAATAAGATGCTAACAAATAAAAAAATCAAAGCTTTAGAGGCAAACTCAGAGTCAAACCTAATCTGTCATTTTCTATAGTGATCTGCTGTGTTGCACATGTAGAGTTTTTAGGTCATCTCTGACTGAACACCTTTTCTCTAATTACTGTAATAAAACGATTATGAAATTTTAGTAATCTTTCAAGTCCATTTGATGTGCTTGCAGGAAACCTCCTTTTTGTTTTTCCCCAATTCTCATTTAGAGCAGTGACCTAGGCTGAATTTGTTAGATTTCATTTTTTGGAATATATTTTAAGTCAATAGGCCAGCGGGGTCTTCATGTGAGATTCTTGTCCCTGTGGATTTGTGCAGGATCATCCGGATCCTTTGCCATCCCTGGTACTGCAGGTGGCCCAGTGTTTGAGTACAGACAAAAGGCACAGCAGCTGCCTCTCCCACTTGGCATGATTGCCTAGGAGGGAGTTGTACAAAAGGAGAGAATTGATTTCTACGTCAGTTCCGTGAGAAAAATGAAACTTCCTGCAATTTCCCTGCGTGTGTCTCCCTCACCCCCACTCCCCTTCCAAATAACTTTTGAACCCTTTGGTCAGTTTTGGCCCTGTTGGATTGGGAGGTGACACTGCAGGAAGTTAATTGAGATGAACAGTTGCTAAGAGAAGAGAGTCCATGAACATCTTGATGAAGAGGAGTCTGTGGCTCGGCACCAGCAAAACGTGGAAGAGATGTGAATGCTCCAGGTAGATGAAAAGCAGCCGTTGGAGATGAAACAAAACCCGAACCCACAAAATTATGGGAAAAACTTTTTGGTTTTCTTTCTCGGAAAGTTTTAAGGAATGCTCCTCTTTAGCCTGTTCCCCTTTGCTGTTCCTTGGCTTGCCGACACTACTCTTGCAATCCAAGTGGTACCTGTGAGTATCGGCAGATTCGTTCTTTCTGGACTAACGAAGAGCTAAGCATGCTTAAAATTTATCTCTGGACGCAGGATTTCCATATTATACATCACATAGCTGTATTTACTCTGAAAAACTACCTAAGAACTTTTGAATTTTTTTTAATTGTAAAAAGGAAGCTCTCTTTTTTTGACATGTTCGTGTTTGAACTCATATCCATCTCTAAGATGAGGTCTCAAGCATGGTTGTATTACATTTGTCTATCTATCTAGAGATCTTTGCAGCATTTCTACAGGGTCTACTGAATTGTTTTACATGAACTGTGCGAGCGGCTTGATTTATTTATAAGCTGAGAAGGGCAGCTGGAAACCTCCACTATTTGTATATCCCAACCCATCTTTAATTGTTTTGTAAGTATTCTACTTACGTTGCATTATTCCAAGTCAAAATGTTTTTGGAACATTCTTTGCTGGTTAATTGGAAAGCTGTTATTTTATGGCTTCCAGGTGACTTGCAGTGATGGGCATTCGGGGTGGTTTTCTGGCTTCATCTAAACCTGTTGATTTAGAAGTGGGTTTTTATTTTGCAAGTGATGTGAGTTTTTCTTTCCACTTAATCCCTGAGATCACCTAGTAGATTTCATAGAAAAGGAAAGATAAACTGTCACTGTATCCTGAGCCTACTCACAAGAATATGCTGTCCAGAAATAACATACTGTACAGACTGATGGAGCAAGCACTATGAAAATTTTCCTTTCCTACAGATGTGATAGTTCTCAGAAATCCAGCTTTAGTTTGTGCTACACTAAGTGAAAAAGGGCTCTTTTCAGGATGGGATATTTCAGGGTTTAAATAGTCTCTTTGTACTAAGAGCACATGCACTACTTTTTACTTGTTTGTGTTTTTGGTACTTTTCTTCTTTCAAGTGTTGGGGAAATGGAGCAATCTGGAGCTCACATGAAAAATCAGGAGGCTAAAGTGATGTGCCTTGGGACTTGTACTTCATTGTCTTTGCAGCCGTGATCCCAACAGTCCATGTGCTCCTGGTCGGTCACAGGGTGACAGCCCAAGGTGTGAAACACACTCTGATACTTCTGAGGCAGGATTTAGTTTTCTTTCATTCTGAGAACTCATCTATACATAATTTTAATGAATTATGATTTTCTTGCTATGTTAAGCTTCATTTTCAAAGGGGAAAAGGAAGAGGTGTCCCTGCTTTCCCTGTATTTCTTCCTCAGAAGAGCTAGGACTGGAAATAAGAGAGGAGCAGGGCCAAGGAAACTCAAAGCACAGAGGAAACTTAGCCTGAGCAAAAGCTTTCATTGCAGAAGTGTCTGCCTTTGGTGGAAATTATATATTGCTTGTGAGTAGCAAACCTAACAAGAGTGCCAAGTTACTTCATTATTTGTAAAGTCAGTGACTAAAAATGAAAGAGATAACATCTCAGACAATGTTGGAGAGTTTGTTTGTTGGCTTGTTTCACTGGTTTGAGGAAGAACTGAAAACTCCTTTGGTCACTAAGGGAAATCAAATAGCCAAGATATTTGAAGCTTTGATCACAGTCTCGAATCTAAAAATATAATAAACTAAGTAGCACTGCAAATAACTTGAGGCATCAATAACAGTAACTGATAACCAGCTTTATAGCTGGGATAATTTAGCTATTTTAAAATAAAGGACCTAGCAGTATAAGAAAGCCATTTTGAAAAACTGGCAAAACCCCTTGCTTTTCTGGGCACTACCTTCTACCTATTCTTTTGTTGCTGCTCTTATGAAGTAATTAGATGAGTTAATGGCTGCAGTGTGTGTTCTTGAATGATAAGCCTAATTCTTAGTCACACAGCTGCATCTGGAAAGGTCAATAGAGGACAAAGGTCATGGCTCCAACAATCATACTTCCTTATGTATTAAAAACCTCATAATTCTTTAAGAGTTTTCATTTTAGAAGCTAACAGAATAATCACCCTCAACCGTTTAGTTCTATCAGACTAAAGTATTTTCTTTGAACTGCTGGCCACTGCTTTATTTGTTTATTTACCTATTATTTTGGAAGAGGAGGAAGAGGGTGTAAGGGGAAACCAGGAATTGCTGCATGAGAGCTGAACTGTCTCGGGTATCACACCAAACAAACATCTCCTGGGAATGTTCTAGGTGTGGCTGCAGCCCTCCTAGCACAAGGGACAGGCTCTCGGACAAACAAGAGAGGTTAGGGTGTATAACATTAAAACTTCCCATCCTGAGCATAGAAAAACCTCTTGAAGAAAAGTCCTGCCCTGTTCTCAGTGGAACTGCAGTTCTGTGAACATCTTAAACTATTTTTTCATGTATTATCTAGTTTCATCATAAGCAGATCTTTTTTCCCCCAGCCAGTTCCCCACAAAGGCAATGGCAGCTTTTGTTGGCACAGGAGATGCAGCAGTGGGCAGCAGATGTTAGCTGGAAGGTGGGAACTCTTCTTTCCATGGTGGCCACTTACATGTTCCAAGCATTTAAGAAAGCCACAGCCTCGGGAACTGCTGATATGCAGGTTCCAGAGCTGTGTGGTAACTTTCCTTACAGCCACATTATGGTATTTACCTAAAGGACTTCATTCCCTGTATTACCGACAATATTAACAAGAAATTCTTTGTAAGAAGCTTGGACTACATTCACTTTCAAACCACACTTAGAACACTGCCTACAGCAGTATTTTAAGATTTAGTACTTTACCTTGTTGTTGGCAATGTGACTTTGTGGACCCTGGACTAAAGTCAAAGGGTGATTTCTGAAGTCTAGGGATTTCATCCTAAGTTGGCTTTACAGTACCAACACAAATATTGTTCATTTCTACCCTCTGATAATGATTTCATCTTGTGAAGATACTCCCTTGTGACAAGCTCTCCCCTTTACGTTAGTGAAGTAGTTAAAATGCAGAGCTGTTCAGAGTATTATTTAAATGTCTTTTGCAATCATAGAGGAGAGTGACCTTGCTGCTCTGGCTAAATTCCAGATTACATCATTACAACTCACTGCTTAACTCCTCAAGGAAATGCTGTGCAGAGGCCATAGCTAAGTCTGCACTGTTCAGTCCAAACTGGGACATCCACAGTGTCCTACAGGATTCTGCATCAGGAAAGGTGTTTGCTGTGAAACCACAGCAGGTTTTAGCTGAGGTATAAAGTGCTGCCTTTGCTTCTGCCATCAGCAGAAAGACTCAGCTAATAAAGGTAATCAGCAAGGAGTACAAGCCAGAACAGAGAAAGAACAGGCTTTAGCACTATCCAGAAAGGTATTAAATGACCCTGACAAGTTTTGCCCTTGAAATTATAAATTAGTCAGAACCAAATTTGACCTGTAAGCAATTAGCCCAGAGAAGGGCAGCAGGATAATTCTGGTGCCCCTAAGGGCCCAGGGAAAAGCAAAACCAAAAAGTTAAAAGTTAAAAGTTTAAAGAAAATAGAGTAGCATGCTTTCATTTTTTCTTAAAGATTGTTATCAAAGAATAGAACTGAAATTTTGTAGGAAAGGAGGATTGCTTTTATTAGGAAAAGTTGTGTCTGTGAGAATAGGTAAGGACTGAACAGATTCCATACCACAGAATGGCTTTTATCAGAGGTTTGAAAAATCAAATACCTATCAAGAATAAATACACCTCAGTTACTCTGCTTTGGGGTAGAAGGTCTATTCAGGTTTCTCTGAGTTATATTTGAAGCTGTTGTTGTTTTCCTCTGTCCTATTCTCTGTTGGTTCTAATTCTGGCTGCTAGCACGTGCTTTAGAAGGCTCACTGCAGACTGGGATTTGGCAGATTTGAGATATCTAAAAAAGCCTCCCCAAGGCTAGACAGACAAATGATTGTTAGGCTGAAATACAAAGATCCAGGTGATCCTAAGACACGAGGGACAATTTGCAGGTTTTTTTTTTTCCCTCCTGTTCTTGAACCCAAAAAACCCATGACAACTACTGTTTAGTAATACCAGCCCCTTTCTTGCAGCTTTCCTGCCAAGTCTGCCCACCAAGGACAGGGCATGTGTTGGAGCTGCTGTTAACTAATAACCAGTTTGGGCCTCACAAAATACCAATGCACAGCAGGGATTTTCAGTCTCTGTGGAACTACACTTGACTGTAACAAGGGTTAAAATTACTGAGCACGTTTTCTGCATTTAGAGCAGCAGCTGAACAGTCTCAGGGAATAGCCCCTCAGTCAAAACCCATTGCCATGATATATTCCATAAGGCCTTGCTTTATCTATTTATTTTTTGTAATGCTTGCCATAGCAGCTGGAATTTCAGGCCCTCATATTTATCCAGCCACTTGTCTGAGTGGAAAATTTGGGAAGTAAACAAGTCCCCTTCTAGGCACCTGCCAGCCTTGTGTGGTCTGTCCCTCAGCCTAAGTAAAGCTGTGACTGCTGCTGTGAAAACTGCTGTCCTGCAGTGATACTCAAAGCACCCATAGGTAATGAACACTGACCTCTACACATTGCAAGGGCATTTTCTTACCTGTTGTATTTATCATGTAACTGCAATAATGAGATTAAGGTCAATCTCCTCCTCTGTGGTCTTTTGTGTCAAATTTTTCTAATAAAGAATAATAAAATCTTTCTAAAGTAGCCTTTAGAAAGAAGAAGCAGAAGCCAAAAAATCAAGTAAGATTTGACTTAGGGCATCACGGTAAATACAGAGACTGTTCATGGCTACTGAGATACACAAGATTTAAAAAAGAAAAAAAGTAAAAATATTGAGGAATGGCACAAAATTGTTTTAAAACTAAAGCATTCCAAAGCAGCTACAGACAGACCAGTAGTAGCCCTCCGTGTTCTTCCTTGTTGTAATTGCAGTATCATTCAGAAAACATTTTCTAAAAGGTTGGCCAGAATGTGCCAACTAAACATAGTAAAACTATAACCAGAGATGTATTTCCTTCTTGAGCAGAAAAAACACACACTCAGAAGCACAAAGTGAGGGCCCTCTTTCTTATGCCAGTATATTCAGTCTGCTGTGCAAAGCAAAACAGTTATAAATACAAGTCTAAAAGCTGTATTTTGATGAAGATTCCTAACGCAATGCACTACTGCTTGAACACAAAACTGAACTACACCTTCAAATGCTGACTTGCACGTGAATTGTCTCTTGCTCACACTGGGTTGGCTTCCAGGAAAGCACTTGACTTTCACAAGAACACGTGAATTTAAAAAAAAAGCCCACATGAAGAGAGAGTAAGGTTTCCTCCTTTAAAGTCACACTTAAAATGTTGCTGACACTGGAACACACCACCAGGCCTTGTTGCAGCACTTTTGCAACAACGTGTGTATAGATCTCTGCTCAACTCGCACTTGTTTTTCACCAAGCTGAAGTCTGAAGTTATTTAAGAAAAAACACAAAAACCTTTCAGTGTGTCTTTCCTAGTATAGTGCATATTTTGAAGGGGGGGAAAATCTATTTACTTATCATTTTATT
This sequence comes from Grantiella picta, assembly GCA_013397955.1. Classification (NCBI taxonomy): domain Eukaryota; kingdom Metazoa; phylum Chordata; class Aves; order Passeriformes; family Meliphagidae; genus Grantiella; species Grantiella picta. The sequence goes on from VZRM01002384.1 coordinate 1,500,205, forward strand.
TTCCTGTATTTTCTATTTCTTTAAGTTTCTGAGTTTTCAACACCTATCATTTGTCAGTTACAGTCTAAACTCATTTTCCCTATTTGTTCTGTTGAAACATTTCATTTAGCAAGAAATCCACTGAGTCCAAGGTTCTGAAAAGGTCGTATCAGTTTCAGATCTACAGATAAGAGGGATGGAAATAAAAATTGCGTAACATTTGGGGAGCTGTGATTTTTTGCTTCAGCCAAATATACCATGAGGTTATCTAAACAGCTGTTATACAAAGGGAAAAAATGCAAAAGCAGAAAACTGGCCATAGTTGTGACAGGGTTAGTGTGTTTTCCTTCTCTCTGTTACTTTGTGATAGAAATAAAATATACATGAACTTACAGGCAAACTAACTTTGAAAAACTTTTACACGTCTTAAAACATTATTTTTCTGCTTAACTAAGGCCTAAATGAGAAAGCAAAGAAATTCTCAGTAATAGTAGTCCTAGGTTAAGTAATCTATGACCGAAGAGCATGTGTCTCACAGTCCTAAGTAATGATAGTCTGAAGAGCTGTGGTACCTGACTTCATTGCATGAGAAGATGCAGGAGCCCTTTGCTGCCATGGGACTAAGTTAACCCAAGCTGGTTTAGCCTGAAACTGTACCAATCAACTATTTGTTCAATTAACTATCAATTAACATTAATGTCTGGTCAGATGGAAATATAAAGAGTGTGCAATGAACTATCATCACTTCATTCAAATTGCATGGCATGCATTCCTAGGCTCCTTACAGAAAGCAATGCCTTTTGAATTATCTTTATATCCCCACATTCATGTTTTGACATCCATGATAGTGAACTCAGAGAATAAAAAGGTAAATTTTCTATAGTAACAAGTTTCAAACTAATTTTTGGTATTGATTCAGCCAGCACTCAGACCTAGTGGTAGACTTATTTTCAACAGCTCTTTTTAGTGCCTATCTGTATGGCAGGGTTTCCATTTTTCAGGGATTAAGATTCCCCCCATGCTCTGACCACAGCACAACAAGGGCCAGCACTGCTCACTAGAAGCAAACACTGCATTTGTGCTAAAATGGGAGAAGTAAACCTGCCAGCAAAATAATTCTGAGGTGCTTTCCTTGATGCCTAAGGATGAATTTCTGTCTTTCCTATACATGGGTGGAAGTGACAGATTTTTTCTGTTGTAGAATCCATTCTCCCAAAAACAGTGCTGCCACTAATTGCCTTCCAATATATCGTGTTAAAAAAGGAGAGGGAGGAAAGGATCCTCCACTTTGTTTTAAAGGCAAAGTAGGGAGAACTCAGGTTTCACTGACAAGAGTTGAATTGTTCTTGTTTCCAGCATTTTTAATCTGAGTGGTTTACGCAAAATATTGTTTCTTCAGAGCTTTTAGTGACATATGCCATTTGCATCTGCTTGCCTTCATACTGCAACACCACAGGAGATTATATTCGCACTTAGGCCCTCTAATTCACCACTTCAAACTAATTCTACATTCTCCTGTGTAGAGTTAAATGATATACAGGAACTCTAGGTGATGCATTAAAGGTCTACTAAACTGGCTGTCAGGTAAACTGACAGCTGGAATATTGGTATTTGGAAAGGTTTCACTGTGCTCTGATACACTGAGTACCCTCTGCCCAAGAATCTCCATCCCTGTGAACACCAGCAAACATTAATCTCTGTATTCTCAAATCAGGCATGTCAAACCCCTTATCTGTCTCAATACCTGCAGAGGACCTTCTGGGGAGGAGACTCGCTACTTACCTGTATACAGCACCAAGAACCACCCTGATTTCCCCTGCCACACCTTGAACTAAGCTGTTCAATGCCAACTGAAGGCATTTGCTGCTGCTGCTGCTTTGGCAGCACTAACCCAACCTCACTAAGGAAGGATTTTCAGCAGCTGAGCTGTCGCTTTGCTAACTGATCACAAGTCAGATAATGAACTCAGTTTTGCTATTAGCTTTTTAAATATACTTGCAAGGGAGGGGGGGGGAAAAGCCCCCAAACCAGGTTAAATGTTTTCTAAGGTCACAGACAATCAGTAATAAACTAGGAGCAGAATCAGCTTTTGAAAACTTTAATCCCTCCCCCTAGTTCTGCATTCCTTTGGAAAGAGAAGCTGCTAAAAGTTTTGGAAAAAGGACCTGAAAAACTTTTTTAAAGAATATTTAATCCACAACACTTGAACTTGCAGTATAAAAAAAGATGTCTGTTTAGAAGGCTGATATCCAACTGTAGTCCGTTTTTCTTATTTTTCGTAACTCTTTTTCCTGGGATTTAGACAGTTTACATGTTGTCTCTCCTAATAATTCCACAGGGCTTGTATCTTCTTGTTCCATTTCTGTAACATCTTCTTCATCTGAATCATCCTCTGCTTTTTCACTATCCATTTCTACTTCATCAGCAATTTCTTCAGCGCTGGAAGATGGAAACAACCCAATTAATGGGTATTCTCACATACTACAGTATCTCATACTATAGGTGAGAGGCAAGTTATCACGCAAATAACTACATAAACATGAGATTTTAGCTATTTTTCTTTTTATTTCAGTCTAATTTAAAACGACTATACTTTTCCTGCCATCTCAATTTCAAGCCATTTTTCAAATAGCTCTCCTCTAAGTAAACTTAAAATAATTTTCTTTCTTGAACTATAGTATGTAACTGCAGAGCAGGCAGGTCAGCATTATGACAAATGTTACAACATCACAGTCCTAGGGAATTAGAAACACTGGATAGAATGGTAGGTGAGACAGTATTCAAGAAGGCCATTCTTCTCTTTCAAATCTGAAAAAGGCCACTTGGTCTTAAAGACTGCTACAATACCTAGAGTGTTACTAAGAAAGAAAGTTCTTTGGTTGGTTTTTCTTTTTTTTTTTTAAACACAGATATTTAAAGTGTCCCCTTCTGAATTCAAGAGTTTTAAGCCTGTGCTGAAGTAAAAAGCACAATTCCAAAGAATTATATGGAACAGTTACCATTTACAACATAGTAATTAATAGTATTAATTCACGTGTCTGTTGTGTAAATATTCCAGATGTCATTAATAGTGAACTGTGTGGCAGAACGGTACTGGCCTTCTAAAAATCACCTGTTCTAATGCAAACTATTCGTCACTCACAAAATGTAAATGGAGAAGCACACAGTAATATCCCAGTGCCAAGGAAAATAAAAGTATTTAATATTAATAATACATCTACTGTATAATATATACACTATGTGGTGATAAATTCTGGTTAATCTTCAAGGGCCCAATGCTGCAGCCCTTACATGTACCTTTAAATGCACAGCCATACTAATCACCACTGTCAAAGTACAAGCTCTCCAAGTGCAAATATTTACCCTGGTCACTGAATTCTCACATTCTTCAGGACTGAAACTAGACTCAAGTTTCCATGTACTAGATTTCTGCCAGTGTTTTGTTGATGTTTTGTTGTGCCATGCAGTAAGAAATGTGTGTGGCAGAAGCCAGGGCACTGCTGGTGTGGCAGAACACAGAGCACACACAGGAGCTGCTCCATCCGGCTGTGTTTGTTTCCAGGTAAGCCCTGGCCCTGTGAACCACCCGCTCACCCCTCTGGCAAACTCACAAGAGCAGCTCATTCCAAAGACATGTCTTCATCTCTGCCCTGGCACAGTTTAATGAGACACTTTAAAGAACAGATGGCACAAAAATGCAATTGTTTAACTGGCTTCAGTGTAAGTGACAAGGTATTAATCCTAATACAAGACTGCTGCCATAACCCCTGTGCCTGCATTCATTTTTTAGCAGCATACATTGATCTCAGAGGAGTAAGCTGCAATTTTAAGTACCTATCAAACTACTCTATTAAATTGGAATTAATGCATTGTAAGCCAAGCTTAGCTGTGCTTACAGTATTCAGTTGTACTTAATAGCTAAATTAGAAATGAAATTTGAGTTCTAAACAAATCCTTAAGATGAAACTTCTTGGTGTATCTAGAAACTGAAACCAAAAATTATGCAGGAAGTCATAGTAATTTCATATAAAGTTGAGAATCTAATATTTAACCAAAATAGCACTAAAAACCAATAAATACCTGGAAAAAAGTTAAATTCCCAGAGAACATTTGAGTGCAAAAGGCAGCATTTTGCACATCAGCACGTTATGCAAAACCCAGCCAAAATAACAGCAACAAAAGATCCAAGACACTGAACAGCCAGAGCACTGCCACACTGAAGTATCCTACTAACTTACTTAAGCTGGAAAACTGCTTTTACACTTTAAACAAAGATGTACATAAATAAAAACCTCCCCTCAGTAACTAAGGAGAGTTCTTGAACTTACCATTTGTTCTCTTTGGAGATGAGCAATGAGTTAATAAATATAGTGCAGAGGAAGGAAGCAGATGGCAAAACGTGTGCTGGAGTGTGCAAGAGCTGAAAAGATAAACCAGAAGCTTTATGAAAGATGTTGTTTGTTGTGATTTTGCTTGTACATTTACTGTAATTACTCCTACCTCTTTGACAGCAGGCGAAGCTTGCTCCTGCTTATTATGAACAACTGGTTTTCCAAGGTCTGTATCCTCTTGTGCTTGCTGACGTCTGTGCTTTCCCAAGAGCAAACTAAATGGGGTCACAGGAAGACTTTCTTCTACTGCCAGCTTGAAAAAATGTAAGTAGAATTTTAGTGTCACAAATCTAAGTTCTAGCTCCTTTTAAGTTACCAAAATTCAGAATAAACCCAGGTGACAAAAGTCTACACTCAAATTTAACTCAAGTGAGCGATGTGGCACTTTGTACTCATTCTCTGTCAGGTGTCTGGGGACAATCCTGTGCAGAGGGTTGCAAAACTCTCCAGAATCTGAACCCAAGAGCACCAGATTTGATTTGGCTGATGTACCTAGTAACTTCCAAATATGGGAGGTGGTGCATGTGCCACAGAAACTAGGGATGGGTTTTTCAGATTCCACTTAGAACCAAAAGATCATTTATGTATCAGCATCATCTGCAGAGAGATTAAATTATGTAACAGAAAGCAAAACATGGCACTTTGACTTTTGGCATTTTCCTACATCAATATACCTCAATCTGAGCATCAAATTATTCCCCCACCCTCCAAAGAAACCAATTACTCATGCCCACATTCCCACAGGATTTTGTATTAGAAAGATACCAACTTGTACTTTGCTCTTATTTTATCTAACTGACCAAATCAATCAAATGCTGACGTTTCAGTGAGTATGAAACACTTCTTCAACATGAATTAAAAAAAATAAAAAAAAAAAATCAAATTTCCCAAAGTACTTCTCCACAGAAATACATACTGGAATGCAATTCTGGAACTCCTTCTCACTGATGAGTCACAACTGACTGCCAACTGTTCATCCTCATCAGAGAGAACAGTTCAGACCACACTCAAGGTTCCAAGTGTTTCAGAAACCACGACAAGGAAAGAACTTAGTGAAACATTTTGCTTCATTTGTGTAACCTGAATCTTTTAGAAAAGTAGCATCTTTTCCTTTTTCTCTCAGGAAAAATGGAAAAGGGAGAGTAGCTTACTGATACTTTTAATTTTTTTTTATTTACAAACAAAACTTCTTGTAAAAAAAAAAAAGCAAATCCAGATTGCTGCCCCTTCAGCCAAGTGCCTGTGAATGCAGGTAAGGATCTGGTGGGCATTTTCATGATAGAAGGGAATTTCAGTATTACAAAATGAACACCATCAGAATTTTGAACTGCTCTGTCCGTATCAGTCAGAAATTCTTTAAGAGGTACCTGTTTGCTTGATGGTGTAAGCCTTTCTTCCAGAGACTTTGTGCTAAGTGTCATTAGCTCCTAAAATACAGAAGGATATACCATAGTTATCATATATGAAACTGCTTTCCATATTTCCATACCTTGCCTACAGAAGCTCCCAACTGGCCCAAAAGCTTTTATCAGACAAATGGAAGAGACAAAACCATCTCTTCCTCTTTATTTTGTAAAGAAACTGAGAAGAAGCAAGAATGGACCTAGAGGCTCTACAGACTTTTTGGGAAAACAAACAAAAAACCCCACACCCCCATCCAGAAATTACAGGGAAACCGAGTATAACATGGAACATTTGTATAATCAGCAATAATACATACAGCAAGGTGGTTGTTTAAGTTAAACAGCATAGGCAAAGTTCCCAAGTACTCTACTTTCTTGTATCAATGAGGCAGCATAAACTATTCACAGTAGAAAACCAGTAAATAATTTTGAGCTTACGCTCCTTTGACAGTTGAAAACCTTCAACAAAGCATGGCTTACACTGACTTGAAATCACAAAAAGAAACTCGTATGCTTATAAGCAAAACTCTGAATTTGTATTAATCCATGCCTAAGAAAATAGTTTTTGTCTAGGAACCACCTGCCAATTACTATTCCTTACTTGTGTGTCCGTAAGAAAAAATAGTTGGGATCTTCTCAGCCAAAGGCATTTTTCTGAACTTATCACTTCAGGTTCATCTCTTGGAACAAAGGCAGCAAGCAGGATCTTTTCTTTACAGAGGTTTCTCTGGATGTAGATTGGCCGTGGTTCACTTGGTTTGAATACAAACACTGCAAAACCAAGAATATCTTCTCTTTAAAACAGGAAATTCTTACCCTCCTGGCCAGCTGTCAAAGCCCTGCTCATCACAGCCAGTAAGGGCTGCACAGGATTGCCTCCAAGCACTAGTTTGCAGCAATATAACTTGATAACTTTACTGCATAACAGAAGGTACCTTCCACAGCACTCCAGTCCAGAGAATATACTTGGAAATTAACATTTCTGTAGGAAGAGTTACTGTAATTTAAAGTCAGAGCCCTAAAACATAGCTGTACAGTTCTGCATTTACAAGAGAGGGTCAAGAACATTTGAGACCCTCACCCAGAGAGCGTGGTAAATCCTGAGCTATATCCTGTACCAGAAACTAACTTCTGGAAGAAAAGGTAATGTGCTTTACTTGACTGCTGTCAGACATGGCTCAGTTTCCACAGGTGCAAGCACACACTCACATCCATCTTGCAGCTTTCACGGTATGAATTCCAAGAAAACCTTTTCTAGAAATTGTGTTTCCCCAGCTTTAAATTCTGCTGATTATGACTTGTCAAAGAAGGCTTTGTACTTACAGCTGGACTCTTTGGAGAGCCATGAGACCGCAGCAATATGTTCAGAAAGGGGATCAGGTTGCAGAACTACGATGTTGAGGTGGGCACTCCACTCCACTGAAAAGAAAGCACAGCAAGAGCCAGAGGTGAAAAGCAGTTCTGCCCCACTACCTGGCCAAACAAATGGTCAAACAAACAACACACAGGGCCTTAGCTGCTGGAAAAGGCAGCATCACTCCTTCCATGGTTAACAAAAACACACAAATGCTACCAACTTCTACACAAGTGTAAGAAATACTACCTATGACTGGGTTATCATCCATCTAACTTAGGATTTATTCTGCACATGCACACAAAGCACATGCACATGGACAGGATCCTATCCTGATTAACTATGAAAATCATCCCGTTTCTACAGGACATTTTGTAGTGTGTAAATCGGGAACGGAACTAGAATTATTTCAAGGTTTCACAGTAATGTCAAGTATTAAATTACTCTAGCACATATTCAAGCTGATCTTACATGCACAAGTGAGCAGGTTCCAGCAACACAGTAAGCCATAATCAGTGGTACCAATAAGGTACTTGGAACATGTTAGTCTCCCAAAGCAGATGTTCCTACAGAAGTAAAAAGTCAAAACAAGTTAGTGACCTTCAGAGTTCATGTTTGATTCTCTGTGTAGCAAGGATTCACAAATCACAAAAAATATTAAGATTTAGTTCTGGTATTTAAATCACAAGTTTGCTTTTTGCATTCACCTCTAGTGGCAAGAAACTTCCCACACAACCATCAGATAGGACCTGGAGATTTACAACTATGTGTAAATATATAAGGATTACATTTTTCTACAGCACTCCTATATAAAGGAGGGATTTTAAGCTCTTAAATAAATCACAGGTCCATACATACTAGTGCGTACATTGGGATTGGAAAATAATATCCGTATTTAAAGAAGCCCTATTATTGTTTAATAACTAGAAAGAGAGGAGTTGTTAAAAAAAGTTATTATAGGCTGCTCCAATTGAAGAAAGTGTGTGATTTGGTTTCACTTATGTTAATTTCTCAGTCTCTTGTTTGAGAATGACAGAACAGCCTTATGACTTCTAATTGTAAAAGGTTTTCAAAAAAAGCTAATAAGAGACAGAATTTGTATATTAAAGCATAGCCCTTTCAAGTTATGCAACTAATACAGTAATTTAATATATTCCTCGAGTAATTTATTTCCTTTAAATATAACAAATAAAGGCTGTAAGAAGAGGCAGCTGGCCTGGGAAAATTTGCCACTGCACCAAGCTAGTGGCTCATGTGCCTCCTGCAATTTTCCTGCACACCAGTTTCATAATCACACTTCTCAATTTCTCATCTTAGAGGCCCACTAGAAAACAGACTTCATCACAGAAGAAAAGCTTACAAACATTCACACAAAACATGAAAGGGAGAAATCTCTATATGCTGCTGTGATTCTTTGTGTCACGAGTCTTTAAACATTCTGACTATGCAATGTTGATGTCTTTTATCACGACAGCACACAATGGGAGTATTGCTGGCATAGTCTGCCAGGCAAACATGGGTTTTCCAACAGAGGTTAGAGAGGATCAAGATATGTATTTCACAGTACAGGTAAGGTCACTATGCCTATGTGGTTTATTGATGTAATTTCTATTTGTATGTATGTATACATGAATAAAGAACCAACTTCTTGTATTTATACTTTTCCAGGACTTTGATTAATCCCTGGATTAACGGGGAAAAAAGAGAAGAGCTATCAAGACAGTACTGTGTGCCCCATGATACAGATTTACGTATGTGAGGTACAGAATACATGTAAGCAACTAAGAAGGAACTGCAATGCTTGAGCTTATTTTTAACAGTATTTTTAACCAACCACCTAAAGGCATTTTAATATTTTATATACATGAATTAAAACTGTTAAATTCAATGTTTATGAGAACATATACAAGGTCTTGGACTGCCATGAAAAACATACCTTATATTTCCAGGTGGATGGCAAAACGTACACTTAAGATCCCAAGTAAGTGAATCCCAGACAGTGACAGTTTCTTCAAAGCTAACAGCAAGCAGAGAGCCATCTTCTGAGAAGCAGCAGTTTGTAGCTTGGTAGTTGTGGTAGCTGCCTACAAAGTCACAGCTCCAGCTCACACTCTGCTGTGCTGCATTGAATGAACAAACCAGTTAATTCAAGTCTATACATGAAGAAAAATTCAAGTATTATTGCTGCAAAATAGGCTCAAGAACAAGACCGTTTTCTTTAACAATTTTTGAAGAGTACAGGGAATCTCTCCTGTTCTAGTATGAGAAACAGCTGTTAAGGTTTTAATTTGTCCTCAGTTTTGCATTTGAACAGTGAACCCTGAGACTGACATGGTATAATATTCATGCTTAGTTTGCCCACTCTGTTAACTGTGTTCTCAAACAGGCAGATAAAAAAGATATTCAAATAGATTTGACATTTATTATTCTGAAGAATTGTTCTTTTAAAACTCTAGCAAGAACACGAGCATTACTCAAAATTTAAACACAGGCTGCATTTGAGTACAGCAAAGCTCGTGGTTCATTCACAGAAGATGTGAGGATCACCAAGTGACCCACCAGCATGCTTCCTTGTGTTGGTTCACCAGCCAGTGCATTCTGTGGGTACACCTTTCCCACTGTTGATAATTGCCATAAAATAAACCAGAGCAAAGTGATGTACTTACCACATTAACATGTGTTTCAAAAGCATACTGTATGAATTATTTTGTAGTGGGAAATATATGAGTAGAGTAAGGAAAGAAAGGAAGGTAAGTTCACCCTATGCTAAGATATCCTTTATATAATGGCTATAAGTTGATGATTAAAAGACCTGCCTGCAGGAGGAAAAAAAAAAGCCAGAAACGATTGAGTACTTCCAACTGCATGGCACCATCTAGGGGCACAAAGAGAGACCTGCTGCAATTAACTCAGGTCAGAGTGTACTCAACTGAGGAACCCATTGGTAAATTAGTATTTGCTGCAGAGAAGCTGCAGCATGTCAAGCCTTTCTACCTGAGCATTCCTACTCTGCCCCACTGGACAAGTACACCACAGCCAGCACTAATTTGTACTTCTACATGTGCCATGGAATAAAAACCTGTAGCACTTAAAAAACAAATACCCTGATGAGGCCAGTCAGCAGATACCAAACTATTTTGTGGAAAGAAAAAAAAGATTAGGTTTCATTCCCAACTGATATTATAATCAAGATGAAAGCATCTACTCATCAGGTTAACATGTAAATTAGGCTCAGAATAATTTATGAAAAAAAAGCAAACCCAACACTCTTTCAGACACCACTGAGGGGGTTACTACTAATACAGTAAACAAGACAAGCTTTTGTTTTTCTTTTCATGAGCAGCCACTGTTGAAAAGCAAAGAGCATGGAAGGAGAAGTAAATTTGGCAGAGTTTGCCAAATGGAAACCCTAGTAGCTCAAAAGTACTTTTGAACACATTCTCGCCTGCCCATGGAAAGACAGATTACTAAAACTGCAAGCAGTTCAGCAAGACCACTATCACAGCCATGTGGGAACATGACATGACAAGACATCCAAGTGGCAGGAAAATTCCAGTTCACTTAAGTGTGCCTGAGACTGTAATAACATTTAAGTAAAAGGAAATTAAATAGTGGGAAATCTTTTGTATTTCACATCCAAAGGCACACAGAACAATCAATACACATACACAGATGGTCTGTTTGAAAAAAGTAAACATCAGCAGGCCTTTCAAGAGGTGAAATCTGGTTATTCAATGTATCTCACAAGTGGATCCTAGATACTCATTCTATGATGTTCAAATATCTAATGGAAAGGAAGGATGTTCAAAAAATGAACTCTCAAGTGGTGGAGCTGCAGAATGGCAAAAGTACTATTATTTTACACCATGTCTACTCAAACTGAATAACACATTTCTGCATCCTGCTCCCTTGAGCAGAAGTCTCAAACAAAAGCCGTACCCAGAGGAATGACAAAAATCCTTTTTCTCAGCAAGGAAAAATCCTTACCACAAACAGTTCTTAAAACAATCAACACAGGCTGCCATTCCCTTCTGCAGCAGGCTCAGCAAGGTCTATGCTATTTCAGAAACCTCTGTATCCATCTGCAATACTGTGGAACCACAACAGAACTCCATCCCAGGATGCTCCAGAAGAACACAATACAGCAGAAGCAGATTAATTCACAGGACAGAGCAAATAGAAGCAGGGTCTTAATTCCTATAGCATGACTTCAAATGTCATTGTAGGTCCTTTCCAACTCTGGATATTCTTATGTGTTACAAGGTGCAAGTAAGCTATGTTTTGACCCTGCTTACCTTCTGGATCAGTGTCTTCTACCATCACCCAGACTTTAAACACACAGTCTCTGCCAGTTGTTACCAGTATCAGAGAGTCATCTTCCAGTTCATCCATGTCACGAAAGCACATGTCTGTGATGTGGTTGTCATGGGGTGTGTTTATTCTGGTATTCAGCTTAAAGCTATGGGAAAAAAGAGAAGGTTGCCATTCTACTTCATTTGGAACTTGGGAAAGACTTCAGGTTAAGCAGATTCTGGAAGGGGCATGCAGAAGAGGAATCAAAGAAAGTTTTGTCTAATTAAGACAGCTAAATGGTATTGCATTATCAGATCAGGTTTCCCTAATGGCTTCCATACAGTAGCCCAGTACCAAGAAACAATTATCACTAGGCAAGCATCTCTCAAACACTCAGCCTGAACTCTGGGCAGTCCTTCTAGTACTTAAAAAAATCAAGTCACATAGTCGATCTGTGCAATAGCTTTCTTTTGCCTTGTTTCTTCTTTAAGAGAATAATAATCTGTAATCAAAACATAATTTTTTTAATAGGAAAATTAGAGAAAGGGTATTAACCAGAGGCATATGTTAGCTAAAGAGCAAGATCAACAATTACATTATTATCTTCTGAGAAGGACTAATCAATTAATGATGGATTACACAGAGGTGGGAAAACTGATGAGCTATAGAACCATTATGTCAGGTCCATGATTTTTAATACCAAGGAAATATGTGCATTTATGTCCCCTGGTTACAACAGCCTCCGATTAAGTAAAATAGATCCAGAACAATTATTTCCCATATGTATTCAGTGCAACTTGGTGTGCTGTTGCAGATGCCTGTAGTGTGCACAGTGAAGTGCCTAGATCTGGAAAAGCTCTGCCTTTGCAAGGCAACACATGCACAGAGATCTGTGTCACTCTGACACCCGGAAGGCCAACTCTACCATCATTACCTTTGTGTTTCTTCATTGTAGAACCACAGCTTCAGCTGTAACTCAGGGTCAGTTACTTCTTCACTCTCCTCCACCGTGGCCAACCAGGTGCCCTGGGCACTGAACGCCACCTTCACCAGGTCTGACTGCTTCAGCCCTGCCTGGTGGATGTACTGGCGCTGCACAATGTCCAGCTGCAAAGCAAGGCCACAAGTGGATTCTAAAATTCAAGTGTAGCTAGAAGAGATACAACTCATAAAATCATGGAGAGAAGATGGTCTGAAGCCTCCAGTTAGAACTGACTGGGCTGTGGCATAAAAAAGTACCCCGATATGTGAGGAAAACATAAGTAGGGGCATGTGCATTCCACAATGATGCTAAGTGTAGTAATGAATAAAAAATAATTTGAAGGTATTTTACCTAGAAAGTTTTGACATTTAACAGGAGTAGCACACTGTTTTGAAGTACTTTTTTTCATCTATCAATATTCAGATTTGCTTAAGAAGTTTGAGATAAAGCCAAGAATATTTCAGCCTGGAATCCAGCCTTGTGGGGTAGCTGCAAGGTTTTTTTCCTGTTTGCCATATTAAATCTTCAACTAAATCCTGAGGCAGTCTTACTTGACTGAGTAAGTTAAAGTTTTGGTACAAAGCCATCCAACTTACACTGAACAACTGCTGGTCAGTCTGGAGGGAATAGAACTGCAAGTGGCCTGGCTCTCCATTCAGGACCAAAGCTTTGGTTCTAGGATCAACCACTAGGCCTGTCTTGACATCCCTACCTGGAAACAAAAACCAGGTGACAAATGACCAAAGCTGTCAAGTGACACATTCCATCCTTTAAGTGGAAGATACATTTTATTGCACTTACTTTTTATTAGCCCTTGAATACTTCTGGAAAACCTTAGGTTGCTGTTGATTATTGAAATTCCTGAAAAGAAAAAGCAGACAAAGTCTTGCAAAAGGCACGCCTCTGGTGGTGAGAAAGACACTGTAACAATCTGTACTATAAATGTATCTTTTGTCAGTTTATGATATTAAAGTGAAAAGCCAACTTTACAGCAGTCACCAGGCGAATTCACAGAACTGATCAATGAGCAAAAGACCACTTCAAAAAGCTGTTTTCTCAGATCAGTTATGAAATTTTATGTCGTACCAGTTAATTCATCCGAAATCAACAAATTAAAGCTCATACAGATCTGCATTTCCATTGAAGCCACACGTGGCTGTGTTTTGGCTTACTGTTGTCTGTGTGCAAGGTGCAGCAGAGTGCGCCGTCAGAGGACATGGAGATGTACTCGATAGGAGACCCCAAACGAGGCAGGAAATCCTTCTGACACGAAGATTCATTGTGCCACTGGACTAGGACAGATTCAACTCCACCACTCAGCAACCTGGTTCCTTTTCCAGCAACAAAATACAGTTAAAAGGTTTAGCTTAAAAAAAAAAAAAATCAGAATCAGCAGCCTATGTCTTTATAATGAGAGAGAGACATAAGTTTATCAAAACCTTTTCAACTATCTCAAGCAAGCAAATACACCAAGCCTGGGCAACACACATCGGTATGTTTTTCATTATCTCCTGTTAAATTGCTAGAGAAACTCAGAATAACTAACAGGAACTAGTGTCTACAGTGACATTTAGACAATGCTTTCAGAGTAGTGGATCCCATTACTTTCTTTCCTTTCTGTGTTAGGATATGGCTGAATTGTTCTCCTTCTGTGAGAAGTACTTTGCAGTAAGAAGTATCCTAAGACGAATAGTTCATATCACACAATTCATGCAAAAAATGTAGTATTTCTGACAGCAGGTTTGAGCTCAGACAAGACTGGCTTGTTTTATTTGGATGCATGTAAAACTGGCAAGAACTCATCAGTATTACTGATGGAAGATAATGGGAGGGAGAGTGGAGGTGGGGGAGTAGAAGTGAGAGGAGGGATAAGATTGTTATGTTCTACCACAGAAGGCAGATATTTGCCATTATGAATGCCCATAAAAAGATAACAAAAAAATAACAACTGATTTCATTTTTATTTCAGATCCTTCCTGGACATACCTAAAACTCTAGAAATTAACTTATTAGTAAGTGGACAAGCTTACAACTTCTGTTGGTTCTTCCCTCTCTGCTGCAGTCTTGAAATTTGAGAGTTTGTTTGTTTGTTTGATGGAAGTTTATTTTGGGGGGAGGGGGGTTATTGCTTGGGTTTTTATTTTTCTTTTACTCACCCTCCATAGAAAAAGCCAGATCCATGACAATATCATGATGCCAATGCAGCGTGGAATATGTGTACTCTTTCCTGTGGTGGAAATTCCTCCTGTGTGGAGAGGAACAGAACAGTTCTTTAGTCACAACATCAACAACAGAGTAAACAAAAGGAAACATTGAATTGAATCAATTATATCATCCTGTCCTCTAACTTCTAGACTAGTTTATCCTACGCTCAGGTGATGCAGAAGGAGTGAAGGAACCACACGACAGGTTTGCAGAACCCTCCTGGTCCACATTTCACACCTTGGACGTACTGAGCAACTCAGCCCTGGAAGCAACTTAGCCATGCAATGTTTTTAATAACGTAGTTCCACTGGTGTGCTCTCCTTAGGACTCTACTTGCCCATAGAGTTATTCAGCTTCTTCTGCATTATCTTTTACACCTAACTTTACATTCATGGAGCATATCATAGGTATTTTTTCCACTTGACATTACACTCACTGTCAGCACTACAGGTTCATTGTTCATTCTGACTCCTGAAAATGGCAATGCTGAGGACAAGTTAGACTGCTTTGCTCAGCCTGGGGAGTTTATGGGATACACAGTTAACCCAAATGCACATACCAGAGGCGAATCTTTCCATCAGCATGGCCTGTTGCAATGCAATCCTCTGTAGGATGGCACACAACACAACTGAAGTTATTGTCTCCTTTTGTCTTCAGCGTACTTAATGAAAACCTTAAAGAGATAAGAAAGTAACTTTAATTGTATGAATTGGGTTGTGCTTTTTAAAACAAATCTTCAAAAGGATCAGCTAGTGCACATAAAAAATAAATGTGATTAGCAAAATTAAACATCTCCAAATTGTTATGGTTACACACACTCTCCAAAAATAATGATAGACATTTTTCTCTTGATTTCCTTGATTCTTTACTCCTCTCTCTCCTTCCTTTTTCTCCTCCTTTCCTCCCGCTGCCTGGGCCCTGCCCAAACTATGTCATCACTTGTTTCAGTTCAGCATCAACCTAAGCATTTAACTGAAAAAAACACATTCCTGAGCTGCAAAGGTGAGGTACCACTGCTGCTGATCTGCTCACTGTTCACTTCTACAAGAAACCTCTTACTGACTACATCCCCTCCAGCAGAAAAGCAAATATGAGATCATGTGTGCACACATCATCAGTTAATAAACGTTTAGGATGTATCAGACTGAATCAGTACCTGGTATTTTCATTCTCATTCTTACCTGTTCAGCAGTTTCCGTTTAAAAAAATACACTTGGAGATTAACATCCTTCACTGATACCACATATTCACCCTGTTAAAGTAAAGACATTTAGGACATATAGATTATGTTGTCACACAAAAAAGAAATAAAGCACATTTCACTACAAAGTACTTAACACTGGAGAGAACATATAAGCTGACGTTAAATAAATACTTCCCTGTTATAAGTACCAAAGCTTCATTTTGTGTTAATATGAAAGAAAGCATAGGTCTTACACTGATTCGTTTTCTTTCAGTGTTGTTTCAGTACTGCTGTGCTTGTCTAAAGGCATAAACTGCATAGAGTTCATTTGAGAGGAAAAACTCCCAACCAACCAACACTCCAGAGGAGAAAAAAAAATCCAGAGGTGAACGTACTTCTCTTCCAAAAGCAATGTGCTTCATTGATGCACCCACACCATCCAGAACCACTGACAGCTCCTTGGCTTCCAGATCTTGGCCTGCTCCTTTCGTCAGCTTAACTGAGACCAGTTGGAATGTATCTGACCAAAGAAAAATTCTGTTTGAAACCAACAGTACTACCGAGGAATGAGGACCAGAGAGTGGGTATGAGTGCAAGAGTAAGCAGAAACCAGGGGAAGCTGCACGGTACTTGCTTTTGCTCTGAAGTGGCAATATTTTATAGTACAGAGTAAGGCCAAGCTGTGTATATTGCAGACAAAATCCCGTAAGAAGTATCTAGGCATGCTGTTAAACAGGACAAATCTATTTATGTTAATACTGCTTAAGCTGGGAGAATAATCTCAAATACTCATACCCAACTCGAGTAGTATAACCTGTACCTTGGTGAGCACTGCTCAAAGATTTATTGCATCTATGAGTTCACATCCATGCAGTACATGCTCCAAAAGCAAAGATAAGAACTCTTCTAGACAAATATTGGAATGACAGATGTCACAGAATGAAAACAAAGAGGTACAAAATGCAGGACTACTGACATCTGCCATATGAGTTAAGACTTATTTTCACAATTAACATATTAAAGCCCATTCTTGCAGCACACCTTTCACTGATGTGACAGTAGCACAGAGAATGACTGAGATGACATGGATGATGCTACTTGTACCGTACCTCGTTCACCCTTCTTTGGAATGACAACAAACACTGAGTCCTCAGCACTAGCAGGTGTGTACAGCGCCAGAAGTTGGGATCCTACAGTGAAAGTCTGAAGAAAAAAAGAGAAGGAAGTCAACAATTACTACATTTGTGAGTATGTTTTTAAAGTAAGGAAATCGTAGCTTAAAGAAACCTTCATGTGTTAATTAGAATTCTCCACTGTAAGACAAAACAATACATCTCTATTCTACTGAGAACAAATACAAATGTTAAAATAGTACTAATAAAATATGAGACACGAGGTTTACTGAAAAACCTGAAGATACCTTACTCGTAATACAAACCAGAAAGCCCACCCAGAGGGAAGTATTTAGCAGAAAATGGGAGCAAGAGAACAGTCAGTAGCCCACATTTTCAAGCCATAGCATCAATTCCTATTGGCACATCCCAAACTGCAGCACACTCCCCAGAGCTACACTGGACTTCAAACTGCAGCAAGCAGCAAAGTCAGTATGTCAGTACATCTCCCATCTTTTTCCCCAAAAGGATCTGTACCATCATCATCATCACGTGCTCTGTTACTGCCATAATTAGATGGGTTTTAGCTTAACAGTAGGATAACCCATCTCAGATTTGTGCCGATTTTTGACATGCTCTGAACAGGAATAACTCAACATACTTTAATGGGAATCCCATCCATGAAGTCCCACAGTTTAATAGTGCCATCAAGAGAAGAAGAATAAAGCTGAAAGAAAAAAAAACCAAAACCAAACAACTATGTAAGTCATAGCAATATATCAAAACCAGATTTCACATAAAATCACAACTGCAATTCCAAGTAACTGAATCATAAAAAGCATAGGACACAGACCAGCTCTGTGTTGCCTTCAAATAAAATGCAAGGGAAGTATAACACTACTACTCTAGTTTGAAATGTACATTGTCACAAAATTTGAATGCATAGATACCCATCATGTTAACATTTATTAATATCTACATTAGATTTTGCACAGCTAATATGCAGATCAGTCCCTCTCGATAAATAACTCTTGTTTATTCATAGACACCAAAAAACCCTAAGCAAACTGAGAGCAGGGAAAGCAGAGGGAGCCACTGGGCAAGTTAAAGAGACTTAGCCAAATCTGCATCAGTACCAGCAGATACAGAGGGGCAAACACTGACCACAGTATTTCTGATTTTCTCACATGCTTCTTTTACCCTTTTTTCAATCAAAAACCCGGAAACTTTGCTGATATTTCCGTTTTGTTGTCATTCCATTCAAGGAGAGTAATCCACATGACATTTCACGTCAGCCTTCGTAAGAAACAGACACAAAGTCTACCCTTCCTGTCAGATTTCAGCGAAACATCAGCTCAACGATGCGCTAATCCCTCCCAGCCCTTTCCCAAACTCNCCCCCGAGCCCGGCAGACCCAGCCCCCCGCCCCACTTGCTTGGAGTCGGCGGAGAACACAGCCCTGGCACCGCGCAGGGCGCTGCCCCCGCACCGCACCACGCGGAGCGCGCCCGGCGCCACCATCTTGTCCCGCCGCCACCCGCGCGCCGGCCCCGCCCCGC
>VZRM01002384.1:1525535-1583593 GCA_013397955.1 Grantiella picta
TGACTCAAATAATTGAGTACTAATTTGCCTATGTAAACTTAGAGCAAATACAGTATATTCATATGTTGATTTCACTTTGGGGAATATACTTATTTGAATGGAAATTACATTGTTTTTTTGGTGACACACAAAAATTAGCATCTCATTTATTGAAAGAAAAATGAACATGACAGAGGTGAGAACCGAGTATGCGGCAGGGACAGGTGGTGTTGTGGGAAGCTCCTGCAGTGGGGCACATCAATCGTTTTTAAGCCGGGAAACAGCTCTGCGGGGAGGGGAGGGTGGGTTTTTAGTGAGGTGATGTCTCCATGGCAGTAAGGAGTCATAGCCGCCGTCAGCACTAGAGGGTGCTGGAAGAACGGCTGCAACATGAACAGCTCCGTGTTTGAGGTCCAGAATGCCAGAAAAGGGGAGCTTGCCAAAGCTGTAGCACCCCTCAGAGCTCTCTGTTCTGACCCAGCCTTGCCATAAAGAGCACACGGCTGTTTTCCTACTGGATCTGCTGCTGTCAAAGAGAAAGCAGGCACCTTGTTTAGACTCTGTTGTGTGACACACTCTGTTTCCTCGGCAGTGCTCAACAGGTGATGGCAAAACAAATGTAAACACTTCAATCACTTTTTCAAAGACATATTGTGTTGAAACATCTCTAAATAGAGAAACTAGGCATGTGGTGATAATGAGTAAAGGCAGACTTTATAAATGGAAATTTGAATTTTGATACTGATTCTGAGGATGGTCTTTAAAATAATTTCACTTCTGTATGTTTTGGTGTCTTGTGAAAGAGTAAATAGTACAGTTTCTGTTTAATTTAAATCGTTAATTTTGAATGTACTTTTTTGTTTTGAAGATTGTAAGACTGTTTAATACTACAGAGTTCTTGATTATAATGTCATCCCATACCAGTTTGATTTTACAAGTTCTTTAAGTAGCTTGGAAATAGTGGTCAGTAAGTGCTGAAGTACATTTAGTTTGATGATAGAGCTGGTTGGAACTTTTGTTACCAACATTTTAAAATAAGGAGATTTAAAAATTACGGTTACCTAGTAATGACACAGTGAGAAGCCTTGCAAGTAAAGAAAATGGATATTTCATTTGAGAATTTGACAACATGGATTTCACTGAAATTTCTTCCCATTTCATGCATTTCTTTTTTATGGTAAAAAGGGAATAGGTCTTGTTTTCTGACAATTTCTAGTAGTTAGAATAGAAAAAACTGCAATGTATAATGACAGCAGAAGCTCACCTTGGGGTGGTGTGGGTGTATTTGACCTTTTCTTCATTTATTGGACTGTGCCTTTCCCTTTGGAAAGGACATTCTGTGGAGATGTGGTACCAACTGAACTCCATATGAGCACAGCTGTGCTTTTGTATCCAGGTTGTGAATATAGTCTTCTAGCCTTGCTATGGGAACTCTATATGGTCCTGTGTGTTATCCCAATATGGTGGTTTCTGCAAGCTGTGCGTCATCTGCATTTTCTGCATCTGTGTGTGCCTTACACCAAGGCAGCTGTAGAAGAGTCAGGGCTTCAACGGGAGAAACAAGTGCCTGATAGATAAAGTGCCAATGGTGTCCTCTCAATTAACCCAATAGGCAGAGTGGAGATAGTGACAATCCACACACATTTTACAGCTCATTTTTCTCATTGGGAAAGAGAGATTATGTACAGGACTGTGATGGCAATGCCAGTCAAATCCCATTGCTATTAACTGTTCATTAACACCAGCCAGCTGTAGAGGTGTGATACTGGTTTTGTGTTCTGGTGTCTCTCCACTATTCTGGTAATGAAAAGAAGCTCTGAAATAAATGATAATAAGGATTTCCCAATTAGCTAAGAAACGTCAAGATTTTAAGTGACAAAATAAGGCATTGGCTACTGCTGGACACTTTTTCCTTTCCACAAAGATGCAAATGGAGTAACTTATAACTGCTGAAACAGATGTTGACTATTTCAAAGATAACCTGAGAAACAAAACAGAACCTGCATCTCTAACTGCCTCCTGAACTGAAACTGTTCTGTGCAGAGACTCTGCTATACAAAGATGGGCATATTTTAAGAATATCTCATTGTATGTAGAGGTCTTGCTTCAAGGGTTTGTGTGCTAAGATAGGAAAAGGCTGTGGGCAACCTAGACCTCAATAAGCTACAGCTGTGCCCCCAAACAAGAGAGAAACTACTTTGTTAGAGAATGGAGCAGTGAATGCTAAGGTGTATGACTGATTAGAAAAGGCACCTGCAGATAGTTTATTAACGGCAATGTAATAAGAAACACCTGTTGGACATGTGAAGAAAGGGTATAAAAAGGGGTACCAGGAAATCATTGGAGCTGCTGCTTGCCGCTATGGTCAGTGTCGAGTCCACCATCAAATGGTGACCCAGACGTGATAAGGGTCGACACCACGGATCAGAGAGCAGCCGGCGGTGGAGCCCAACCAGGCAAACAGGTGGAGTGAGAGCCTGAAGAAGTCTGGATGAATTAAAAAGGAAAAAAAATAAGACACCCAACCCCAGGTGAGTGGCTGGGACCATAGAAATGGGGACTTAAATGTTAGCAGAAGAAAACTTTATTTTGGACATCCTGCTTTTAATTTTAAAAAATGTTGTTTGTGCAAGGTGTGAAAGTTGTGGTGGAAGGAGAGGGGCAATAGAAAAATGTTCTATGTGTAAAAAAAGAGGAATGCAAGTTATAATTCAGCAGATTGAACCTGGCATGGTGCAGCAAATCCAAACTGTGTGTCCAGAATGCAAAGAAAGATGGTCAGACAGAAAAGATGACCAAAAACCTAATCTGGAGCCTGGTGATGTTATAATAGTGCTTGATCAAAAGAATCACAGTGTCTTTCAAAGATGAGGGCATGACTTAGTCACAAAAATGAGAATTCAACTCTCGAAGGCTTTATG
Source organism: Grantiella picta (assembly GCA_013397955.1). Classification (NCBI taxonomy): domain Eukaryota; kingdom Metazoa; phylum Chordata; class Aves; order Passeriformes; family Meliphagidae; genus Grantiella; species Grantiella picta. The sequence continues at coordinate 1,528,436 of VZRM01002384.1, forward strand.
TGGTTTCCAAAAGACAATTGAAACTCATCTACTAGACGAGGCGAAGTCATGAAACATAGTAACCTAAAGTTTATCACTAATAAAGGACTGGCTGTCTACAAATCTCTAATGGACTAAAGAAGCCTGATTATACAAATTTTGGTTTAGTTTCCAGAGCACTACTAGCTTCCAAGGGAGAAACTGGTGGAAATAGATGTCATTTGTCGTTAAAAAGCAAAAAGGGCGAATTATAGTAAAATAGGGAAAGGCTGTGGGCAACCTAGACCTCAATAAGCTGCAGCTGTGCCCCTAAACAAGAGAGGTAGACAACTTTGTTAGAGAATGGAGCAGTGAATGCGAAGGTGTATGACTGATTATAAAAGCACCTGTGGATAGTTTACTAACTGTAATGTAATAAGAAACACCTGTTATGCATGTGAAGAAGGGGTATGAAAAGGTGTACCAGGAGCTAGTAGGAGCTGATGCTTGCCACTGTGGTGAGTGACAGCCTTTCAGTCCACCATCAGGTTTGTTCTTTAAACGGTGCCTGTTAGTAAGCCAGGACTGAATTTAAGAGGAGTGGAGCTAAAATGGGCCTTGCTCTTACTTACCTCAAGCAGCTGCTGAATCTTTAGTGCCTCCTGTCACGTGTCTTTGAAGATTTATTTTTTTTCTTACCCCTGGCAGAGGGGACCCAGCCTTCATACATCTGGGCTTCTAAGTACTTCAATAGTTACCAGAGGATTCTGGCTTAAAAGGAGAGACTCTTAGTCTTTTAAAAACTTCATGCCTGTAGTCTAACAAATGTTCACAGCCTTTCCTCTGATCCAAACCAGCTGTAACCCTGCATTACTGTGTGTAAACAGTGTTCTCCTGCTCTTAGTGTTTCCAACCACAAAGCAGGAGATGCAAGCTTTACTGTTCTCTTCTTAACTGTGTTAATACTCTACTACTGGTAATCACCCCATTTTTAAAAATCCTGTCCCATTCTTGTTGAAACCAGCAAGAACAGGACCCAGCACTCAATTACATGCCCAGTGACGTGAAAGCAGGCCTAAGAGACTGGGGTTTTAGAGTAGCTTTTAGTGTCTTTGTGGAAAGTCTTATTGCAAAATCTTGGAACTCATGGAAACAATATACTTTTTATTCATTAGTTCAGTAGGATAACTGTGGCACTACTTTTCAAGAAGTGATTGGGCAAGCATAGAATCTTTTTTTTTCAGTGTTTCATTAATTAATTTAAAAATATTCTTTATGGGAGATGGTTATCTTTAATGGGAGAGAGCTTTGAAAGGAGCCTCAGGGGAGTGGTGGGTGTCCTGTTCTAAGTAATGTAATATAATGGGTCAAGTAAACATCCACTTTTTCTTTTCTGATACCGCAACCAGCAAGGTTACTTTTTTTTTTCCTTCATACATCTATTTCTTATGAGAAATGGGCCCTCTGCTTTTTTCCTGCATATTGCGCTGATGCCTTGGCATTTGTAGCATTTGTCTGACCTACAGGCTCATTCTGAACGGTGTCTATCCTTTACTATTTACATGTCTCCTCTGAGATAATGCCAGTAGAACTCGAGTTTATATTCAAACTGAGGTAAAACTCATTTCTCAGATTATTTCCATGCACCAAGTCCACATGCCTATTGCTAAGGTTTGGATTTTTCTCTTGCAGCAGCTGCAGAGTGGATTTTTTTTTCTTCAACAGTTGTATTGAGTTTCATAGCAGGGAAAACTGTTTTGTTGCCAAATGGTTGTTACCGTGATTTCTACTGAAAGAAGGCTGTTGGAGGGGAGAGTTGAGTCCACATGTACTGTTTATTTCAGAGTTGTGTGGTAGCTTCTAATGAACATTGTTTTAAGTATTCTGTGTATATGCTGCTGCTTTAACTAACAGGAGAAAACCAACATAACCCATGATGTATTCTGAACTGAAGCTTTGTAACTGTTAGAAACAACACTCAGCCATCGTGGAATAGCCTGTATTTTAAGGCCTATTGAACTGACAAGTGTAAATTAACAGGGGAAAATCTCCTAGCTTACATGCAAGTAACAGGTTGCGTGAAAGTGTGGTTTAGGTGTGACACCCTCCAAATTCTGTTCTGCCTAACCTACGCATGGCTGCACTTTTCACGTTCTTAAGCCACAGACACTAATTCTAAAATAGTATGTGCATGCATTATATCCTTTACATAACTTTTCCCAAAGTTTACAAGAACTTGGTAGCTGGTGGAATAAAGATTGTCTTTGGGGTTAGTCTCATGTTGCCTTTAACAATTGTTGATATCATTCATGTTGCTAATGTTCTGTAGCTTTTATTAGGGCATTGTCTTTTCTGAAGGCTGCATGTGCTACTGGCACAGTGTGCTCCAGATCTACGTAGTGTATGTGGAGGCACTGACAGAATTAGAGCTCATAGTAATGAACTGCAGCTGATTATGTGGCTTAGGAGGAAGGTGTTGCTCCAATGAACTAATAAGGATAGAACCACATTTTTTGAAGGCAGTAGTAGCAATGTCTTTGCTGTCTTCAAATGATGCCAGGTCTTACTGAAGGATTCCAGAATAAGTAGTTGCATGAACTTCTGGACTTAATTAATGATATCCCTGAAATTCATTCTTGTAGCAAGAGCCAAAGGTTGCTAAAAACTATGCTTTTGGTTTATCTGGAGCAGGAAACTGCTCCAGATAAAAACCCTCTACTTTTAGAAGTGACGGAAGTAGTTGACTTTACTCTGTGTTGGATGCAGTTTATAATTAGTGACAAATTAGTTACGTGGAGGTGAGAGAAAATGCTGTGTGGAATGGAAGCATTTATTTGGATTATCTTGGTATTGTTCATAAACACTAAGTCAGTCTCCATTTCCAAATTATGGTTAAATATAGTTTTGCTCTCTGTGTTGGACTAAAAAGTCTTTTTATAAATAAGTACCTTAGGTTATACTGTTTTAGGATACCTGCATAAATTTATGCCAATTTAAATTCTTTGTACGTTGCAGTAAAAGTAATCTTAATCTGATTTATGTGGCTATCCATACATGTTGATGTTAATACTGTGAGAGAGAGTCTTCCTGAGATACCTGTTAATCTAAATTCTTGCCCAAAACTTTCTTGTTTGCAATTACTTACTTATTTGTATCGGTTCAGTTTCTTTTTTCCTTTCATGTACATGTCTTCTCCTATCTTGACTATGTGTTTTTAACATACTATTGCTTTTAATTTTCAAATTGTTTTCTTCCAAATTTCAAACCTTTCACTAGTTTCTTGATCAGTATCACAGGTAAATAAACTGACATTCCCTAACAATTTCCTCAGTCTCTGAAGAAAAATGTCCCCAGTACAGTCCACAGATTAGTGTATGGTGTGTCCTGCTGTTCTGCTGCCTTAATAGGTGTCTAGGTAGCTAACGCCCTTTAATTTCAGCAAGATTCTCCCCTGTGCCCACTTCTATCAGTTGTATTGACATACCACACAGGTATTTTCCATCTCAGAGATGAATAAATAAGATCAGATTTGACATTTGTGGATAAATATTTTGCCTCCCCTCTTCCCTGAGACTTGCAGCTGTCATAATTTAAGGGAACTCATGGTTACTGGCTGTGAAAGGCTGGATAGAGCTCCTGCCAGAGCCATGAAAATCTTCTCTTTGGTCAGCCAGCAGACTGGCTGTTGAGCAATTTGAGACCCTCCCTTCCCCCGGAGACTGGGTATTTTGTTACTGCAGTGCTTCCAGGCACTCCTGAATGGAGGGGAGAAAGCCATCGGAAATGTTTAGTCTCTTACATGATGGTATAGGAGGAACTGCAGAATTTGGCTGGCAAATTGATAAGTACTCAGTCTCTCTATAAAATGTATTGTTTGTTAGCCACATTATGATTTCTGTGGAATCTGTGCTCTTAAGTAACTGTCAGGTCTGAGGAGCAGGACCAAAGATTGTAGTTTGCAGGGTAAATAATCTTGTCAGAAAAGATGTGCAGCTTTTGAAATATCCAAAATAATTTAGGCTGTTAAAGCAACATAGCAAAGGTATCAACAACTGACTTTTTTTGGCTGAATTTTCTTCCTCTGTTGAGCAATAGTGTCTGTAGACAAAAAAAACCAAAAAAACCTGAGAGCTCCACAGGAGTGTGGCTGCCAAATACAACAAAGGTTTCCTGTGCAAATCTAGAAAGCCAGGCTTCAGTCAGCCTTATGGCAATCACTGAAATTTGCTTACATCTGCATTTTGTTTGACTGGGTGAGCTTCAGGCCCACAGGGGTAACCAGTTTTTAACTTTGTGAATTATGAATTTTTAATTTAGATGAAAAAAAAGAAAATAGTGTTAGAGAAAACCATATTAAATGGTTTGAGTGAAAATTTAGATGGTTTACTTGTATGGTGCTATTTATTCCTAAGAGCCCACAAGCACAAGAACTCTAATACTGCTGTATTTCTAAACTCTTTCCATGGACAGTGCTGCAGGTTCTTCCTGTTTTCTGTCACTTGAAGCCGATTGAATGTTAAGTGATGAAAGGTAATTTCTGGGTATTGCTCTTTTATGATGTTGTAACAAGAAGTGTTCTGTTCCACACTAGCAGACCTTCCCAGCTGGGTCTGGTGGGCAGGTAACTGGCACGAACTGGTTAGTTGTGTAATTTTCCTTGTTTTCTTGCTTGGGTACAAGTGTTGATGTCATAAGGATTTCTCACCTGCTTATCCCCCACGTTGTGGTTTTAAGTCTCTTACAGGTTTGTGTAGTTGTGGTTGAGGTATAGATGTGTGGAAAAAGCCAAAGCATAAGATGAAATAAAATGGAATAAATATGAAAATTCTGTGGCAAACCCTTCTGTTTGATACGGACTCATCAACAAAAATATTTTTCTCTGCGACATACTATCTACACTTCAATTGTAAGCTAAGCTATTTGCTGCCTTGGAAGTCCAAGGGAAATAAATGTTTTATGCTTATTTTGTCACACTTTAAGCAGGCTTTCAGTACAGAGCTCCTTTGACCCAGGATGTCCTGATGTCAAAACTACAGTCACTTGAAACTAAATTGGAATAATCTTGAAACAAAATCACTGAAGCTTTAATTTCCTTTTTTATTTGTGCATGCATATGGAATAATAATTTTGCTTTGTAACTTCAAGCTGAAAAATAGCTTTTTGTATCTATCAAGCTTTTCCTTCAAATGCATTTAGTATTTTATGCTAGATTCCTAAGAGGCATGTTAATTTTAGGAACAGGGGGATGAAAAAGAACCTCCTCTTCTCAAGGACAGAGGGAAATTTTCTCTTTAATTGATTAGTGTTTTGTCTCTCTGTGACTTTGGAAGCTAGAGGACAGCTGAGTTACCAACAGCAAAAGAAGCACTGCATAACAAATACAGGAGGCAGGGCGGGAGAGTCAAGACAATGAAGCCAAGATAGTGTGAAGATTGAAATATGTTTTTTCTTTTGACAATATTAAAAAGGGAATAGGTGAACAGCGCATATATTGAGGAGACAAATCTCAGTGTGGTGTTACAGCTTTCCGACTTGTTGAGCACACCAGGAATTCTTAGATAAGAAGGAACAACAATGTTCAAAGCTGAATGTTGTGAGCTATAATTAGTCTGAAAAGGCAAGTCCCCACGTTGAAGCTTTTTAGACTTAGCAAAGATGAATGTCTTCCCTTGGTGTCCCAAATGAAAGGATCTGAGAAGACTTAGATCAAGAGACAGAAGAGATCTTTATGGAATGTCAACAGCACACGAAGAAGCAGTTTGTACTTGTGGTGGAGGATCAGTAGAAGTAGAAAGGACTTAGAAAGGCATGCAACTGAATTATTTTGATTTGACATTTTGCTATGGATTGTCACTAGCCCAGAGTTTTGGAAATTTGTGGAGCCAGTTGAAGAGACACAACGCTGCCAACTGCCTGTGCTGTATGGGTGAAAACAGATAGCCTAGTTTTCACCATTGTCTCCCACTTTATTGGCCATAAAGTTACACAGAGTCTCAAAGAAGAAAGTTTTAAACAGTGAAAAATGCCAGCCTGATCGTTCACAAAATAACAAATTGAACATATTTGTGGCAGCAAAAAGAGAGGCCTTTTTAAAACAGGGTCTTTGTATCCCTCCCAAAGACTTTTTTACTAGCAATCTCCATACAGCACTAAGTATGAACATCTAACTTTTCAATTTGCACTGAATAATCACAGAATTGTGTGCAACCACACTGCAATTCCATCAAAATGGAAAAATTACTTAAGTACTTAAGGTACTGTTTACCCTGGATAGGTGAACAGAATGGCGTTTACAGAGGTTTATTTCTATATTCCTTGTGGATGATGCAACGTACATAGAGTGAAGTGAACTTATCTGAGGGGAGCTTGGTGATAATCTGTTTTTAGGACTTGCAACATCATGCAGTCTGGAGGAAACCAGCCCTTTTGCTTTCAGGATAATTTGAAAAGCATCTGTTTTCAGATGCTTTCATTAGGTCATTCCATTAGAAATGGAAGTGCTGGAAATATTTTTGATAGGAATTATGCAGTGGAAAAAGAATGCAGTTGTATTTTGTCTCTAAAATGGCTTTGTATTTCAAAGACGTTTACAAAAATAAGTGGGCTTCTAAGTATGTCAAGCAAGTTCTAAAGTGTGAAGATCAAACTGTAAGTGATCATGACAATTGCATCTTCAGTTCTGATCTAAAAGTGGCGTTTTGATGAGCATTTTTGTTAGTTTAAATTATTTAATGTGAAACTCATTCTTGTATTAAACTAGATTTTTATCTAGAACTCCTTTGGCCTATATGTGCTTGAGACTAATGTTAGATGTGCAATGAGATGGTACCTTGAGATGTATTTTTAACGTGATTTTCATTGTGGTACTGAGGCCACAAGTTCTATTGTTTGAGAGCTACTTTCACAGCTGCTGGAGTTTGCTATGCTGACCCGTTGAGTATAGGTGTACCTATGTACCCTCAGACCTGAGGAAGTTATGGTGACAGAGTCAGAACTGGAGCATTCTCTTGCAGCAGATCTGCAAAGAGCAGACAAAGACAGGTCGTTTAATTCCACCTGCAGAGGGCATTGCCAGTGTCTGCAGATAGCAGAGATTGGTATTGTGACTGAGGAAAAGGACAGATTTTACACAAACAGAGTGTTCTGGATCTCTGCATCAAAAGGGTGATGTCAAATGATGTGTTTTTCTGTCATGTAGATAGAAACATCTATCACTGGAACAGCACATGAGAACAGTCTGGTGGAAATGGTGATTGTCTGTAGGAGCTGGAAGTGATAGATCATCAGGTGACTGTGTTGAACATTGTATATGTCTGTAGCTAAGACTGGTGCTTGGATGTGTCTTGGGAAGACATGGTGACACTACTTGTGTTTTCTTAAGTACTATTTCCCTCAAGTTACTCAGTTTAAATGCACACCTATAATTGAAAACGTGTTAAAGAAACTAAAACTAAGAGCAGGTATGATGTTGGTAAGGCTTATTCTCTCAGGAAACTAGGTTACTATTTACAGAGAAGACCTGCTTGCCCAAACCTTGACTGCAGTGTTTTCAGTTTGCTTTCAAAGGTAAAAGAAAAAAAAAATCCAAAGAAAAATCAAAAGACAGAATTTTGTGTGGTCTAAATTTGTTGAAATGCCAAATGAGGGAGATGAGAGAAGGAAGGCACTGAATACTCTTTGGCTATAAGGGCTAATATAAAATGGAATTTGAAAGCAAATGAAGACAGAAAGGAGGTGAACAAATAACTTCTATGCAGATTTCAGGTGGTTTTTAGGTTTTGGGGGGGGCATGGTGGTGGCATTTTTTTCTGGTTTTTGTTTTGGTTGGCTTTAGAAACCTTGATTTCTGTTCCAACTGTTAAAGGTATGGAGTTGCTAAAGCAGGGAATCCCAATGGGATTGATGCCAGTTTAATTGCTCTGCAACTGTCAAGTGTGTGACACTTTGGCAGCTGCTCTGCCTTCTTACAGCAGGCTGAGGGACCAGCAGACAGAGGAACAATCTGATCAGTTTTTCCACTGAGCTAAGGCCTGAGCACCTAACACTGTTGTTTAGTAAATTGGCTCTCAGAATGTGAGTGAGGAGAAGTCACAATTTATGTACAGCAATAGGATATATGTTTAAATATACACTGTGTAGATACTGATAGGTGCTCAATAAATAGCATAGCAGGTGCTAAAGGACGTCCTGCTGTATCTGAGGTTTGGGTAGACTACATCTGTGATATACATTAAGGGGTCTGCACCAGATCATTCTGTTCCATGGTGTTAGCTCACCTTTATCTGCTTACACTTTCAAAAGCCCTTTCTCTGCTTTCTTTGTGCCAGCTCCTGCTTTTGGATTCAGCAGTCAGCCCTGACTGAGTGAGTTTACATGAAGTCAGCTCCTAAGTCATCCTCCCCACACTCTGAAAGGTGCTTTGGCATAGAAAAGAGGGGTGGCTGCAGCCTAATGAGTCATACCCAGCTGCTAAGTAAGATTTATGTTGATCAGTTAATTGAAAACAAAGTAGTGACATTTTTCTTTTTAATGAACTGCGTAGTCTTCTACTTTCCTTTCATAATTGTCCTTCAACTATTTTCTAGCCATGTTTTTCAGTCCCAGGAAACTTTACCATAAGTAAGGAGAAGGTTGGAAATAACTTGCCATTTGCTTAAAGGCTTAATTTTGCTTTTAAGTCTGTCCCCTGTCAGAGGACCTGCTTTTTATGGGACTCATAATTTTTAAAGAAAATGAAATACTAATTACTAGCTGAAAATGCTAATTGCTAACTGCTCAAGCAAGATATATTCAGGACAGTCTTCTCTAAAATTTAAGTGAATTCCTTTTAGTTCTCTCTGTGCTAAGAGAAGCCTGAGTTGTGTGTTTCCATTTGACCTTTGGGAGTACAGCTGAGACTTGGAAAGATAAACTTTAAGAAAAATGTTTTGTCTTGGAGAAGTAATCACTTGTTCTGAACTGAGACCTGAGTTGCCAGTGTGTGGTGCTTAGGCAGAAGGGCAAAGCTTGTGTGTCACCCTAAATAAACTAGCTCCTCCTAGGTGTGTGTAGGAGAACGATTAATTTGTTCTAGGGTGAAAGAGGTACAGCAGTGTTAAAAAGAAAGGTATTTGGTAGTTAGGAGTTCTCTAGCAGTGAATTTGTTGTGGTCCTTTTGTTTGTTGGTGAATGATCATAATGAACTATTCATGGACTGAAAAGAAGCACCACTCTGCTCTGTCTAACTTTCAGGAAAAATTTTGACATGGACAAAACATTGGGAGTCTAGAGGTACACTAGTTAATGTATATAGTTAACAAAATGTGTTCTATCAAGGGGTTTCTCTCTTGCATCTGTCATTACATATCCCACATTCTTCCTGTGGTCAAACTTCTCTCTTACCAGTATTCTACACAGAGATTACTTGAGCTTATAAACTGTTCTTTAATATTTTCACTTCAGTTATTTTGAGCATCAAAACAGCCAGATTGTCTTTCCAGTGTTTACTTAGAACTGCTGACCCTCCCAGAGAGTAAAAGAAGGATCCAGCTCATGTTATTTTTAAGGTGTTGCCTAAATCCATTCCAAAGCCAGTTCTTCAGAGGAAAGCAAAGACATAATTCATCTGCTGAAAAGGAATAACATTTTTTTTCTAGCTATAGCGGAAAAAAGCATTCCCTCATTTTGTTAGACAGCCAAGCAAATCCCTGACAAGTAATTAATCAAAACAATATATCAGCTTTTAGTAGGAAAAAGAGAAGACTTGTATTCCTACTCAAGGTGGCGTCCTAATGTTTTAGCTATACTGCAGAGTATGTATTTCTATTAGTGACTGTCTCAGTAGGGAGAGAATTTGATTGTTAGATTTTTTTTTTTTTCTGTGGGCCTATTTGAAAATCAGGGTAAACATTATCCTTTGGCATAATCCAGACACTTACAGAATACCTTCTTATATTGAACAGGTCAGAGCCAGCATCTTGCAAGGACTTGATATAATGCCACATCAAGTGATACTTGTCTTCCCAAATCTGGGTTCTTTCACAGCCACCCATCTTCCTGGGAAACAGATGTAATCCACTTATTCTGAGAACCAGGTTTTAAAACTCAAGATTGCAAATAGAGATACATAAACATTCAAATTTGGCTTTTTTGTAGTCAACTTTAGTGTTACTCGTAAATATTGTGGATCCCCCCATGTAGCTCTTTTAACTTCACTGCACTGTTCAGCTGTTAGCAATGCAAATTGTGATGTAGGCTGGTTTGATACCAGAGATGATGCCCCAGAAGGTGGGGATGGGAGTAACTGCAGTGCTCTAAACTGGAATTTTACCTTCAGGATGACAACAGTAGTGCTATAGTAAGTGGATTTAGGAGGTAAACTGAAAAGTAATTTGTATGTTGCAAACTTCAGACTAGTTCAATTGTAAAGGCAGTTTTATGGCTTATGCTTGCAAACACACACTCAGAAGAGAAACTTCAGGAGAAGCAGCACAGTATTCTGCACAACCATTCTCATGATGTTGTTTTTCTTCATTTTGCACTGCCCTCTTCACTAACCATTTGCATTCCGCAGACTCCATGTAGGAGCACCAAACATTTTACTTTTTGTAGAGAGGTTTGTGATTTTCCAGACAAATACTATTAACACAAATATTTTGCCTTCTTGCTCCCACCTAACTTTGGTCAGTAGTGGGATAATTTTCTCTTAATCCCCTACATTGCTTTATGAAAATGTGGCATTTTAAAGAGGACATGTAAGTATTAGATACTACAATGAGCAGCTTTGGTTTGTATTCCTGAGATACTTTTTAAAAACAGATGAAAACAGATATGTCTTATTTGACATTTAAGGATGATCTTGTTAGCTAATATAGAAATTATTCTTAGTTCAGAGCTATCAGGAAAAAAAATGCAGACCACAAAATATAGTTGTTCATGTTTCTATTTTCAGTCACACTATGCACAGGTTGGGTGATTGAAAGTCAACTAGAGAAACCAGTTCTATCTATCTGGACATTGGGAAAATACCAGTATGTATTTGACCTGTATATGTGATTGTTTCCTAACCCCTTCTGTTGACCATGGTTGGTGATAGGAGAATTGGTCTATTATGTTTTTAAGTGAGATTAAAAATAACTTTCGTTTCTTCTTGTTTTTAGTAAATTAACCCCATATTATCTTACTGTTTGTGAACAACGTTTTCAGTGTTTGTAAAGGTAGCAATATTTTTAAATTGAAAAATCTTCTAACTGCAAGCTATTTTTCTATATTTGAAGCTGCCATGAGATAGTTAAGAGATGCTGAATCTCCACAGTCGTTTCTTTTTAGCTTTCTGTTTTATTTGGGTGTCATTTCATGCAAACTTTTAGCCAGTGTTGCTCTAAAAAAAAGAATACTGAAAGCCAGTAATTTGATCTTAATATCTAAAAAACTTGTACCATCTTGGCTCATGTTTGTTTGTGCCTTTAGGTAAAGGGGCCAGAAGGGTTTAGCTTTGTGTTCTAAGGTCTGCTTTTTAATAACACACTTGGTAAATTAACAAAGATAACAAAGATTCGTGTGCTGAATTACCCATTTAGAGCCTGGGCTCTCTCTGGCCTCCAGCTGTCTGGTTCTGTGTGGCACATCCTGAGCAGCTTGGCATACGTGAGATGTTTATCACACCATAGCTCTCTCCACTGTCCTGGTCAGCACTTACCCCAGCAGTAACTTCACTTTATTCCTTAAATGAAAGACTAGGGGAAGATCTCCTGTTCTGGAGAATTGACAGCAGCATCTGTCAGGAGCAGAAGGGCTAAATGAAATTACAGATGTCTGTCAGCACTCACTTTGCTTTCTCTTGGGTGTTGTTATCTTAATTGCATTAAGGATGGAGTTTGTAATATGATGTATCTGATAATTTAGCTCAAACTGTGCCTTAAATTTAAGGTTTACTCAAAATTCCTGCTTTAGAGGTTTTCTTTTACCTACTTTGGTAAAATCACAGAAGCTATTTGATTTGTAGGTAAGACAAATAGAGAAGTCTTGTAGAACTACCTGTACAGAGACAACTGGAAAAATTAGGTCATGTTCTCAGTCAGTGTCATGCCCTGCTGGTCACTGACTTGTGACAGCCAGGTAGCTGGCTCTTGATCAGGAAGCTGAAATTTCCTTTTGCTTGGCTTAATGATTACTTATGGGTATTTTTTCAGAATATGGAGAAAACAATATTTGAAGACTTGTGGATAAACTTTTTAAATTCCAAGACACCATGGCATCTGAACTGTAAAGGTTAAATTATTCATGCAAAATAACCCCAAATAAACAAAACCAGAAATCCACCCCAAAAAGCAGAAGGAAAATCAGAGTGATGTTTTCACATTATTTGAATTGCTATGTCATGATTTCTTTCTCAAGTCATTAAACTTTCAGTATGACAAACTGCACTGTAAATGCAGTCATCAGTTGTGGAATGTCCTTGCTTTGAAATGTGTCTCTTTAAAAGTATAACCAGCACACTCTGATTCGTGTGTGTTCTGCCAGTGTCAGGTCCCAGGCATTGACCATTGCTGTGGTTTTTCTCCAGAAAGAGACCAACATGAGGAGAAGGAAATATTACAACCCTAAGTATCTGAAAGCACACTTTAATGACCATGTTTTTTTTATCATGAAGAAGAGGTTGGAGGAATAGGAGATCGGAGGCTGAAGGGAAATGAAATAGCTTGTTATGTAGTTTGCATGATGGCACTGGAATGTTTAATGCACTTGCATTCAGAAAAGTTAGCTCAATAATTTAAATTGTCTCTGTATCTTTCTGAAGCTTCCCCCTTTATGAATGTCAGTGTCTTTTAACAGAGATGACTTGTCAACTGTGTTGTTCCCTGTGCTGCATAAAATGTTTATCAGCACTTGCAGTAGGGAATGTTATTTTTCTTCAGGTGGTGCTTTGACACCTGGCACGATGAGGTAACTGTTGTCTTAAGCATCATGCAGGTGTGTGATGTATACAGTTGACATTACAAGTAGGTGTGCTGCCAAGCAGGTACAGCTAAAGAAGTATTACACCAGTCCCTCTGTCCTCAAGGACAGGTACAGCCAGAGGCAGTAAAAAATCTATTCCTGCTGCTTTGGATGTCTTCTGGCTACTCTGCTGCTGTCATATACATCATTAAACTAGTTTAAAGGGGATCATTTCTGTACATGGCTGTAGGGAAAGAAAAATTTTCACTACTGTCTTGACTGTTATTTGGCCATAACATGTTTGAGAGGAATGGGAAGGAAAGTGTGTGGCAAACTCCTACTCTAAGATAAATTAGATTGGTAGGTTTCAAAACACTTGAGAACTTTTGTTGAGAAATTGACTTACAAATTGGTTTTGTTGACAAAAATTCAAAATACTTATGGCTGATATGCATTGTATAAACAAAGCAAACTAAGATGAGTTTATAGGTCTTTTCCCCCAAGATCTCTATTTCTTTTGATAGTTCGTTAGAATACCTTGATCAATATACTTAAACAGTCTGCCTTAAAGCTGTGTCAGTGGTCTATTTGACCTGTTTGCTGTCCATGTCCAGGTGACTGGTAAATTTTTCTTAAACCTGTCATTTACTTTCGCTCAAGCTGGTGTAGTCTATATTCTGAGAAAAACTAGATAGCTAACCCTGCTCATTTTTCTGCTATTACAGCTACATTTGGTTAGCCACCATCACCTGAGTTCAAAGCACAGTTGTCTAGGCTTCTGTATATTTATTTGGGCAAGATCATTGACAGAAATAGTCTTAATGAATGTTTTCTCTAGAATTCTTAGCAACTGCTGTTGCTGACAATTTTAGTACTATGTATGTAATCATCTTTTTCAGGAATTCAATGGACCTTATGATTCATAAATCTAAAGTAAAGCTCTTCTGTATTTATCTGTTTTCTGGCCTTGCTGTGACAAAGAGCAAAACCTCATATCTGTGGCAAGTTTTTTTAAGTTAAGGGGGAAGAAAGCATACTCATTAAATATTTCCCAAAGCATGCCTGTGAATTATTTCTGTTCATCTCTTCTCAAATGTGTATACTCTGTGAAATAAGTGGTTTGTACATGAAAATGGCAACTTGCCTTCTCATCAGCATTGTCAAGTACACTTTTTAAAGCTTTCTTCCCCTTTGTGCAGCATTCCTTAAGAGATTCTGTTTTGAAGGAAATCTGAATTTTCTCCTGTATTTCAGTCCCAGTTTATCTTAATTAAGCTTTTTTTCCATTTTTAAATCTGGTGTTACAGTGAATTCAAACAGAACTGCATGAGAAAAATATCCTCTCAGTGTTTTTCAGGAGTAAAACTGTGTGTGCTTTTAGTTTTTAAGAAACTACAGCATTTCTCAGTAAAAGAGATGCCATACATCCCAATCCATTTATTCTGCAATCACAAATTTCTGCTTTGGGTAACAGCCCAAGTTCTAGATGTGTATGTTTTTTATTTTAATGGGTCTGCTGGAGTGGCAGCCATGACATCAGTCCAAAACAGAATTACACAGTAACTGGAAAATGCACACTTTCACTAGCCAGCAGTGAAAGAAAGAAAGAGTGTGTTAGACTCTCAGAGTTTAGGCTGTGGAACAGATAAAAGGCCAAGTGTAGCAACTGCCAGTTAAATAATTTCTAAAATAAGCCAGTGGATTTTTTTCAATTGAAAGATCAGTTTTTCCATAACTCCTCTAATCTTCTAGTTACAGTTACTGCTTTAGAAAAAGTACTGCAAAACAGAGGCAGCAATACATAATCCCAGCTCTTTCTTGTTAATGTAGTTTTTATTTACATGTGTATACAAATTATATGTATATAATTAATTTTTTAAAAATCACTCAGTGCAGCATGAGGCACTATTTATTGTCAGTCTGCCTAAGTCTTTGAAATAAGCCCCATTGAGTTTATTTTTTAAGCCTCTTTGAAGAGATTTGGGAAATCTGTGGCATCTCAGATGATGCTATCAGGTAATGAAAATGGGACTGAGAGTCCTAGAGCTGGAAATAACTTCCAAGTATTGAAGATTTGGCTTTCTGCATGTCTGAAAGTGCTCATGTAGGACAGCTGGCAACCTCTCCCCCTCTCTCAGTCTGGAACTCTCTAAACTCTTTTTTTCAGGATTTTTTTGGAATATTTTCTCCTTCAGTCCTAAGATTTAAAATATCAAACTGCATCTTAGTTCTGTGTGTGATCTGTTCTTGTTGCTTTAGCTTCAGAATGGAGACTAAAGGTGACTAAGGCATTCAACAAAACCCCTTTGCATTTCAGTTTGGAGTTGAAATTTACTTATATCTGAATCAGCTGTGACTTGCTCACATTTTTGCCTGTGATTACAAAGCTTAGCCTAAGCAGGATAAAAAACAAAACCCAACATTTTTCATCTCACCAGCCTTTGGAACATTCTGTGCTATTTATTGCAGCTCTTTCCATCCACAGTGTATTCAGTGGCAAAAAGTGTATTACAGCTAAAAACCTACTTCTGGTTTTGTAATCCCAATTCTGGGTCCAACAAAACTCTCAATACAAATGTGAATCCAAACTTTGTCACAAGTTTGTAAAAGATCAGGCATGTGACAAATAGGTTACTTTAGTAATTGAGCTATTTGTTCATTTAGAACCAGCCTTTAAGTATCTCTTTCAAGTCAGACTTGGGAGCTATGTGTTTTAAGTTGTAGCCTGCTTTCTTGTGAAGTACAGGATTATAGGATCCAGGACACATTTTGTGTTTTGTCTTCTTTAGTGTGTTTTTACTTGTTAAAGAGCAAGGCTATAAATGATTGTCTCTGGCTATCTTTTTTTTTTTCTTTTTCTTTTTGCTCCCCTCCACCCCAGCCCGCTAATTAATGAAATTTAATTAATTAATTAAATGTAATTAATTGTGTTCATTGTATACATATAAGCAAAACTTGTTCGATGCATACCAGCAACTTTCCAAGACAGAAAAATGAAACAAGCTTTTGAACCTCTTTAATGGGCTGTTGTAGAGTAATTTTGCTTTCTATTCTATTACCTAGTTTCTTGGCTTTGTGGAGAGTTTATTTTCAAACCGGAGTTGCTTTACGTTATTGCTGAGGCAGTTTCTCCTGTTTCAGGGTTGCTTCACAAGTCATTTAGGTAGCTTTAAGTACAGCAAGACAAAATTTGGAAAAGCTTTTTTGCAAGGGGAATGAAAAGCTGAGGGGTTTTCCCCCTTAATAGGGGGTATAAAACTACAGAAGGAGAATAAACCTGGACAAACCATGGTAGCTATTCAAGAGATAATGTCCAACTGGTTTTGATGCCATAAAAACAAGTCCAGGAACCATCTGAAATTCTTGCCAGTGAAACAAAAATACCCTGAAACTAACCTTTGAATTTCACTGATGTTCCCTGTAACTACATTCACCAAGTATATAGCATAGCAGCTGCCACTGCTTTGTAAATCAGTAAGAACATTATTTACCCATTGATTTCAAGCATTTATAAAAGTTCCTTTCTGGATCAGTGGAAAGTGTGTTCATGGACTTACGCCTGTCCTCCTATAAATCTACCTTTAATATGTCAGCACTAGCCTATGCTTTGCAGAGATGCTTATTTTTCTTCATGTATCACCTTCTCTGCTGTCTCCCTTTGCTGTGTTATGACTTTGATTCCAAGTTTGAGGATTTACTAAGCAGTTTTATTGCATGCTTGGTGTTAACACAACTATTCTACCCTTGCTTGTGATGAATCTGCAATTGAGCTCTGAGTTGCACTGATGCCTGGTGCTGGCACTTTATCCAAATATATCATAGGACCATTTTCTTGCAAAAATAGATTTACCACCAGAATTGCTGGGGAAATGAATGCTAAACTGCCACCATAATAAATAGTTTTAGAGAAAGGAAAATAATAAGAGGGTTTTAGTACATCTTTCCATCTGGTTACGCTTATGGCCCTTTCTGACTATGAAATAACATAGTGCTGTCATGATAGAATTTTCCATGACAAAACCTACTGGCAAAGCCTTAGTTTCTGCTATTGGAAATTATTACCTCTTTCTAGTAAGTAAGCCATTTCAGACAGATTAATTACTCATATTGTTGAAATATTAATTGTACTAAGAAATCATCTCTGGAGAAGGTATGAAGCTTTGAAATATAGTAGGAGTTCAGTTTTGAGAAGTCTAGTCCAAGAAAGTAATTATTAGGACTTAGCTCTGTGGCAGGGCCAAATAGAAAAACGAAGATGTAAGAATCATGTCAAGAAGTATTTTCTGAAGAGTGAATAATATTTTTGAAACTAATATATGCATTGTTTATTTCTCTACCCAGCTAATTCCCTGGAAATTATGGAGAGGAGATGAAATTCTCTTGTATGAAAAACCAGAAAGCCCCTGGCTATGAAAAGGTATCAAAATGTATATGTGCCTGTGTTGCATGTTGGATTTGAGAGTCCTTGCAGAAAGAAACAATACCTTATAAATTTCCTTAAAACACACATTTGTGGTAACTGCTGCTGTAATAGGCAGGACTTTCTATTATCTGATGGCCACAGAAATCTAATCCAATTCTCAAAAATCTTCCCTTTTATACTTCTATATCAAAACCATTTTTAACAACAATAGCTTCCAAGGAGTACCTCTGAAATATCTCTCCACCCTTAACTCATTTATCCTACATCAGAGGAACCACATAGACCTCCTAATACCCAGCTGACCAGTTTTTGGTCTGAAGTTTCTTTCAAACTCTTTGCAGGATTTGAATAAAGGAGCTCAAATATGTATCTAATAAAAAATTCTATCATGGCCAAAAGAAATATCTTTTATCTGTGTTCAAATATTCTCTTCTGACCCACTTTCCTAGGCATCCATTAATTGGAGTATTTTTACAGGTGTTAAAGGGTCTGACTTTATTTTAGTTTTTTGCAAGCTCTAAATTGAAAACAAAGAAATAATCAACTGCCTGGTAATTAATGTGGAAATAGAAGTGGAACAGAACACTTAGAAATGTTGAATATGCTCAAAAAGAATGAGCGAATGACTTTGGCCTTCTCTTGCAATAGTCAAATTTCTGTCGTCCTTTGTGGCCCTTCTGTGAGTACATTGATGCCAGCTAGCTTTGTGCTTCCCTATAATTGATAAACTACCCTTCAATTTGCTTTTAAAGATATTTGCTTGAATTCATGGTATTATATTGTTCCCTCATAAAACACATGCATGTAACTCCTTAACAGTAGAGAATAGTACATCTATGTAACAAGAAAGATACCATCTATGGTAGATAAGAGTAATACACACATGGTTCAAATAAGGGAAAAAATCCGTTGTTTACTAAAATTTTATGTTCTGCAACAAATACCACATGAAACTTGGGCAGTGTTTTTAGGCTTCTGTGTCAAATGTCAGGGAGTAAAGCGGGAAGAATGCATGAATTGTAGAGGCAGAAAATCTAGTGTTACATGTCTTGTTTCTTGAAGTTTGCCAAACATTTGTTTGTTTTCAGAAAGGGCAGCTGTAAAGCGGGAAGAAAGGAAAGAAACGCCTTCTCTGTCTGTCTAGGAAGTCAAGCTTAGTACAGCCCTAGATATTCTGTGCATGTCACTATGTTCACATGGATGTAATAAAGCTTTCCAGGCATGGATACAC
Organism: Grantiella picta; assembly: GCA_013397955.1. Classification (NCBI taxonomy): domain Eukaryota; kingdom Metazoa; phylum Chordata; class Aves; order Passeriformes; family Meliphagidae; genus Grantiella; species Grantiella picta. The sequence goes on from VZRM01002384.1 coordinate 1,546,966, forward strand.
TCCAGACTTTCATCCCCACTGTGCAGCTTACTACTCAGTACACCTCCTGCACAGCAGATGAGTTTTCCATTGCTATCAGCAATGTGGTGACGTGTACATGGCCACCATCAGCCCACCTATTTCATGGAAAGTAACAAGAAAAGTCTTCATGCTATTACATTTCCCAAACTACTTAAAGCAGCTGTGAAGGACTTCTTAAAATTTGATTCTAAGTAGGAAACCCCCAAATATTTATTCCCTACCTTTTATTGTAAACATAAAGGTGCTGTTGAAAAAAAAAGGTATTTTACATTGTCTAGCATGCTGTGTCTAACTTCAGGGTGAGAAGCTTGCTGAGGGGAGCAGATTTGGTTTTGCCTGGTAATTCTATAGATTCAAATGCACTTGTAACAAATTACCTTGGAACAGGTGTGCATTAGAGAATGCATGGTCTGTCGAGAGAAGGTTTTGGAGGCATATATTTGCATTTTTGGTATTTGTTTTGGGTAAGTAGCCAGAGATAGCTGCTGCTATGTGGTTGCTAAATAACAAATCAGCAGAGATCTAGAAACAAATTTTGAGACTGTAGCTTATAAAGAGTACTGAGTGAGGTACAGGTAGGTAGAAGTGCAAGAAGAATTTCTCTGAATACAGTCAGATTCTGAAGGCAACATGACTGGGTTTGAGTTTCTTCTTTATGATCCTTGTGATACCATAGGATGTTCCAGGCTCCCACACTTGGCTGAGGTTCCTGGGTGCCCAGAGCGCAAACTTCAGGCAGAGTCATAGGACAGCTGGAGGCTTCTGCAAGTGCATACAGGGTTGGTTTGAACGCATACTCCAATCACTCCTTGTGTGTCCAGCTGGAGCTGTCTTGCTGTAAAAACCATCCAGAATGCTGAGAAATTAATGTGTGTGTGTTTTCCCACACATTAATGTGTGGAACAGTTGATACCAAGTGCTACATCTCTGGTTAAAATCATATCCCAGTGAACGCAATGGAAGATGCACAATTTCATTGCTTATGTTGATATCAGGTTTAACTGAAATTGGTAAAACTGCTTAAAAAATAAGCACAGTAGACCGAAGTTGGTCTCAGTAAGATTATTATGTTTTCTATAAACTTTTTTAGATTCTACATGTATATCTTGTTTAATAGCCTCTTATTCAGAAGTCAGCCTGTCCCACTGTAGAGACTGCAGAGGGAGCAGCAATCCCTATCTTGCTTTCACAGTGCCTGTGAAAGGGTTCTGGTTGACAGTAGTGGAAACTCAAACTTCCTTGGTGAGGCCTTCATGCCAGTGGCTGCTGGGAAGGGCAAACCTTTTGCTCTGGCATTGTGTCTCTGCTCGGGGAACAAACCCATCCTGGTGCAGACTACAGTTCCTGGGGCAATTCCTGTGGCTGTCAGCTTTCCTGGAGCTGCTGGTGAGGGGTTTGCTGCAGCTGGGAGAGTGGCCAATGCAGGGGGATCAGGGACTGCCAGCTTGGTGTTCCAAGCTACGCTGGATAGGAAAGGTCCCACAAAAGGAAAAATTTTGTGCAAATTGCTGTTGGTAAGAGAGCAGGCTCCTGTTTAGTAGCAGACTAAGGAGGAGATACAAGATGGGTGAACAAATATTTATTCTGGTAGTTGTATGTATGTTACAGTTACTGCGAGGACAAGGGCTTGGAGCAGACATAAGCTTGGACAGCTTCTGTGAGTGGAAATTCCTCAAAGACAGACACTTACTGACGTTGCACACAGGAATCAGTCTAGTATTCATTAAATTCTTAGCTCTTGTTGTGGAAACTGTTTTTTCCTAGTTGGTTTATTTGAAAGCTGAAAACAGTTGAGTATTAGGCCCCAAAACTCAGAATGTTTTGGAAGTGCCTGTGGGATGATACAAGCCCCTCCCTAGTCCTTACAGTTGTTTTCCAGAGACCTGGGTTTATAAGAGCATGCCTGGAATCACCTCATCCTAACTATGGAAAGGGTGGGAAAAGCAGAAAAAGAAAGATCATGACTGAGAGCTTAAAGAAGTCAGAAATGACTACACTGAAGTGTTACAGTCATACACTGTGAAGTCTGTTACTTCACAGAGACTGCCCAACTGTAAAATTTGTATGAGTCCTGAATTTTCATACATACTGGTGGAAGAAAAAAATGTGATATTGCAAGAATATAAAAACAAATGTGAATTTGTAGTTCAACACATTAATTGTCATGCAATAATCTTGAGTTTTAAATTGTAGGGAGGCTTTGTTTAACCATGCCTGTAGGTTGTATCACAGGGAACCCGGTTTCTCCTTGGCTATGCTTAGTAGTAGATGTAAAGATACAGAAGTCAATTAGCAGTTAGTAAAGGCATAATTCAAAAAGATGCTTTTTGTTTTTGGCACTGAGTGTGCAACTGCAACATTTTGTAGTTAGCCAACCAGTAAAGCAGCCACCCCAAACTGCTGTTTGTAGTGCAGGTCAGTAAATAAGAAAACAAATAATCCATCGTAGTTGAACAAGGTGTTGGTCTGATGATGAAAATCTGGAAGTGAGACAGAAAATAAGCCAAAGAAGACAGTCTTCACTGTGACGTAACATTACTTTAAACTATAAACTGCATAGTGAGCTTTTACAGTAGCTGTGGGAACTTTATTTGCCATTGCTTCTTGCCCAACTATCTGGTACTGTGCTTGAATTGCTTTAATTCCCCTCTTCCAGTGAATTCTTTCCATCTTATCTATTATCTAGAGAAGGAGAGTTTCATTTTGTTTTCAACATTTTTTGATTTACAGTTATTTTTCAAAAGTAATGCACATTCTTAATGCAGGGCTTAGAGACCATCCATAATTCAAGTGCAATTCTTGTGGTAGCCACATACTGAATTGCAAAAGCAGTAAGGAAAATAGCATGCTATAAACCATGTGCCTGCTATACTTGCTCATATTGCCTTATAGCAGAAGCTGCTGCTTGGTAGGGATCAGAGAACTGAAATGTCCTGGCATCTCCTGCAGGCGGGGAAAATTGCAAACCTTGGCCATGCATCTGCTGAAGTAGCTGTGGTACTTAAATAGAGGTCTTGACACCTTAATTAAGATGAAGTGAGAACTAATCAGTAACACTTGGCACTGCTCAAGCAAACTGTACTTCATCTTATTTGTCATGCTATTGCACTTCCTTCCCGGCACATGCATTCAAAATCCTCAATAGTGTTTTCCCTACAAAATGTAGTCCCCTATATGGTTCTGGGATTTCAGTATTTTTCACTGTCTCAAATATAAAATAAAAAAAACAAAACCTAAGAAATACCACAAGCTCAACTCTGCGTTCCAAAACCTCAAAGCTTCACAAAACTAATGCTTTTCCATTCATGGAACTTGCAGAGCTTATTACTGTTTCCATGTTTTTTAAGGAGGTGGGGTTACAAAAGTTATCCAAAGTGTTCTCTTTGGATGGAGGCTTGGTGTGTTTCTCTCAATCAGGCTTTACTCATGTAAGCACAGATTTTTGAGGCAGTGCTAAACTGGATTTCTTAAGGTAACAGAAACCTCTTTGTTTGAAACCTTCAGTTCTAGAAATACCAAAGTGCAGTTTAGAAAAAAGAAATAAGAAACATCTGGTAAGTCAGGATGCTGTCTGCACTGGCACAAAGATGCAATAATAAAAAGCCATTTTTTTCCAAGTCTATTCTTGCAAATAACATTATTACAAGAGTTTGCTGGCTGCAGACTGCTTTATGGGAGCGAGGACATGTTGCAAGCTGTTTTGCTGCACAGAAAAGTTACACTTTGGAAAGAGTTCTCTGTTGGCTCCTTGCATGAGAGAATAGTGAGGTTGGCTTGTGATCGGGGCGGACTTGTGCATCTTGCACAGACATATTTGAGCTAGCAGCTGGTAGCAGAATTAAATGCTGTGTAAAATCCTAGTTTCTTAGTAGGTTAGAAACGTGATTTCTTTACCATTGGGATCATCCTCTCTGGTGTGTCAGCCTGTCTGATATTCTTAGTAGTGAGAGATTGTGGCCTGCAAGAAAATGGTCATTACCTGGTGTGTATGAAGATTGCACCCCAAACCCTAACTGTGCTAGACTCGTTGATACACATTGGGCTCAATGCCCCATTGCCTAGGGACAGTTCGTTCTGGGCAAATAGCCAAGAATTCCTGGCACACAGTGATTCTCTAGCCCACAAAATGGCATGTATAATGGTTGTAGCAGTTCAAGCAAGGTAAGCTCATGCCAGCCACAATCTAAGCCCTTGCTTTCAGAATGAAACAACTCTTGTGCTTTTTCTAGTGTGCAAGTTCTGCTCATCCTGGCACAGATAATCCTAATACTGTTCTCACAAAAATAGGCAACTCCCTATTTTAGCAGCAGCTAAAATTATCTTGAGATATGACAGCCATTTTGGAAAAAGTGCTTTGCAGAAAAAATACTGTGAACGTTCTCTCACTTTCTTCTCCTGGCTTTTAAGTATGTCCCTGGCATTTTTACTGTTTTTTTCCTTTCCCTATAGTCAGATTCTGCTGTGGATTGGTGCTGATTAGGAGGTGCTGATTTATCTTAGTGTCAAACTAGCAACTCTTCAGTGAGTTGTCAATCGGGACCTTTGCCCCAGTGTAAAATGGCTCTGCTGGCACCAGATGTCAGTGTTGGTCTGTGCTAACTGGCACAGGGCAGGTCTGAGCATCCCCCTCTGCCCCAGGGGCTGCTAGTGCCTCAACAGGCTGGATGGTGACAGCCTACTTGGGAGAAGTCATCGCCTGCAACTGAATTAGAGATGAGAGCCGCTTTCTGATTAAGGGATTTTTATAAATAAGCTAATTGCTTTAAAAAGTGATTTGATAAAGTGTATCAACAAAACAACAGCCATTTTGCTTAATTAATATGAGCTGTTGTTATTTAGCCAGTTCTAGTTGTATTTTATCTGCTGTAACCATACTGAAGGTGCAGCCTGTGGAAATCTTCACAGGTTTTGCATTTATGCTGTGCTAATTGTTTACAGGCAAATTTTTTTTAGTAGACACTGATGATAAAGAGCAGGCTACGATAAATGTATTAATTTTACCAAGATGCCTCATACCCTAAAGAAATAAATTGTCATTACTGTAAGTGAATAATAGTCCTTGATGTAATGAATGATACAAATGATGCCAACTCAACCCATTGAAGCACGTGTGTTTGGGAAAAGGGAGTTTGGATAAACTAGGAAGGCAGATGTTTTGAGGCCAGTGGCTGAAACTGATTTCTGGGTCAGATTCTGTGTTTCCCCTTTTGGGAGGATTGTAAAGAATTCTTGGCTTGCTGTGATCTAAGGGCTAAAAGAGCTTTTGACATAACTTTGCCAGGGAAAAGTTACTCTGTGTAATGGAAGCAATGCTGGCTGGCTGTACTTTTAATGGCCACAGCAATTGTAACCTGGTGCCAGCGGGTTTGGCCTGTACTGCTAGTAAATGATGCCCTTTCTACATAACAGGAGAGTCAGGGTTCAGGGTAAGAGATGCTATTTCTTGATTGAGTCTCTTAGTTTTGAGGAGGGTATATAACCTATTTTGGAATCATTTAGTGAACCTAAGTAAAACCTCTCTGTGACTTGAATTGCCTCTAGAGGTTCCTGTTAATCTCTGATCATCAAGGGGAATACAGCAAACAGTACCTTGGCTTATATGTATCATTTAAGTGGTTAAGATTTAATGTGATTGATATTAATATCTTATTGTTTAATAGATCTTGATACATTTTTCTACTATTGCTACTATAAAACACATACTTTGTACTCTTAATTTATAAAATTGAGTTTTGTGTTAGGCCCTCAGAGGAGGGAATAGGTGAAGAAAAGAAAAACAGTAACTTCAGCTTAGTAATACTGAAAAAAGAAATCTCTTTGGTAAGAGGGAATATCAACAGTGAGAGAATTGGAACATTGCTCTAATTGAAAGGAATGCTGAACTAATGTTTGTATTAGAATAAATTACTGGGAAAAAACAAAGTATGAAAACACATATCTACACCACAGAGTCAAAATAGATTAAATTTTAAGAGAACACAGAAGTGAACTGGAAATTTCCTGTTATTCTCCTAAGTTAGATTTGTAATAGAAATAAGAAAGTGGTCTTAGTAAGAAATGTATTTCTTTATCTCTCTTTTTTCATATTATCTAGAAAAAACAGGATAATGGATATTAAAAATAAGAGCTCCATCTGCCCTAGCATACATGCTTTGCTGGTTTGTACTCTTGTTGGAGAAATTCTAATTTATATTTTTGATATAACTTAGGGTATGAATGGTATGAAGGAAAAAAAACCTTTTCCCATAATTGAGAACACAGGGTACTTCCCACCCTGCTGTACCCCAGGATCTGAACACAGAGCAAAAGGACATAAAGAAATGGGAACACTGGAACTTTAGACGATATTGAAGTATTAGCAGGTGCTACTTCATGCTGACATCCTGTAAAAGCAGGTCATGACTAACAATAGACTTTGACCTTTTTTGTGAGTTTATGTGAATATTTATATCATGTCTTTTATATTTGTTTTTTTAGAAGTGGGAATTCCAACAGGCTTGGACTTTTTAGCAAATATCAAGATTTCTTTCCTTTTTTTGGGGGGTGGGGGGGAGACCAAGCTCCACAAAGAAACAAAAACCCCAGGAAAAGTAAGTTATAACATGTTATGGATGTAGTCACATACCTTTTGAAAACTCACCTCAATGACAGCACAATTTGTCTCACATCCAAAAGCCTGTTTTTCTGCAAGAAAAGTACAAAGTGTTTTATCAATTATAGAGATTGCTTCTGGTATGTTTGCCTCCTAAATTAATACTACTTGTACTCCATTTCACAGTACTAATTTAATTCACTCCTAATCAGTAAAGATGTTTTCTCTGACACTCCCTTTTTCAAATGAGGTTTTTAGGTTGGAATATGCAGCTATGAATAAAAAAGGGTCTGAGTATTTGTGTCATCCATTTAAAAGTTGTATTTCATACACTGTTTCATAAACTATCCTCACAAGAATAAACCCCTTAGCCCTCCCCCAAACCCCTACCTGGGGCCATCTTTATAACTCCTGTCAATCTGGAGGTGCTTCAAATACCCAATAATATGTAGCCATGAGATTAATTCTAATTTTATATTGCTTAATCATACTGTTTATTACTTCATAGTTCTCTGATTTCCAGTCCCACCTGTCACATGCACTTTTCTCTTACTATTTCCTGTTCTTACCATAATGCTGTTATGACATAATCTTTGCCTGGTACTTCTAAGGCCTTCCACAAAATCAAATTCAGTCATCAGTTATTTGAGTATATTCTGACAGGAGGAATCTAAAATATGTTAAAGCTAGAATAACTTGGTTAAAAAATGGAAATACTGGTCTATTTTAGATATGTGTAGAAGCCAAAAAGTAGCCACAGCATACATTACAGTTTATTACTCTTGAAGAATTACACCCTGTTAGCGTATTTCTAGCTGTGTAGTAAGACTGCAAATCAAATGCTTTATTTACTCAAATATTCCTGCTTGGTGGTAGTAAGACCAACTGATGTTATGGAAATGGTATGTTAATAACGCCTTGAGAGAAGAAGTAATATCTTGAGCACTAAAAGGGATTGTCTTTCTTTAAGGATCTTTGTCCTGATTTACTGAAAAAACTGAAGAGCTTTCATTTGTGTGGATTTTATGTCTTTTATCCAGGGGAAAAAAGTTGTCATCTTCTAGTTCAGTGACACTGATCCAAATCCTACTGAAGTTTAAGAACTTTCTAGCTGTTTCTGTAGGTTTTGGCATCAAGTTAGAAAAGAATATCCTTTTGCCTTTCATATAAGTGAACTACTTGTGTCTCAGATCATAAATCTAACCACCAGTGGAAGTCAGACAGGAGAATTCCTCTTTGCAGGCACTGAGCCATTGTCTAGGATTTTTGCACGCACTCTTTCTTCTTGTGTGCAAGTAATGACTGAGCAAGACAGCTTTCCAGAGGTGCGGGCTGATGACTCTCTTCTTCTCCATTCTTTCCTCAGGGAGCAGACAGTTCTTCTCCTTCCCCAAGGTTGCCCAGCATGGTGTCCTTGCAAGAATAAGAAGAATATTTAGCACAATTCTTTATGACATTTCTTCCTTTAGTGAGTTCTGTGCTTTATTTTCCTTGTACTAGATTTACTCCGAATTTTTCATCATGAGCTCAGAGTTTTACTTAAACTGTACATCTGTGAAATTAATCTATTTGTGTGTGGCAGACTGCTGCAGTGATTAATATTTCCCATCTTGGTGTAGACAGTTGATGCAAAACACAGAATATTTTCTAAGCTGCACATTTTTAACTAAAATCCTATTAGTCATCTTTTCTAGACAAAAATGAAGGGTCATGTCCACAATCCAAATGAGGTTAGTTTAAAAAGCAGACAGAAAAATCATGTAAAAGCTCACAGAATTTTCAGAGTGTGCATTGATATACATAGCTTAAAAAAATTGCAGGGTGTGAGATATTTCATTTCTGGAAGAAAATACAAGTGTTTGAACTCCAACATTACCCACAGCACTAGTCATGTTTTCCAGGTTGGCTTCCTAGAGGGACTGTGGCTTTTGGTTTTATATCTCTGGGATTCCTCTTTAGCGACATCAACATCTGGCATAGTGATTTTTATACAGTTTTGTTATTACTTTCCCCATTTAAAATATATCCACGATGCAAATGTTACAGCATGGTGACATATGTTATCACACAAAGGAAAAAGGTTGTGGCTGCACAACATCACCTCTGCTTTGATGGTTAAACATGAAGATTTAGTCAGGGGAGGATAGAGACCCTGGTCATAACTTTGATTTCATTTTAGTTTTCTTTCCTCTGAATAAGAACCTTTATCAAACACTAAACATTGATAAGACAGGCATCTGAATCAAGCAGAGAGAGCAGTCTGTGGAGCAATGCAGGCTCCAAGAAAGTTCTCAATCACAGTTCAGTGACCTTTAGCATGGCTGCTGTGGTCCAGCCCTCCCTTTAGTAACACTGAAAAAATGCCACTGAGAGCAGAAGTTTTCAAAGAAGGGAAACTCAGTCATGGTTCTTGTTCATTCTACTTAAAGATGATAAAGCAGGTAAATAGCCCATGTGTTGCACAAAATTGAGTTTTGAGAATGAAAATAATGCCCAAGATTAATTTGGGTCAGACAGGAGTGTGATAAAATCAGCTGACAAAAAGTAACTCCACAGAATTATAGACTTAATCACTTTTGATATGTCCTTCTTTATGTTATTATCTTGTAGCACCCAAATTGGAGGGTTTTGTCTTCAGCCTTAGATTGCTCATAAATAAGAAAAAAAATTGATGTGCTGTATTTCCACTGCCTTTCTCAATCCCTCATGTAAAACTGTGGTTTTGATACATTTTAACTTTATATGGGGCCTGTGCTTTATGATGTAATGTAAGGTAATTTCTACTATTTCTGCCCAGTTTCTGTCAGAGTTTCCTTAATGTGTGGTTCCATGTGCTTACAGATGCAATTAGTAGAGCTGCCAGAGCTGTATCTGCCTGTTATTAGAGTGGCTGGGCTGCACACAAAGTCATCTTGCTGGGGCTCAGAGACCAGGGGTTTTGCAGAACTGACTCAGAGTCAGTTTGAGCTTGATAACTTCTAGAGATACTGGTAAAGAAAACATGCCTTTGCCAGGCAGATTAAATGTTTCATTTTTAAATTGTGGAAGAGGAAATTAGTAGCTAGCCAAAATTCTTTGTTTTAGTTTAATTGTATTTCGTGTATTATGTAATTAAATGAAATCATCTAGTGCCTTAGGGGTAGATTTCAAAAACTGATTTAATAATAAAGAGAAGTATTAATTTGTGCATTTAACCTAAGAGTGTCCCATAACCCAAAGCTGAAGGGATGGGTGTATAATACCAAATTTTGTCTGCTCCATTTTTTATCTCACCAAGTAGTCCTACATATCTGTCTTTTTCTCTGGACTGAAGAGGGTAATTGGAATTCACCACTTCTGTGGAATGAGGGGGGAGTTGAATTCTGAGTGCAGCAGCAAATGTAACACTACCTATATTCCATCCTTGCAAAGAATACCCACTGCCCTGTAATTCAGAGAGGGATGTCCAAAGCTGTCTGAAAACACTCAGTCATAAAATATTAGTCCCAAACACTAAACCTTGATATTTTCTTTGATAAGAATGCATGTGATTAAATCAATTAATAAACACATTTAGTATTCCCAAATTCTTCTAGCAGTTATGCCATTGTAATGTCTTGCTTCCTGCTCTGTGCTTACATTCTCAGAGCTTTCAGAGCACAGCATTGACTTCTTACTGTAGCCTCTAAAGTTTGCCAGAATTTCTGAACTGTAGTCATCTTTGTAGCTGCAATCATGGCAAAGTCTCTTGTCTTGTGCTCCCCTGAGAGTGCCTCTTATTGGGATTCTTGGAAAATAAATCAGTGACTGTTTCAGCCCACGTTCTAGCGAGAGGACGACCTCTGTATCCCTTTGGATAGCTCTGAAGTGACTCACAAGTCTTGTCCAATCCTGGCTTTCTTAACATTTTTCCATTCACTTCAGTTGCAGAACAGTGCTTTTTTCCCTGCACTTCAGCTCTAAGAACATAAGGGAATTCTATTTAGCATACATTAAATTAGCTGACTAAATCTGTGCCTCTTACGGGGTTCTTCATGTGGCAGTTCTTTTCCTTTTCCCTGCCATGAGTTTCTGTTGGACGAGGTTGGGTGCTGAGCAAACCAGGCGGGCATCTCTGGCTGGCCCTTGGCTCTGTGTGCCAGGCTATGCAGTGCGACCTTTCTCTGGCACTCCACAGATTGCTGCCATGCTCAGCCTGATTTAATTTACCAGTTTGCACAGATTTTATTTTGGAAAAGAAATCTGGCCATGCTGGTGTGTGGAACAGTGTGTTGACAAAATCCCTGTGTTGCACTGTGGGATGTTAAGTGATCTGTTTGCAAAAATGGACAACCCAAGCAAAGTGTGCAGCCAGAGCACAAGATTTTTAAATGTACAAAAAGCTACCAGGAATATAGTAGACAATAGATTGAGAGTTAGTTCTCATACAGCATTTCCAGTAATAACCCTCAATTGAAAACCAGTCACAGAAAATAATGTTTCATTACATGTACTACCTCAGCACAGATAATGAGACCTTGGGGGCTGTGGGTTCACCACTACCAGGTTTCTGTAACTAGGAAACCATGGCATCAGCATTGGCTGCCCACATTTTGGGGAGGTAATGGATTTCAGTAGTATGCTTCTACAAGATAGCTTTGTCATCAGGGCTTCCATAAACTGTCCCTCAGTTTATAATACCTTGGAATTTACTCTATCAAAGAGCATGATTTCTTCTAAGAAGTAAAACTGGATGTTTTGATATTTCATAAACTGTGAAAATTTAGAATTTTCTTTGTATTTTTCTAATTTTGGGAATTTATCGTAAGCATTCTACTTTGGCAGACAAACAACCTGAGATTTAGAATCATGGGATGATTAAAAGCAGGTTATTAAAGGTATTTATCCATCTTAAGATTCACGTTAGATGTCTAAGGGCAGATATAAAAGACATTTAAACAAATAACAAAATGCTGTTGTTTGAATGCTTTTTTCCTCCTGCCTCTGAAAGACTTTATAAATGGCGAAATGTCAATTCTAGTTTTGTTCTGGTTTTGAACACAGCAGGAGTGCCGTTGGTTGGGCTGCACCAATCGCCTGCTCTTGCACAGAACCTGCCCAGGTCTGTGTGGGCAGTCAGGCTGTACCTGGGTGTTCCATTGATGGCAGGTTTGGGTTTTAGTCCCTTCACTGTTTCTGGCTGTTTCCCAGCCTCAGTTGCTGGGCTGTCCTGTCCACATTGCAGACAAAGTCCTGTCCAACCCAGATTGGGGATCATGCCAAGTTCCATGTAAAATACAATATCCATCTTCTGTGACAGAGTTTAGGAATCACAATGATGGGTTTATTGTGTGATATAAATGCAGCAAGTCTCCCAGTCCAAATCCTGAATGTCTTCCTCTGTGCATAAACATGTCTATGCAAAAATCATTACAGAGGCGAAGGTTCAATTGTTTGAAAACAAAATCTGTGATTTAAGTGTAATATTGTAACTGGAAATTTTAATCAGCAGATTTGATCTATTTGGCAAGAAAGAGCTATTTTGATGAAGATTGGATCTGAGTGATGGAGTCCATTCTGAAGGAGAGATTGTATGCAGTAAGTAGCAGAAATATTTTGTGATTCTTACTTGATGCTTAAAATATTTAAGACTCCATATGAGTGTGCAACAGAAATGCTTTTATAGCGGCTGAGTTACTGATGCTTGATACTCCTGGCTTCTGGAATGGCTAGAGCACAATTTCTCTAAGGTGTTACCTCCCTTACATTGTTAAGATTAATTTGGCTTTTTCTTTTTCCCCTTTCCCAGTCAATTTTAACTATTTTAACACATTTAACAAATTGTTGCTTTATGACTTCAGTGAGCTGAATCTAAGGGCACTGATGCCTTTCTGTATTTACAGTACCTACTGCATTCTTCCAGCTTTCACTTCCACATGGTGGGTGAAAGAGAAGAGTCACTGACTGGGAGAACTGCTAAACAAAGCCAGCTCTCAAAGGTGGTTAAAACCAAAGATCTGAAAATGATTCTAAAATACAAAGCTGCATTTCATTATCACAGCCAGCATTGCATTTCATGTGTTCCACTATTAAATGAGGCTTTCTGTGATAAACCCTACCCTTTTAGAATTTGTCCTTTTTTAGACACTAGAGGTTATTTGAGGGATTGTTTTTTTCAAACAGGATAACTTCTTAGCAAACCCGTGCCTGAAAAGTATTGTTAAGAATAATTAACCGCTAAGAAAAGGAAGCTTTAAAAAGATACAGCAACCCATTATAGCACACTGTTAATTAAAAAAGCTGGCTTTCCATCTGTAACTGAGTACATTTCAGAGATTATTTTTCACAGTAGCCAAGAAATAGGTGTTCACTTGTTAGCAAAAAGAAATCTTAATGACAGCTGTGAATCACCCAGATTGTTAAGAGGTTAATTCACCAACAAGGTATTACTAGATGGAGTTGAAAAAAATGTGCCAGGGACTGCCGGAGCTTTTCCACAAGCATCAAGGAGAAACCTTCTCCAGTAGCATGCAGCCGTGTCAGCTGGTGCTTCACAGTAGGCGAATTGTTGCCTTCTCAAAGAGCTTGAGGAAGTAACCCTTGAATGTACTGTCTCTGACCTGGACTTCTAAATGTGCAAAATGTTAAAGGAAAGAGCAAAATCAATCAACTGCCAAGTGGAATAGTTGCTCTCTTTGTGTTCCTGAGAAGTGATTAAGATAAGCTTCATTGCTTATGTAATTTGCTTGCTTTAAAAACAACAAAAACCAAACCAGAACAGCAACAAAAAGAACCCCAAAACCCAACACGTCAATATATGTCTATTCAGACTTTTGTGATATTTGCCCTCATAGAGTTTATTTGTGACAGAATGGGAATCTGTGTTTTCAAACCTTGCCTGCATGTATTTTCCAGAAAAAAAGTAAATTGATAGCTATTAACTACAGGCGTAATAGAAATTGCTAAAATATTTCCTTTTATGTTTTTGAAATAATTATAAGAGTTTTTCTGTAAAATTCTACTTTTTTTCTCTTTTTTGGGTGGGATTTCTACTTATGTGATAGGACTGGACCACTTGGTAAAAAATACCAAGTCCAGAAATCTAGAGGGATGTTGGTGATGTTGTCACCAAGTCACGATAACTGAAAATATCAGTTCTGACCTTGTCTGTCTTTATTTGAACGAACAGAACTCTTGTGAGACGTTGGTTATTGCTGTGATAAATCTTGAGGAGGGGAGTTTTTATTGTTTTCTGTTAAAGTTTTTGAGAACAGGGTCTTGCAGGCCAATTCCTGAAGCTTTTGAATCAGAGGTATGCCACACAAAACCCCACAGGTAAATTCCCTGTGCCTCTGGGGCTGGTGAATCAGTCAGGATTTAGAAAGAATGCTAAGGAATCAGTAGTAAAAACTATAACATCAGTAACTATAAAAACAGTAACATTTTTCTGTATGTGGCACCATTTACTAATTTTTGAAAGCGTGGTCTAAAATGCCTCTTTGAGTTTCTTTGTGCAGGCCTGTGTGGTATTACTTAAGTGCATTTACCCAACAAAAATTACTTTACCAGTGGAATATCCTGGATCAAAATGACATACCTGTTTAAATAGAGTTTTGTAAGTTATAAAGACGTAATTGGGCATTTTATATGAGCGGTACCTAAGAATGGTTGTGTTTTATTAGTTCTGAAAACAGTAAAGCTTGTGCAAATTGTTTGCATTAGCCTTTGAAGTCTGTGTTCTTAACATCCTGAATTCTGCTTTGGCTTCCTGGCTTTGGACAGAGATGCTCTCTGGAATGATTAAAGAATGGTAGCAACTACACTTGAGCCCAGCTGCTTCAGTGAATCCAGGTTTTGGTACATGGTTTTTACAGCTTCCACAAAAAGTGTAATTTAAAATTGGCCAGAATGAAGAAGTCTCGTTTGTAACATCACTCATAGTAATGTAGTCTTTGCCATTTCTGCCTGCTAGAAAACTTGTAGGGTTAAAATTGTATGAATTTGTTTTGTATTTCTATAAAATAGATCAAAAAAGTCTAAAGTTTATGTTCATAAAGTATGAATTCGTGTACTTTTGTTCCCTCTCTCATCTCATGGAAATTCTAACTTAACAGACACTTAAAGCATTGCAGAAAGTCACTGTGGGACTGATGCTTTTCCACACTGCACAGATGTGTGGGGTTTTTTTCTTTGCTGTGATTCTCATCAGGTAGGTTGGACTCTAAGTTATGTAGCAGAGTAGAAAAGGGAAGAAGCTTGTGAAAGAGAGACATCAGAGTCTAAGACCAAATAATAAATGGAAAGGAGAAGAGAAACTGTTATCTCTTTAAAAAAAAGTTTGTTTTTTTTTTACATAACCATTTCCTCTGTATTTGTTAGACTATAATTTTCACATTCTCTCACATGATGTTTTATTGAAAAGTCATATAAAACATGATTTTTTGGTTTTGGAAAATTTTATTTGAAAAAATTAGGGGTTTGCTTTTTTAAATAGACAACTTATTTCTAAAGCACTTCTGAATTCTGCTGTGTTTTATGATGAAGACTTTCAACGCTGTATAGTAAGGTGTCCCCATTCAAATTCAACTGTAGTTGAACACTGAACTCCTATTCTTTGAAAACTTCCCAGAGTACATCTGAGTAGTGGGAAAGGGCTGCATGGCTTCCTGCAAGCTTGTGCAATGACTGGAACATTTGGAAAGAACTTTGTGGCTTCTAAAAGCACTGTATGTGAGAATAATAAAATATGGTGAAGGATCTAAAACTATTTGAAGAATTACACTGATGAAAAATGATGAGAGAAGTTCTAAAGAGAGGAACAGCCAAAGAAACCTCTAGCAACAACAAAATGCTAAATCAAATGCAATGCTGATGTCAGTGTTCTATCATTTTAATAAAGAAGTAAATGCATGCACCCCACACTCCCCCAAAAAAACCCAACCCGAACCAACTTAAAACTGAAGTTCTGTGGTGTTGTAAATCCATGAAATGCTATTTTTATGTGAATATAAAAACTTACAATGGCCGAATCATGAGTTCCCCAGTTTAATGGATTTATAAGCCAAGGGAATATACTTCCTAAAACTCTGAGGTACAATTGCTCTTTTTAGATTAAGTTGACAAACCAACAATTTTGCCTGTTTATTAAGGATTTTGGTTTCACATTGGATTAAACTATGAACAGATTGTTTCCCTGAACATCCTTGGAAAAGTGAAATTTAATAGATACTCTAAAGTGTACTTTTTGGGTGAAAAGGTTTAATAAATACTTAATGCCTTTAGGAGAAGAATACTGCAAAATTAGAAGGGCAGCGAGGAGAATGCAGCGGTGAACACAATGCCAAATCCCAAAGAAGCAATGCTTCCTCCATGCCCCTTCTTGGCAGTGGTATGGGAACTGTTGTCAACTTGAGGTTCTTATTGCTTATTGGGTGACATTTGCTATAAACTAACTTTATAATTATCAGAGGAAAAAATTTTAAAAGGCACATGTTAATTACTTTATTTCCCTTTTACATATTATGTATTAGTAATTTAACTCTCACAGTTAAGCTGTGAATTAAGTTCCTTTGATGTATTGCATTGAAAACCCATATGGGCCGTGGTCTCAGGGTTTTCTGATGCCTGGCACTTTGCCCTGGCTCATGTTTCCATAGATACTCTAGAGACAAGTAAAAGGACACCTTTCCCTTGGTCTGTGAAAAGCTGATGGAGCATTGCTTTGGTATGAAAGACAAAGACCTGGCTATGAATTATGCAGTGGAAACTATATGGGAGAAATTAATACTTTAGGTGTGACTCCCTTTCTGCTGGGTCTTGGCAGTAGTTCCAGGTTATTGCTGTGCAAAAGTGCTGTATGTTACTGATGGAGGGGAAACTTCAAGGCCCTATGCAGGTCTGGAATATTGCTTTAGAAAAGCACTAGAAAAATTTGTCATGTCAGACCAAGTAAAACAGTAATGAGGGAACCATAACAGGAACAGCAAAAACATTTGCACGGTCTGCCTGCCTGGTCCTCTCTTGCTGCTCTTCCCTTTTGCTCCTGAGCACCTGGTAGCAGTCAGTACTTTTTGGTTTTGTTTGTG
This sequence comes from Grantiella picta, assembly GCA_013397955.1. Classification (NCBI taxonomy): domain Eukaryota; kingdom Metazoa; phylum Chordata; class Aves; order Passeriformes; family Meliphagidae; genus Grantiella; species Grantiella picta. The sequence continues at coordinate 1,563,622 of VZRM01002384.1, forward strand.
CAACTGCTGCTCGCATTCTTTTTAACTTAGAAAAAAAATTAAACCTCCAGAAATTAAGATGAAGTGTTCCCACAGACAGCAAGAGTGGAGTTTAAAAGTGAGGACGGGAGAGGCTTTTGACAGTTCCTGTCCTGATCTCCTTAATGCTTTATCTGAACTTGTATCTGAGTTGTTGTTCAGCAGTTTGGACAAAGATTGATTTATGATACATGCAGTTTTCAGCAAAAGCTGCACTGAGGTCATGAATGGGAAGGATAGGATTTGCTTTTGTGATGGCAATATAAAAATAGCACTGTTGGCAAGCAATTTGAAGAGTCTCGGCAACATGAACAGCATACTATAAAGGCTTTCTGATTTGTAAAATATTTTCTGCTCCATCAGGCTTAACCCTTTGGTGACTGTATACATGTAGCAGTTGACAAGTTAGATATAGTGATGAGATCTAGCAGCAGACAAGGCAAGAGGGACATAAGGTTAAGATATTATAAAGTCAGAGGTACTGGTATTCTAAGGATGTGAGAATAAATTATTCATCTAAGTAGCATACTGCAGATTAAGTGTCCTAAATACTTGTGGGTTTTTACTAAAGATTATATGAATACTTTTAATATTTACATATATAATAGACTTGAAATACATGTGTGTTTCATGCTTTAGATAAATTTTTCGTGAATATGAACTAGATTTGCAGTCCAGAAAATATTTGGACCTAAACTGTTAACAAACACTGTCCCAAAAGCACATTTTTTAGAGAAAGCTTTTATGTAAGTTGGAAATGCCTTGCTGTTAATACATAACTGCATACAGAAAAGTGACATTACAGGTAGGTCTGTAAAAGAGCATCTGCAAGCAGTTTGTGGCCAGCTCAGGTTGCAAACTTCTATCTGCTCACAGGGATGTCACTTCTTGTAAAAACACTGAAACAACTTTGCTCTAAAACTTTGGTTTCTCTATTGCATTTTTAATCTAAGTAAAAGATGTGTCTTGCCTGGAAGTAGCTGATAAGATGTTTATTTTTAGCTTCGTGTTGTTTGAGCTGCTCCTGAATTGAATTCAAGTCCATTGCAATTTCCCTTGTAGCTCTTAAAGAAAAGTGAACTGTTGGTTTGTGTTTCCTTAAAATGCTGTGTGAACAGTGCCAGCTGAGGAGATGATGGTTGAATATTCCAGTTGCCCCAGGCAGCTGTGGCTGCTGCCTCAGCAGTTATCCCAAGCCAAGTCGTTTGTCTTTGTGTTCAGTGAGCTGTGGTTTATTTCTCTTTTCCAGTCTATTTTGGACTTTAATGTACAGCTTTTTCTGTTCCTTTTTTTCTTAAAGAATCATGAATTGTAGTGCTACTGTGCTGAGAAAAAGAATGGCTGGTGTCCCAATAAATGGAAGGCGGCTGAGGCAGGCAGGGTGTTCCTCCAGGGCCAGTGTGGGGAAGGGAGCTGCAGGCAGTGCAAGTGCTCCTGGCACAGTGCAGCACAGAGAGGGCCTGGGTGAAGAGAAGTTTACTGCATGTCTGCATAATCTACATGGAGGAGGAAAACTTTCTCCATTGAGATGTAGTTTTCCTATGCAATCGGATAGATGGTCTTCTTTGGCTGAAAAGCAGAAGGCAGAAAACCACAGTTTATTATAACAGAGCAAGTCAGAGGTTTCAGGTTCTATGAGCAGGAAAACATACATTTCTGGAGGAATATCTTATTGCATAACCTCTGCTTAGCAGCTAAAGGAGAAAGTGAGCGCTTTCTCCAAGCTAACACCCACTCATGACGTGCCTTTTGCTCCAATCTGAGAAGCTCACGAAATAACATTTACTTTGTACAAGTTTTCCATGTGACCTGAAAGAATATCTCGGCTTTATGATTGCAGCTATTACTTTCATCCCATGTCAAAGCTGAGTTCCAAAAAGGTCTGTATTTAGTCTCCAACGAATGAAAAAAAGTTCACTGCTCCTACTGAAAATTCTCATCTTTTCCAAATAGTTTCTGTGTGAAACAGAAGATGTGTCTGGGCAGTAGAGGTGGCAGCAGTTATGCTATGCTTTGGCTACGACTGGAATTTGCAGAGAAGTGCTCTCTGTCTGGAAACCAGGCTCAATATTCCTTCACTTAAGTAACATGCCCATGAAAAGGCAGGATAACAGCAGGAAACCATGTCCCCTATGTCTGTGCTCCCTGCTTAGGGATGCATGTGAGCAAAGCCTGAGGGAACTTCAAAGTGCTTTTCTTTCATGAAATGTTTCCTGCTTTATGTATTAGCTATTCCTCTTTATTTATATACCAGTAAACCACTTGGTGGAGGATATTTAATTAGGAAAAAAAGAGTCAATATTGCATCTTCATTTTTTGATTATTTTATGTTAGTTTCTAAGATCAGAAGTGCAGGCATTTTAGAATAAAGATTCTTTAGAGTTTTAAAGGAATATTAATTCAGTGGGATTTTTGTTATTTGAAGGTAGTAAGGAGAATGGCCATATGGTTGTGAAAAAAAAATTTAGGCTATTCCAATCTAAAAACTGGAATCAAAACTGCATTATGTCCTTACTGTTCTTCATACTTGTACAGAAGCAGTATATGATGCTGTTGTCTCAGAGAGGTGGGAGTTTTACACCCATCTCCATCAGGTACAAATAGGTCTGCAAAGAACAAAGCAGAGGAAATCAGTCTCTGATTGCTCAGTGCTCTTTAACAGCTTTAGCATATGACATGCAAGTTCTCTGTCTGCTTTTCAGAAGAGAGGAGTTGGTTACAGCTGTGCCCTGGCCAGATTCCAGCAGGGAACTCCAGAGCTCTATCTGCCAACTCCCTCCCGCGGTTACAGATGGGTAACTCTTGCCTAAATAAAGCATCCACCCACTGCAGACTCTGTTCTGTGCTCAAGTACATGCAGTATGCACAGTTTGTGTCTTCATGCCTATGTCTAAATAATCTCATCATTGTGATATCACAGCAGCTTCTTATCATTGTGTGTTACATGGCATGGATGTTTGACCCCCACCAAATTTTCTGAAATGCAGAATTATTTTATTTTTTTTACCCCTCATCTTTGAGCAGGATTTTGGCTTTGGAGAATTTTTTTACTCTCTGTCAGGTTAAATACTGAAGAGGAAGCTGGCAGAAATTTCTTTTGTAACAATGTCTAGAAGTATCAAGTGCAAAATGAAGTACCATTATATTGGAGCTGGCAATCTCTGTGAGAGAAAGTAGAGAAGGCCTGGCATCTCTCAGCCTGAGGATACTGGAAGGAGAGAAACTTCTCTCTCCATCCAAAAGTAGGATTTAGGTTTTGCAGCAGACTGACTTTTGAAGACATGCTTCAAAGAAGCAGTCTTTGTAATTTTACAGGAAATCTTTATGTCGCTTCTCATGCAGAAACCAAGATGTGTGTCTTTAGCAGGATGTGACTGAGCATCTTTTCCAGCCCTGGATCTTGTCTTTGGTTTGCTTCTAAACAGGCTCCTTTGAGCAAGAGACAATAACAAAGAAACTATACAACAGCCTCCCAGGAAGGACAATGCTTGTTTTAGTGAAAAGAGAAAAAGAGGTATGGTTCAACAGAGGCACCTGATTTGAAAGACCTTTGCAGACAGCGGCATGAGGCAGTGTTAGTCTGACATGATGAATATTCTGGGTCAGCAGTTGTTTTGCGTATTCATTTTTGCTGTCTGCAAACAAGAGAATTTAAGCCAGTTTATCTTGACCATTCGTGTTAGGTATATGGTATTTGCAGGCATCTTCTGATTCCAGAATAAGTAACAAACATCTTTATTTGATGCTGAAAGTATATTTAAGATTACAGTTTGAAAGTATGTTTCTATCATGACAGAAATATAACGATTACAGAACCATTGCCATGCTGCTGCTTCTGGAGTCTTAGTAGTTGAATATAATTGAGGGAAAATGAAGTTCCTTACCTCTAGTTTTCAATAGATTTTGTTTTCCCATTTCCCCAGTTGCTCTTTGGCAGTCAAATTTGCAAACAGATTTCTTTGGCATATGTACTTCTGGCATAGGTGTACGTTGATAATCAATTTTACAACAGAATGAAAATAAGAAATAGCTGATGGTAATTTAATATTTCCTTGATAATAAAAGGGTTATTCAGTATGTATTTTTGTACCCTATCCCCAGATTTATGTTAATTGTTGCTATACTTCTGCAGAATGCAATGATTTATAAACTTCTGTCAGTGTCAGAAAAATGAACAGTAGTTCAAAATCTGGGCCTATCAGATGCAAGTAGGACTTTTATAGTAATAGGATTTCACCCTTCGATTATGCTGAGAGTCCTCACTGAAGAGATGCCTGAAAGCTTAAACAATTTCTTTTTTTTTTTTTTCTACTGGGGAATAAGAAGTAGTTTCAGGCTTATGTCAGAATCCATCCGAGTGGGTATGGAAGAAGGCAAGTTCCATAATCACTTTAAATTAAAAATCAGGCCGATGATAGTTTGTGTTCCCTGCAAGCAAAAATTTCTCAGTATCCAAATATAGCTTTAAAATACATGGCCCCAAGGAAGGATTAGTACCATCTTATGATAAATATGATTAAATAGAATAGTCTATTTGAAGTTCCGCTGGAATTTGCCACTCCTATATTTGTACACCTTTAGCTACTCCTGGAGGAAAGTGAGTAAAAGGAATTTTCCTGATATTTGTATTTGCAAACTTCTTTTCTGAGAGCCAAGGAGTCTTAAATTACTCTAAAATTTATTTGGAAAATGAGAATATGAATCTATAATCTTTTTCATATTTTATCATATTGCTGATAAACTAAATATTGTGACATTTCAACAGCAAACCCAGAGAAGCTGTCAGTCTTGTAATGCCGTAGAAGATTTGGTGAACTATTGTGTGAATGGTTTCTGTTTTGAATCTTCAGTAAAATGAGTGTGAAGAATACACAGATTGAATTTACATTCTGAAATGGAGTTTCATGGTGAAGGGAAGGATAAAACATACAAGGGCTATCCTCTAAGCAACATTCACAGAGAAGTATGAGAAGAAAAGAGTTCTGAAATGTATCAGTTTAATCTCTGGGTTCTGTGAGATGTAGCAGGCTGTGGATCAGGGTCTTGGCAGAAAATTAATGCATTTAAAACTTAATGGGAAAATATGGGGGGCATGGCATCTGCAATGAATGTTTAGTGAGTTGTGTACGATGGTGTTTTGGTAGATGATGGCACCATGTGTCTCAATGCATCTTCTCCCTCCCTCATTTGGGTGATTCTTCATATCCCCAGCACTTTTGTTTGAACAGTTTTTGTTGTGGAAATCACCAGGTGAGCAGTTCTGTAAATGATTGGTACCACAGCGATGGTCTTTGGTTCAGAGGTGGAATTTTTGTGACTGCTAAAGCTGTTGTAGCTATAGGCACACTTAGGGGATCAGGAGGTTGTAACTGTTTACTTGATACATACTGCCCTGCTACTTCACTCCATTTCCATGTATTTATATGCATGTGTATAACTATGTAGGTGTAAGAGTGTATATATTCACATAGAGTGAATGAATTTCCTAAATGGAAACTTCTAATTTGGCAGCATATTAGTAAAATGACTGGGAATTAAGGAGATTCTGTCAGGACAGTATTTTAAATTTAACCAGACATAATACTAGTGACATATGTCATGTTGATAATGCTAAAAAATAAAATTTATCTTTTATGAGAACAGCCTCAGTTTGAACAGGTATAGATCAAGCTTCTAGTTTACTTACCCTAATTCAGAAAGACAACTTAAAGCATGTTTCAGCCTCCAGGGCATCTTTTGATGGATAGTTATGACAGTTTATGTACTAATAACACGTGTTCACTAGAAAATAATTTTAAAACCATAGATCACCTATGTAGTCATCCCACAATTTAACTTGCAGTCATTGGTGGAGTCAACTATATTTGAATCATGAGCCTACAGTCAAACTATATGTTTCTATACAAAACCTCTGGATCCCCTTGTCTCCCCAGAATTACTTTATTTAGGTACCTAAATAAGCTGACATTTATTTTAACCCAGTTAGTGTAAATAATATTTGTAAATTGGAAAATCAAAGTAAAGTAATCTAGGGCAGGGTTATGAAAGATGAAAGGTCAAACTTCTGTGTACAAGGTGAGTGGCTTTTATAAAATAGAGAAATTTCATTTAACAGCATACCTTTAAAAATTCATGACCTTAAAATTCATTCAGGTTGCTGGTGTCTCCTTTGCAATGTAGGTAAACAGGCTGTCTTTGAATGTGGCAGCCACCATGATAAAACACAGGCATCACGTTTGCTGTGAAAAGCTTGAATAAAATTTGCAATTCTTAGATACTTTTGCTACTCTTAACACTTTAACAAGGGCATTTTCCCTCTTGACTTGCTATAAAAAATAGTTTTTATATAAAAAACAGTTTTTATTTTTTGCAGTGGAAAACGATGGCTGATGGTGAATCATCAGACCAGAAACTACTGGCCTGATCTGGAATGGTGTAACTGGTAGTCAGACGCGTGTGAAAGGCAGTCATTAGCTGAAACAATGTTAAAATTACAGTATTAACAAACAAAAAATCAGATGTCACAGTAAAAAGGTTGCAATGTGAGGATACCCAAATTACTCTGGATACTCTGAAAATTATCACAGAATGATGGGTCCTTTCCTGTTGGAAGCAGACAGGGTTGTTCTTATGTACGTTTTCTTCTGGGGAATTACAGATGTGATGTGTCATATTTGCCCTACATTTTTACTGTCACATGCTATATTACTGCATAGCTGATGTTTAAGTTGCAGTTTTAGACATGTTCATGATGTGTTTGGAGTGATCTCTATTTAGCAAGTGCAATGGTTTTCAGGATAGCATCACTCAAATGGTCTTTGGCATATTACTCTCTCAAAAGGCAGGGCTTGAAACAGGTTTGTGCAGAATTCAGTGTTTGGTGAATGGAAGTTCACTCTTAGCACCATAAAATGGCAGCAGGTCCATGAGTACTGAAGATTCATAGCCTATATATTTTTAAACAATGAATAATACTTTAAATGGACCACATTTAAACATTTTACTGTCGGGGAGGTTCTATTAATACCTTAATCAACATCGGTTCTTAGTCTGCCCCTCAAATGCTTTTTAGACTCAAACTAGAAACACGAAGTACTTTAATGTGCTGTTACATGACTTATGTTTTCTGTTGAGTCACATCCTGCCCCTTTCTTAAAGGAAATGAACATTGGAGACATTAGATTTTATGCCAGCAATTGTATGTTTAATGTGAAACACTTGGCCAGAGCAGACCTCATTTTCTAGCTCATGCTGATTTTGCAGATTGGTAACTGCATTTATTTCAGTGGCACTAGTGAGATTTCATCTTGGAGAGCAAAGCTGTGTTCACAGACAGTAAAATGCAATCTTAAAAATGCATTAACAATGGCTTTGGGAAATGCAAGAGGTTTTCATTGTCTACTCTACATGAAGATATCCATAATTTCTACACTAAGCTCCTTATAGTAGCTGGGAAAGGCAGTAGTAATTCATTAATGCTTGTATAGAGGAGGTTGTTCTCAAAAGAGAGCTTGAAACAAGTAATTGTAGTGTCACTTCATTTTATTAGCATTGGTAATTAGGCACAACAGTTGCTGTGAAGTTCTGTAGGTGTTTTAGAGACACAAATAAAATTAAAATATATATTTCCTGTGTCTGCAAATTATCCTGCAGAGATTTTTTTTTTTTTTAAATGAGAGAGAATTAACAATTTTTCTATCATTAACCAGACGAAAATGTCACTATTTTAGTGAAACTCCTGAATGGTTTCATGTCTGCCTTGAGATTTCAATTAACTTTTTATTACATGGAGTATGATGTTATTAATAGCCAAGAGAACAATGAGCTAACATTGTGCATAAATGCCTTGCTCAAATGTAGAGTTAAAAATGGGAAATGGTAATGCTGGTCTCTGAATGTTAATGAAGTGGTCTGTGAAGTGAATTGTTTATGGTTGATCTGTGCTGATGAAAGTAGTCCTCCAAAGAAAAAAGATGGGAGTGAGTGGTGCAGTTTTAGGGAATTTAATGACAGATGCTGTGAAGGAGGAGAGATGCTCCCTTATTTTGGAAAAATTGTTGTAAGCACTCAGAAAAGTCTGCTCCAGAAGCAGAGTAGGAGAAACAGCAGAGTGTGTCCAGTTTGCGGCAGCTGCAAGGCAGCAGGTGACTGCTTTGCTTCCTTCTTGCAGCAGGATGAGGCTCTCCAGCTCCTCCAGAGAAAGGGGCTGTGCCCAGAAGTTTGTTCCAAACTCTTCCTTCTCTACAAACTTGTTCTATCACTACATGACCTGGCTTTTGCTTACATTAAGGTGTAAACTGTATTTATAAATCTTAGAAATTGACATTTCTAAGACAGAAAGCAGATTTCAAAAAGTACCCTCTGCACTGTATCTTGAAAACATATTTAAAAGGTGTGACAAAATGAGTGAGCTTTTATTTAAAGAAATAAGAATATTTTAGAAAGCTTGGGGCTGCACACATTCAAAAGAAGGTTGTTCTTTCCTCATCTTTTTCTTCTTCATTTTCTTCACTTGAACGTAGTTGTGGAGAAGCTTAACCACTCTGGAATACCAGAGTACTTTGGTAGGAACAGAAACGATGACAGATGCAACTATTTTGGGGACTGAAAACTGCTAATCCATATAATTATAAAAACACATGAAACTCAATAGTGGCTTTTTTTGTACACTGAAATGAAGATGTTAATTTGAACTTGTCTTTGAGCTTAATCTTAACTCAGGGCAATCAGACTTCCCAAGAAACTGCAGTACCTCAAAAATAGAGCACTTCAATCTGAATTGCGAAGTTAATTTTGTCATGTCTTTCTTAAATGCGGTTGCAATTAGAAATAATGTTTACTGAGGTGGAAAAAAATCTTTATGACCCAAATGAACTAGCTTGGTCTGTTTTTCTGAAATGCAAACAAAACAGCATCTTTACGTGATTTACTGCTATTCAACGATGTTTGATTGTACACCAGAGGAAGTATGTTGATTGAATGGAAAACTTGGACATATAAAGTGGCTGTACTGGTTACCATTCCCCAGTTGCTATGCAGAACTACTGTTTTGTTAAAAAAGGAATATTGAGATGTTTGTGAATTACTGTGAATTTCCATATGACTTGCCTCAGATTCTGCACTTGGCACATGGTAGTTTCTAGCTGCCTTTTCTTTTTCCTCTCAGCTTCCAACCCTCATTTGATAATAATTCAGGACTGGTTGAAATAGAGAATGTTTATTATTAGACTATGAATATATAGTGGAATTTTCTAAGTCCCTTTTTGATTTTTTTTAATGGGTTAAAAGGCACACTTGTAAAATTATTTGAAAATTGAATAAGGGGAAAGCCAGTTTCATTTTCTCCATTCATATTTGCTTTGCAGAACTTAGAGGGACAATAAGAGCATAAGGCCTAATGCCTAAATAGGACTATTGCTTTGCAAATTGGTTTTACGTGGTTGCTTTTTTAATTTTTTTAAAATTTTTATATATTTATTAGGACATGTTTAAGCAGTAGGAGAGAAATGTCATTCAGCTGGCATTAAATTGGTTGTCTATACTTAAGACCAGCAAAACCCACTACAATCCCACATCCTTCCAAAGAGCCTTTTCATGTAGAAAATTCCATGGTTAAATTTATCATTCTTGTGTTTTCCTTAGATGCTTTTCGCATGTCTTTAAACACAGTTAATAGCTTTAGTTATCATAAGATGGTTTGCAGTCAACTCTGAGAGTTTTTCATCCTCAGACCCTCCCAGCTCCTTTGCAGTCTGTTTTCATTTGTTTAACTGCTGCTTGGTGGCAGCCCCACACACCTACTCTGAGTTTCAAAGGCTTGCAGCTGGATGATAAATGTTTGTTAACAACATTAGTAATGGCTAGTGCTCTCAATTTGGATGCATAAATTATATTTTATCAGATACATTTCCTTATTCTGTCTGTAAGGATCAGGATGTCTTTGAACTATTCTGTTCATAGCATACAACTACCATCAATTTATGCTGCTGCTGTTTGAGGACTTTGGACTTCTTGGCAGTCTGAAAGTACCTGCTAGGTCATCAGTGATTCAGATAACTTCATCAATTACAGAAACATGTAAAAAAATTTTGTGTGTATCATTCCTCTTTTTGCAAAATGAAATGGGTTTTTTGTTTTGTCGAAAAACTGGAAATTCAAATTTTTACTTTTCTTGAGTAGATGTAATTGAAATTTCTGTCTGACTCGACATTTACAGCAGTGGAAAAAAACATTTTTCTCTTAGATTACTTGTTGCAACCTGTTCTGAAACGATATGTTATTTTAAAAGTAGTTTGTGCCTGAGCTTTAAATGTTAACTACTATGTCAAACAAGCTATCTCCAGGTAAAAAGAAGCATTTAAATACAAGAGGGTGATATTGATCGATTCAGGCTGTGGCTTGGAAGCAACTGAACTCATGAAGAAGAGTAAAAATTAAATGAAAAACTCTTTTGTCTGCAGGGTGTTAGCATGGAAGGTGTGGCCCAAAAATTCAGAGATAGCAGGGAGCAAGGGGCCCCCAGAACATTTTATTTCAGAGATCAAAACTTGATTCTTTTTCTTGTTGAAGAATTCTACTCCATATAAATGATTTTAAAATATTAAAAAGGCTCACTCCTCAATACATCGACTTTAAAAATGTGCCATAATATTTTCCTTAATACTGTGCGAACGAAGACCTAGTTAGTGACTTGCAAAAGTGTATTGAGCTCACAGGACAACTCAAAATCCTGGTGTACTGATACTGAACAGGGCTCTGTTTTCCTTGGGCTGTGATTGGATAGAGATTCTGCACTATAATAGTACCAATAAGTGAACTAACAAAAATCTGGATTTTTATCTTAATTTCTTTAGTTCCTAAATATTACAACATTTAATGAGTTGGATCAAATTTTCATAGCTAGTTCCTGAGAAAAAGTTGCAGGAACTACAGAAAATGTTTTCTAACATTTTAACTCCACCCTTCTTGCTATCCCAGTGTGATCTGTGAGATACTCATCTTTAATTCAGCTAGTATGGCCTTTCCTAGGTCTGTGAGAACAGTCATAAAGTTGTACCACAGTTCCCCTGTGTCCCCCAGTTTACTGAAGTAAAATACTAATGTCTGCACCGCTGAAAGTTAAAGAATTTTTTAAATACTTCACAAGAAGCAGGAGAGATGAGTCAATCATGATTCATTTAATTGTTTGGTCCTCCTTAGTCTTGTAGTATTTCACATCTCACTAACTGTACGGTCAAAATTTTGGCAACCCATCTAGCAGTAAGTGGAATAGGCAGTTGCTTCTTTCCCTGAAGTGCAAATACAGCTGTGATCCCTGAGGATGTCAGCAGGCAGGTTTGCATTGGCCCCAAGCTAGGTCTTAAATGACACCATTTAACATCCACGATTGCTTGTCAACTGCACCACTGCAGTCAGAGGATCAACCTACTACTGTCTGCTCTGAAATCAAAATCTTTGATCATTTACAGTCTCCTGTAAGATGGCACACAGCTGTTTCCTTTTGTTATGCATGGCTGCACGTGTGAAAAGGCATCTCTTCTAAAAGCATAGGTGGGAAAAAAATACATCAGAGAATCAAACTTGTCCAACCTGTATAACTTGGACAAAGTTTTCTTGAAAGTACAGATTCTTGACATAATCAGTCAGTGATGGGTATAAATCAAATTTATTTGAAGATCAGAACCCTCAGAGCTATAGAAAAGCCAGTTGGCTTCCAGGTTAAAAAGAAGGTGGATTGAAGTGACAGTATATTTAACAACAATTAATAATAACTAGGGAACAAGATGATCTACTGAAAAATATTTGTAAAAATATAAATAATATAAAAGTTAATATATATACTGTATGTTAGAAATCCATTACATAAATTGTCAAGAAAGAGAAATTACAACTGTTTTTACAGAATTATTTAATGTAGCAAACATGCAGCAGGACACAAATTCGGTGAAGTGTCAGTGCAGAAAACAGCATTGCACAATTGCTACATTTTGTATTTACATGATGGGCAGATAGGTTTCTCTGACTGGAAATGCTTTTCATATAATTTCTGTCCTTGTTTGTGCCACTCAGGTGACACATCTAGCAAAGGGAAAAACACAAAAAGGAAGTGTTCATAGGGAAATTCTCCACAGAAGCTGGGCATGCTTCTATAATAGAATGTAATAAATGTAATAGAAGTCCTGAATAAATTTCAAAAACCTGAGAATTGTTATGGACGCTGACTCCATCCAAGTCAAACTTTATTGTGGATATTGATAAGCAGACATTGGTATTGTCAGCTGAGGGCAGGAAAACAAAAATCCATGCCCATTTTTCTGGCTAATTTACTGATTTGTGTGTGTTGGGAGAAGTTGAAATATTTTTATCCTAGACCCAAGGCACAGGTACTGAAGCATGAGAATAAAGGATGAAAGCAGTTAGGGAAATAAATACCATTGCATGGCAGAAATACCATTGCACAGTGTTATAAAGCAGGTTAGGGAAGTGGCCCAGGTAGGCAAATATTTTCTAACCTAATTTTGAGTAGGTAAAAGTGTATCATGCCCCAAATACAGTATTGTTTTTCCCATCCAAACCTGCTCAGAGCTCCTGAAGTTGAAGAGAAATAGGACCTCTTTTAAAATCTGTATCTAAAGGATTGTGACCCAGCAGGAGTACCCTCACAAAACACGCTGTGTTTTCTCTCAACTTTGGCAGTTGTACATAACCTTGTATTTAAGTAACATAATCTTTGTGTCGAGTCCTTTGGGTTGAATGCTTGGAGTGGGAACAACCATGGTGGGAACCATGGGAACCTCTCAGTTCAGCAGCAGCCTCTGTGTCATAGTCTTCAAGGTGACGTGTTCATCTCGATGCAGTTGAAGAATTTTTAAGTGAGATTACTTTGACTTTTTTAGAGGAAAATGATCAAGGCAATAGGTTTGTAATTACTTCAGTTGCTTCCAAAAATATTATTTTTCTATTATCTTTTGCATGCCCTCCAAAGATGAAAAAGCTTTAAAGTCTCATTTTTAGCCATTATTAATTCCTTGCATTTTAAACCATGTAGGTTTAATGTGGAACCATCTCTTCACTGGATGTTAATAAAAAGCAATTGCAAAAATGGAAAGCAGGCTGTAGTTTTCTCTCTCTCCTGTTCGCTTTTTATCTGGTTTTCACTCTTTTTCTCACTTTTTCTTTGCACATAATATATGTCTACCAGGTTAATTAAAAATAAGGTTTCCTTTTCTGGGCAAGTAGTACACCATGTGTTACTTTTGAGAAATATTTTGGGCATCCTTTCAAAAGACTTGTATTATTATTTCTGCAAATTACAAAGGTTACCATTATTTCCTCAGAGGTTTCTTGGAGTCAGGAATACCTAGCCATTGAGTCAGAACCTCTTCACATTTCACCTTGTAATAATTTTCCAGTTGCAATGGTTGTCTGTGTTGTTTTTTCTAAACCCTACATATGTCAAAAAAAATTTCTAATTAAGTGCAAACAGACTGAAGTGTGACTCATCCTGCTTCTCAGGGATTGGTTTGCAGATGTAATTTTACTTTCTATAGCCAAAACCTGGGAATAGTTATAGCTAGTCTAGCATGATATTATGTTTCTGTTCAACTAAATTAAATCTCAATACTTTTTAAAAAAAGTTTCAATAGGAATTATTTTCTTTCAGCCCTCCTATTATTAAGTAAATTTGAGCACTCCCCAAATAGTCCTGCACTCCTGCATATCTCACTAGAACTTAAAAATCCAGCCGAGAATTTTTGAATAAAATAGCAGCTTTTATGTTCCAGTAAGAGGGATTCCTGGTAGATGACTGCACAGCTGTAGTAACCTCATTGTTCAGGGGAAAGTGAGGTATTGCTTAGCATAATGCTGAATTTCCAATCTCCCTCTGTATTTTCTGGGGAACTTTGTTAAGAGACAAAAAAAAAAAAAAATAACGTTGCATTGCTACAGAAATACACAGGAAGTTAATTTTTCATACGTTATAAATTCTTTGGTTCCAAAATGCTTTAGCTCACAATCTCATTGCTTTATTAGCCTGTCTGGGAAAAGAGACTTTTAAGTTCTTATGTGGGAGGAGGAGGGAGGAGCAAATAGATTAACATCTGAGAGACAATTACAAAGCTGGGACATAAAAATAGCTTTTGGGACAGCACTGTGAAGTGAGTCAGAGTTTTGGTCAGGGACTGAGATGAAGCAGGACTGTGTAAAGGAGAGAGCCAGCTGCTGAGGGAGGGCCTGATGGGAGAGTGCTTGGCCATCTCATGGAGAGGGGAAATCCCAGGCATGTCTGTTGTGTGAAGAAGATGGGGTTTTAAAAGTGGGCTGATGTATTTTATGTTTTTCTCCTCTCTTAATCTGGCCAAAATCGTCGTTCTTGAGATCTGCAGACCTTCGAATGTCCTGAGCTGGGCACTTGAAGTTTGCACAAGAGAGCTGTCATTGAAGCAGTTGATAGTTTTTTGCTTTTGAGCTGTTCTGAAACTGATTTTGGTCCTTTGCTTGGCTCTGCCCTAGCCCTGGCCTGCTATTAAAGCCCTAGCAGCTTTCATAGCAATTTAAAGGGATGTATTTAACATAAATACTTATTTATAATACATAAATATTTAACATTAAATCCTAATGAGAAGTAAAAATGGGTCCTGAGGAAACAGGACCCTGCCAAACAAGGAGTCAATTTTGTCCAATCCCCTGCGTAAGCCCTTCTGGAATTTCATCACTGGGTGCAGACACAAGCAGTGCTCCTCATGCTCTGATCTCTTTCTGAGGAGTGGGAAAGCTCAGAGAGCAAGAGGTCAAGTCCCTTGGGTGTGCCCTCCTTTGAACTGGCATTTGTTGGGCTGCCAAGCTGAGTTCCTCGCTGTCCCCTGGCAGTGGAAGGAGCTTCACCCTTGTGAGCGGCAGGGGTTGGCAGCTCCATATCCAGTACCCAGAGATGAGCCTCAAGCTGAAACAAATCCAAAGTCAAAAAAGTTGATTAGTCTGTTGAAACATACTATGGTTTTTGCAATTTCAAATTATAGTCTGGCCTACAGTCATAAAAAAACATGAAAATGAGCAGTCATTCAAGAAATGCTGCATCTGTAGGAGAGTGTTTTGCCCTCATCAAGTGTATGTAATGTCAATTAAGCTAAATGAGACTTACACAGTACATTGATGACCTTGGGGTTTCAAAGTATTTAATTTTTTGTTTGAATAATACTGACTGAATTCCCCTGCCTGGTACACAGCTGGCTTTCTTACAAAAGTATTTATCTGCAGTTAACCTTTTAAACCCTTTCCCATTGCCGCAATGGGAACAGAGGATTGGACAGATGAAGGACTGCTGATTTTACCTGATTTCCACAGACAAGTTCTGTAATTACTCACTAAGTTTGAGTATACATATAATTATAAAACTGAATGTGACATCACACTTTTATGGGGGACATTTTGCAGAAGTTCTGCATTCATCAGTTCAAATGTGAAAAAATAATATATGCATGAATTGTTTGCTAGCTCTTTAGAAGTACAATTGCTTTTGGAGGGATATTGTGTCACTCTTAAAGGATATGGAAAAAGTGTTCACTGGGAACATTTTTGTAAATTGTTAAATGACAAACTACTGAAGGGCCTAAGTCAATTTTTTTTTTTCCCCAGAGATGGAGGAAATAGGTGAATTTGTAGAATTCCAGGACCAAAAGAGATAACTTGGAGAAGGGCTAAGTTCCATATGCCAGGTGTGGATCATGCATGTTTGCTAAAGAAGCAGATCAAACTTTCGTTATGGCTGCCCTCAATAATATGGATAGATTCACTTTCAAATAAAAATAGGACAGAACATTTAGAGCACACTTGTCAGGGTAAGTATTGGACACCTATATGTTCAGATAGGAGTATTGTAGACAAACCAAGCTACAGGATTAAAGCCTTCTAGTAGCCCTTGTGTAAATGTGAGTCAACAAAAGACAGAAGTACTTTTGGTATATCCTCCTTACTGGCAGGAGAGAATGATTTCTATGAAGCCTGGTAAATATCAGAGACTTAAGGTTCACTAGCACTTATTTACAATAATTGTTTCTGCAGTTTGAGTCATTTCTCACCGTCATTAGAAAAACAACATTTGACTTTAGGTTTTCTGACATTTGCTGACTTGAATCTAACTGTGTAAATGTGACACTAAATAAAGCTTGGAAATAAACAACTGCAAAAAGTCCTTAGATGGGTTGAGGGATTTACTGAAGCATCCACTGTTGAAGAAACTAAAGGTCCTTTGGGTACAACACATAATATCTAGAGTTTTGAACTCTTACAAGAAACACTGAAGGAGTATGTTGTTTAAAAGGATCCAGCTTTGTGAAAGTAAAAGAATCATTCTATGATTATTTAGCTGTTCTTTTCTTCCCTATATAACTTTGAGTAGTGTCTTCTTTTTTGGAGTTTAAATACTTTAGTTCCTGCAAAAAGTGCGCGATCTGACCGTGTTCCTGTTTATACAGACTCATTCTCTGCCAAAGAAAATATTTGTCTGTGTGCCACTCTAACTAAGTACTTCCTCTAGTCTATGAGTGTTTCAAGTTCAGCTTGGTCTTCTGATGGACTGTTGGAGCCTATATATAAGATAGTGGGCTTTTAAAATTCCTTGTTATAGGTCTAGCAGCAACCATTCAAATAGCCACTGCAAGATTGTCATGGCAGTGTATTGTGGTCTCATATCATCAGTCTGGGGTTATGGAGAATGTAAAAGGTTCCATCTGCCTTGTTGTGTTTTTTCCCCAGAGTCTGTATTTTGTTATTTTGCTGGTGACAGGCAGGTTGTTTGCCTTTGCCATGGTGGAAGTCCTGTTCCAGGACATGCTTTAGCAGGTCAGTGGGCTGAGTTTATTCTAGTACTGATCCTGAAGCTGCACAGCAAGGAGCTCTTAGTGGTCTGTAGGTCCCCCCCTCTTTCAAAATGGCTTTATTCTATAATTTGAGTGATTTTTCAGGGGCCCTTGTGAATATAAATAGTATTCTTAAACATCTATGGCACTGAGGAGAGGTTAGGAATAACTTTTTCCCCCTCCCTTCTCTTTCTCTCTGTGTTCTATATTTTAGAAATCTTACAAGATTCTTCAGCAGGGTAGGTGTACAAGTCCAAATCTAAGATTCAAAAAGACTAAAAGAAAGAGAAGATATATTAAATAAACTAGGCGAGTCCTGAAGAATATCTAAACCCTAGGAATATTTGACTAAATGACTTTTTAAGCATTTGCTATATCCTTGAGTTAACATCTGCATGGAACCCTGTGACTTCAGTGAGGCTGTGACAGTTTTGACAATTCCTAAGGGAGTCTTACAAGGTAAGGCTGGGATCGATGTCAAGTTCCTGACAGGACTTTACTTCTGACATGTGTTTGCTTTCTCTTCAGAGGGACATTGTCCCAGGCTTCCTGAATGCAAATAAATTAGGTCAAGATTTTATATTAAAAGTTTTTCTTTATTCTCAGAAGTAGGGCTAGAATTTCAAGCCAGTCTCTTATTCTTAGTGTAATTCTAAAAACAGTTGCAAGAAACACAAAAAAAATCTGAAAATTCCTCCAGCTTCATTAAAATTTTATATGAATTGATGTATTTTATATTGCAACCTTGATAAGTAATCAAAAAATTTATGAAATAATAGTAGGTAAAAATTGCATTCTATTTGTAAAACCCAAGTCTTTATTAATTCTAAGAAAAAGCACCTATTTCATCCTAGTGAAATTATCCTTCATGCAATTTCAACTTAGCTCTTTATAGGAGAATTATTGCACTGTTTTATGTTGGAAGTATACAGAAGAAATTGAACTAGCATTTTCCTCTATGTTTTTTACCCAGTTTGTGAGATGTTTAAATATGAGGATAAAAATAGTCGATCAAACATTTCATTCCTGATACCCTAAAATCTGTGGAACGTCAAGTACTTGTTTTCAGGCCTCTTTTCCTCATAAAGATGTGATTGGGAGTATATGTAAGAGACAATATAATGCAAGGTCATTTTAAATAAAGCCGGAAGTAACCTGAAAGATTGGTGGGAATATAATGATCAAAATGATAGGACAGTATTAGTATCACGGATCAACCTACTGTCAGCAATGACATAAGGGCGTAAGGAGACTGCTCCTAAGTTTTTGCCTACCATGTGGACCTTAGGGTCGGGGGATCTTTGAGAAACAAATAAGTTTTGCTATAGAGGAAATGTACAACTGTTTTTAAGCTTTAATAGCTACATTATAAAACAACTGAGGCGCATCTAAACTATCAATCTTTAAAAGGGATAAGAGGCTGATTTCCTGCACTACATCATGAAAGCAATCAATTGAGGCAAAATAAAGCATATCAGTGAGTATAGAGAGTAGATATAACCTTCAGCAATCTGTTTCAGCCCATTAACCAGACTAAAATCCACTTGCTGATGGCCATAACTTTGAAAATAAGCCTACCTCATAAAGAGTTCTGAAATAAAAATTTCAAAAAGTTTTATAAAAGGGCTAAGCACATTTCTTCATAGCAAAAATTAAATGTAAACTTGATGAATTGTTTCTGAGTAAACTATGTTTTCAATTAGCACTTAATGTTTAAAGGCAGTCCAAAATGTGTTCCACACATGTATTCATAGAATCTTACTGCAATAAGGCTCATAAAAGCTATAAAATATTGGAAAGAAGACAGCATGGAAAGGAAATGGAAAAGTAAAGCAGGCAGGAAAAATCTAGGCACAACTGTACTGACATTTACCTAATGTCCCGAGCCTATCATTCTGGTAGTGACACCAACAACCAAACAACCCCAGTGGTAGAATTTTAAGTCTGTTACAGAATTTTTTTCTTTGTGTCAGCTTTGTGCAAATGTGATGCATCAATTCAAGTCTGATATCTCTGACTTACATAAATGCCAATTCCTTTCTTCCTCCTTTGCTTTCTATTGCTTCCTTCTGCTGTTGTTCCTATTCTCCTTTCTTTTATTAACCATCCATAATTTTGCTGATGTTGACACAGTTTCTCCCTGGCTGCTTAAAAGAAAGAAATAGGGAATCCATGTCAACATGGAAAATACTAAAAATATGACAAGTTTTACTTCTTCATGATTTTAAAAATTGTTTTTAAATTGGATTTTTTGAATTCTCCCATTTTTAATTTATCAGATCTTATAGCCTGATAGAGGTGGATCCTATTTTCCAGACATTCTTCCAAGTGCTCAAGAGGGACAGTGTAGTATGGTATAAGATGACCAGGGACACCAAAGTAGTTTGAATGTGTGCTTGTGCTGATAGTTTGAACCATAGTTTATTTTAGAAACAACAATTAGGATGGGACCACTACTGCTGCTGCCAGTGGCAGTTGATGAAGGATGTTATGCTCAATGCTCCAAGCAGGGACGGCTGTTTGTGTATTAACAAGCAGTGTGATGAAAAGATGGTTAGAAAGGGGGTGGAAGCTTCCATTGCAAGAGAATACATTAATTCAGTAGCTGAACTATTGCTGCCAACTTCAACAGGGGCAATCTTTCATTCTTGTGTCTACTCTTTTGATTTAGTGTCAAAAATGCCTGTCCTGAAATTATTAAATCTGTTTCTTCTTATTAATTAAAGATATTCATTAATGTATTTTAAGAAGATGACCTTATAAAAAGCTGAGAAATTCCAGTGAGATGTTGAGCAAGATAAGTTGCTTTTGGCAATGGAGCTGAGGCCTTTCCCAATTTTAAACAGTAAGTAGAATCAAAGGCACTGCAACTATCCAGGACAAAACTAACATGTTTAAAAATGGGGATTTTCTGGCAAATGTAAATTTAATATAGAGCATTATATCATACAATATGCTGCATTGGAAGGGATCCATCAATATCAAATCTAACTCCTGGCCCTGCACAGGACACCCCAAAAATCCCACCGTGTGCCTGAGAATATTGTCCAAACATGTCTATATATACTGAACATTGACTAAACATCTGCTAAGTT
>VZRM01002384.1:1583765-1616994 GCA_013397955.1 Grantiella picta
GTGTGTGTAAAGTCACAGGCACTTTGTTTCATATGGACATAATAATAACTATGAGTTTTTAGGGCAGAAAATATATTCCTTATTTTAGTGGCTCTTTCCCTCCAAGGGAAGATACTCCTTGGACCTGTCTCCACTTTTGGCTTGCACAGTGTCCCATCAGCTCAAGATACTCCCTTCTGCAGGCCACCCAGGGTGGTTCCCTCATAGCTCCCTGCAGGCAGCAGGCTCAGGCCCAGAACAACTGCTGACAAAGTCTCATTTTGAGCTAACAGACAAATTCCAGTACATTTGGTTACCCTGGGGTTTATCTTACTTGGAAACTTAGTCTGTAGAGCTTGATCAGTGACAAGCTTTCCTTGGAGCATTATGTATATATTTTTCTCTAAGATTGATTTTAACATATGTGTTCTGTGAGTAGCCTGGTGATTCTAAAGTCCCTTCTGGAGCTGCTTTAGCCATTCTCCAGTCACATCTGTAGGCCAGCTCTGTTGATTGGCATGCAGTGTATACAAGCTTTTCAGCATTTTTATTTTGCTAGGCAATTAGCTATAACTTGGGAGCAATGTGTATGTAAGACTGCATTCTGAACTTGCTTGTGTATGGTTGGTAAGAATTTTGGTACAAACTTAAATGTTTTATTTCCTTGGTTTCAAGTAGATAACTGCATCAGCTTTGGATATTCCACAAACTCAACTCTAAGGCTTTAAAAAGAATAACGTAACGATAGGGAAAACAATTGGCTAGGGTATTTACTGTGCTTTGGTCAAATATTACACAGTCTGATTGCAGCTGATGGGATGTTAGTCCATGAGAGCAAAAACGGAAACCATGGGCTCTTTTCTTACTCAAACTAAAACAGTTATACAGACAGGAGAGCTGAACATAGGTCCAGGCAGCATGCTGTGATAATGATGACTATTTTGCTTCTGGTAGTCGAGGACACACACTCATAGGTCCTTAGCTTGCAAAGAAAATACTGGTGACTATAGGGTCCCATCTGCATGGGACTTTTGATAGACGCTTGGGAAATAAGAGTTTAATTGAGCTCCACATCACCTTCCAGTCCTTTCAGTTGGGATCATTAATGCTTCTGACATTTGTGATGATAAATTCTGTAATATTTTTGGATATATGACGCCTGCAGTAATTACATCTATTTAAAAAAAACAGTAACAGATACAAAACTTCAACAACCATATACAATAAGTAATATTTTAATCGTGTCCTTAGTTAACACAATTTAAACTCTAAAAGAGAGAAACAGTGTTTTGTTTCTTAAGGACATGGTATGTTATACTAGGACATGATGAGAAGTTACCGAAGGGCTTGTTTTGTGCTTGGGGCTGCACTGAGCATATTAAAGCACAGTTCAGTGGTCTGGAAATCTGTTAAAACAAAATAGCTGCACATAGTCTTGGACATAAGTTTATAAATTAAGGAATGACAATGAAATAATATTATTTTAAAACTGTGGATGAAGTTTAGTGGTGGTGATTAAGTAATCCTGAGCTTCAACACATCTTATAACCAGCCTGTTCCTACAAGAGAATAGGGTTAAAAATAGACTTTCAGCCAAATTCTTTACAGTCCCATTGATTTAAGAGATTCCCTGGGTCAGAAAAATTATTGGAGCTATGAATATACTTGCTGGATATGACTTTTAACTCCTTTTGCAGGGACTTTAAGTCAATGAGAAAGAACAAAGTAAGCTATCTTTGGGTCCTAAGGTAAATTAATTAAATATTAGGAAAAAACCCCAGCGAAGGCCCTCAACGGGGACCTATTTGAATTACAGATTAGCATTTGCCCTTGCCACTTAAGTGGGTAGCTTGCTGTGACCCCTTTATGTTCTCGCTTAATCAGTTTAAGTTCTTAGGCAGACAAAAACCAGCTTGACAATGAATTTGTAATAAAGAATAAAATAACGATGCTGTTTTTCCTGTTCTAGGTAAAGAATAATTTTCAGAGGACCTCATGCAAGACTTTCCCTAATTATCTCCCTAATTAATTCCTTGACTTTTTTGCTTAGACTAATGTTGAGTTTAATTTAATTGAGACACTCTAAAGGAAAGGCTGCCAATGCCAATAACTTATTGAACTCACTGGGCTTGGAGTTCCTCATAGCAAAAGCACATTTACAGTGACTGACATAATCCAAGACTCCACACTAGCAGTTTTAAAGCAATGTACCATCCCACATCCCCAAATTAAAAATAAACTGAAACAACATTACAAAGGTTGAATGCAACCAAGAAAGATATCTTTTCTCTGTTAGGACTTAAATTCATTTATTAAACCTTCCTACACAAAGGTTGATGGGAAAAATCTCTTGCAATTGGGCAGCAACATTACTGATTGTTTCAATCTCCAGCTGATACTAGTTTTTTTGGTGGATTTTTCTGCAGGAAGATTAAGGTTTTGAGGCTGTGCAGTTTGGAATCTAGTCCCTTTAAAATATGGTTGATAAGTAGTATAAAATTCCTCTGTTTTCTTCCTTGCCCTTTTCTGTAGTTTCCTATTACATTTTCTCATTTTAAATAGCGGAATTTTTTCTCCTTTTACTATGTGAAAGACCTGTATAAAATGGGAAAACTGATTCCTTATGCAGTAATGGTCTTAAAAAGTGCAAAGTGAACACACTTCAAAGGAAGAACTATTTTCCTCTCATATATTATTTCAGTCATGTTCATTTTAATGGTTAATTCCAAGAAAGGGTAAGCGTTTTATGTGGACTATATTTTTGTGAGTTAAATATATGGTATGACAATTTTCTGCCTTTTTTTTTTTAAGCTAAGTGTGTGATCGAAGAAGTTATACAAGGTGGAAATTTCAAACAGCACTTACCATGGATTTAACTGCCTACATAAAACTTGATGGCAACTCTCACATTGACTTGAGCTCCCTTTGGTGAAACCACACT
Organism: Grantiella picta; assembly: GCA_013397955.1. Lineage (NCBI taxonomy): Eukaryota > Metazoa > Chordata > Aves > Passeriformes > Meliphagidae > Grantiella > Grantiella picta. Next base: position 1,586,686 of record VZRM01002384.1, read on the forward strand.
GCTTTTGAAAATCTTGCTTGTCTTTGAACAGATACCTTTTGAATTGAGCTAGAGCTTATTTCCAGTTTCTGGGAATCCATGATTTTGTATTGCTCTAAAAGACTGGCCCGGGATCTTATTTGTCCCAGATTTATGTGAAAGCATTTTTTGTCAGCTTGATACAAATTAGTTTAAAAGAGGAGGGCTGTCACACTCTATATAACAGTGTGAAAGGTGTGAGAGGTCCTTAAATTTTATTGGAGAGACCCTCATGGAGACTGGATTTTAATTGCTTGTATGTATGCATGCTCTGAAGCATTCAAAGCTGCTAATTGGGTTTTTCTGGCCTGACTTTGAGATTTTGAAAGGTTTAAGTCTGTGAATGATATTGTAATATATTTGAGTCCTCACAATTACCTAATGATATTTTCTTGCCTTATCTATCAGTCACAATGCTCTTTGACTTTTGAGTAATTCTGGATTTTGCATACGACTTTTAGATAAGATAACTTACAGTACTGACTTCTTGGCTAAAAGTAGGTAATAAACAGGATATTAGGGAGCACTGAGTTATATTTTCTTTTTTCAGAGTATTGTGTCTTGGCATTTATAGGAGTGGCCTAGCTTTTGGGACAGCTATCATTTCACAATGTCTTTTTAGAGCTTATCATTAAGGAGCACACACTGCTTTTGTGTGAAGATTTTGCTATAGTGTTGTTGTTTACCTTCATGTTGTATGAAGATTCTTCAAACGTGAAGGTTACTCTGATGTGGAGCACGAAACACCTCTCCTGTGAAGACAGAAGGAGTTGGGGTTGTTCAACCTGCAGGAGGCTCTAGGGAGACCTTTCAGTCAGTCCTGCCAGTACCTAAAGGTAGGAAAGATGGAGACACGTATTTTGCAGGTCCTGTTGCGATTGGACAAGGGGTAATGGCATTAAACTAAAAGAACATAGATTCAGACTAGATAGAAAGAAGAATTTTATGATGAGAGTGATGAAATACTGGAAAAGGGGTCCCCGAGAGGTAGTGGGTGCCCCACCCATAGGAACATTCAAGGTCAGGCGGGACAGAGCTCTGAGCAGACTGATCCAGTTGAAGATGTCCCTCCTTGTTGCAGGCAGCTTGGACTAGATTACATATAAAAGTCCTTTCCAACCTAAATTATTCTGTGGTTCTAGTAGAAAGTGATCTTTTAATCATGTCAAATCGCGTTTTCATCTCCTGTGAGTCTAATCAGCCACAAATTGGTAGCTGAGACCATCCTGAATTCAAAGTGTCTCCTGCAGGCTCTTTGCCTGGGTTTGTGTCCTGTGTTTCCACATTTACTGCTCTACTGTGATGGACTAGACAAAGAGAATTCAGTCCTACCACTTCTGCACTGTCTTTGTCTACTAAATTTGGTGTTGTTACATACTGTAAGCTGGATGTATAACAATGATTAGATTGAAGGTGGATTGGAAAAGAATCTGCTCCAGGAGTTGGGGCCCAGGATTCTCCTCCCAAGGAATTTTCATCTTGTGTAAGTTTTCCTTGGCACAGAAGAAAAATGAACTCCAAAAAGGCTTTACTAGCGAATCCATGACCTTGGGCTAATTTGTGAAATTCCACATTCCTCTGTTCTTACACAATACTAAAACCTATGGAAAAATGTAAAAAACCACTGGAGAGAAGTTGCTGCATAAATATACAATATTGTTCTATGCAGTGTTGGCTTCTCCCCTATTGAGAGGAGGAGGGGAGAAGTGACACTCAGCATACTTGGAATTATTTATCTGCCAACTCTTAACTGCATAGTCTGACTCTGTTCACAGTGGTGCTGTCTGAAGATTTTCTCTCAGTCATATCCAATGGGATGCTATCAAATGGCTTAGACCTGGAAGTGAGTTTGTTTAAATGAAAAATGACAGACTTAGTGACTCCATTTGATGCTTGTAATAAAACTGAAAACATCTTTATGTGCAGAACCATGATAAAAGGAAGTATTTATTAGGAGGCATAAGAAGATGGATTCAATTTGCATCCTTTTCTATTCTGTTGTTCATCTGTTTTAGTTATGTGTCATAATTTGTTGGTGAGACCACAGCAGAATTGGATATGATGGGCAACTTTTAGGTATCACTGTAGGAATCTCTCCAAGGAGTGAAATGGCAGAAGGTATCTTTGAATGCCTCAGAAAAAAAAAAGTGTCAAGACTGGTCCAAAACTGCAAGAGAATAGGGAACTTTGATGTTGTTCTCTTTCAGTGTATTTTTAGGTATTTAAAAATCATTTCTGTTTTACTATTGTGTTAGGTTTGATGTAGCATCACAGTGCTGTACCATTTTCTCAGTTACCTTTCTTGTTCTGGGCATGCTGCTCCTTTGAAGAGCCAGCAGAAAACTTCACAGGCTTTAGGATTGTGCATCACTGAGAGGTGCTAAATCATGCTGTGATTAGCCAGAGTGTTTCCAATCTGTTTGAATCCAGGTGAAGATGTTGACTTCAAATAGGATTGTTCTCAAGCTGAAATGGCTGAACACAGAAAATCTTCCAAAAGATTAATTAATCTACTTTTCCCTGCAGCAGGTATAGATGACCCTTTTCTTAGCTAATGAGGGCATTAGTGACTGAGCTTCCTTTCAGCAGACCATGAACACTGTGGGAAGAAAGAAATTTTAACATTCTACCCCCAGTTGCAAGTGATCCACAAAAGAGAGATTTGCTTAGTGCTCACGCTAGAATGCTAATTAAGGCACATTGTTAAGGGCTCAACACTAGGCTGGGGCTTAGGTGGGTTTGTCAGAGAACAGGGGCAGAGAACCTTGAAGAAAAGCAAGGAATTGGATAGTTTGAATGGTCATTCTGGTTTTGAAAGTGTAGAGCATCTCCTGGTGATTTGCAACAGTCTTCCCAGCTGGTAGGACAATAAGTATAGAGCACGTAGGCATTTGGGGAAAGATTATTCAGCATAAGAATTCATCTGAGAATGATTATTTTCTTTCGGTGGACGGTGGTTATTTACATGTTCCTGAAACAAGCTGCCTTATTTTAGTTTTGTGCGCCCCTCTGAAGGGACTGGAGTCCCGTCTGGTACCACAGCGAGGTAGGGCAGTAAGCAGGGGTGAGGAGGAAATCCTCTGGCGCGCTGGAAGGGATCAAGTTCCTAATAAGGGAATCGGCTCCAAATGGGGCTATACCCTCCATTTCCAGGAAGCCTGCACTGGGTGTGTTAAAAGCGGAGCTTTCTCTTCCTGACAGCTTTTTAAAACTGTGCTTTTGCTTGCTTAATAAATGGTCCTGACAAAGCACATGCACTGCACAGCAGCAGGAAAATATCCTGCAAGTGTACTCGTAAAGACAAAAGTTCAAGGAAGAGTGAAGCCAGCTCTGATTCGGTTATTTACCATCAATCAGACTGTTGCTTGGCAGGGAGTGGATGATTAGGAGCCTGAACGAGCTGAAAAGGGGCAGGAAGAAAGTGGAGGCAGCATTCTTCCTATTTAAAGCTGCATCCCCTGAAAGGAGTGTTTGCAGACTGCGCTGGAGCTGGTGCTGAAAAGAGGACTCGCAGACTTTGTCCTGGAACTGATGCAGAAGGGCAGAAAGACTCCCCAGCTGGCTTCATGGTGCTAAAATAACCTTACGATTCTGCACTTTTTGCTGCCCAGGGAGGATACATGTCTAATAGCTAGGCATGATGGCAATCTTGGTACAAACGAGAACTTTTTTCATCCTCGCTGCTTTATTAGGCCGATTTGTAACCATAAAAGCGCAAGAAGTGGAAGAGTATGAAGGTGGTGAGTTTCTCTCTACCTCTAAAATGATTATCATAATCACCCCTCTTTGCATGCAGTGTGTTTTATTGTGTGATTTGGCGAATAAGTGGAATGGGAAGCCTCTGGGGTACGAGAGTAACGAGACTTTTGCTTTTACATATTGGGAAGGGGACAGAGGGGTTTGCGCTTTGGGCTTTTGAGCGGAAGAGCGAGGTTTGCGGCGCTCGCTGCGGGCACAGAGCGGGAGAGGCGGTCAAAGGCCAAGTGCTGCCGCGGGGCGCTCGGGCTGAGCCCCTCGTCCCGGCGGGGCTGCGGCGCTGGGAAGTTCCCAACAAAAGAAAGGGCTTGGGACGGGGCTGGAGGACAGCTGGGCAAGCGAGCTGGGAGAGTAAACACCGAAGCCTCGCAGGGCGGAGTCGTTTTCGCTGAACTACATCTGCTTTCTCACATTCTTTGTTTTAGAGAAATGCAGAAACGTGGATTCTCCCTTTTTTGGTTTTTTCCCTCCCCTCCCCCTCTTTCTTTTTCTTTCCTTTCCTTTCCTTCTCCGACTCCTTTCCCCCCCGGCTCTTGCGGAGGGCTGCCTGATGCCGAGGATGGCACAGAGCCTCCCTCCCGGGGGCTCGCGGAGCAGGGCAGCGGCAGTTCGGGGCAAGCTCCGGGAGGGCAGGAGGGCTGGCGAGCTGCGAGCCTCACCCGCCTAACCTGCGCTGTCTGCAGCTGCTGTGTAGCCTTTTGTGCTTAATATCATTTCAATGCCTGCGAGAGAGAGGCTGATGGTCCGGAGAAGGCGTAGTGGCTGTAGTCTTTCATCAGTCGGGATGGATGCCGTGCCGTATGTTGATTTCCTGAAATGTGAGCAGGCTGGTTGTGGGACAGTCTGGAGCTATTGTACTCCTGAATGTACTTCCTAGGCTTCTATATGTAACATTGGCTTCTTTTCCAAATTATGCCCAACAAAGAGACTTCGTAGGGCATTCCAGCACATTGTAGGATGTACCGTACAATGCAGTTTGCAGTTACTTTGTTGTGTATTTTCAAGACTGTAATTTTTCTTGTAACTGAACTTCTCTGGTAATGCGCTGGATTGCATAAGTGAGGAGGAGTCAAAGGCTGATGAATAAACCAGTGCAATATTTCTGAAACTTTTGTTCTACAAAGCAAAATGAGACAGTCCTGCCCCTGCACAGCTGTGTAAAAAGTCCCATAGAGGGGGCACTTTATATAAACCTGTGAGTGTAATTCATACACTTACTATAAAGGGAGACATATATTATCCATTTTTCATGTTACATATAATACCAAACAAAATACTTGTAAAAATACTGACTTAGATTTTGATACCCATTTAATAAAAAATATAGCTTTTTTTCTCTTTAAAAAAATTGCAACATTTATGTGAGATTTCTGGAGGGGTTATTAGATGTCATTTACTAGTTTGTGGGTATTATGGAAATTATGGGATACGCCAGTAATGTAGCAACATGTTCTGGGGTCTATTTCCCATATGCTGATGGCTGAGGCAACAAAGACATACGTGGTAAGTCAGAGAGCAAAATATGTTGTTATAAATTAGTGACATCTGTTTACACTTAGTTATTCATCTTCCTGTTTGAGAATGTAATGGCTTTTTTCTACTTTACATACCCTTTTCCAATGTTCATTATATTAAAAAAACCCCCAAACCTGTTTTAGTGTGATGTGAGGGGTGGTGCAGTGAAGGGTGGAAGTAAGGGTGCATTCTACACATTGGTCTGGTTTGACTGCATAAGAAAGGAATTTCATCTTTAAGTAGGAGTTCCTGATTGAAGCCTACAAATGCTGAAGAATGGACAGGTTTTACCCTTAGTTTGTCGTGGGTTTAGTACTTGTGCAGAGGTCTCAATTCAGTCAACATTGTATTTCACTGCAGGTGACTTTGTCTGTACAGCTGCTTCATTTCTTCTTCACTTGGTCAAGTGTACCACTTGAATATAGGTACTACCAGGTAAACAAATATTGGAGGTATCTGGGAAAGCAAGAATTTCTAATTTCTGTTTCCTGAAGTGCCTATCAGACATTCAGAAAGGATGTAAACCAGTGTTTTGCTAGTCATTTTTCATGGCAACCCTAGAAAAATATAAGGATTGCATACTGCTTGTCAATTTCAGCCACAGTGGAAGAAAGAAATAGCTTCTGTGGAAGCATGTTACAGAATGTATCATGACAAGGGGGATTGATACTGATAGATAAGTTGAATATAATAAAGCAGGTAAAATGGTTTAAAAATTAATGAAAGAACTGTAATACTTGTTCAAACCAAACATACTGCTTAATAATGTTTTTTTTTTGGCTCTTACTGCTGCTGCTGGGCTTTTAAGTAATGCCAGTTTCTTTATTAATTTTTTTTTTCTCTTGAAACCATTGCAGATTGATCTGTTTTGCTCAAGAGCACTTGGCTGGTAATGCTGCATGGTGGATGTTCTTAATATGCATGTAAAAATGCAAAAAACAGACACTTTCAAACCTAGTAAAGCAAAATTGGTCATTTTGAGACTGACTGTTTAATGTACCTATTTAAAAGTTATTTATCAAAGAGGTCAGTGCTGCAAAATCCTAGAAGGACTGAAAGATCCTGGTTTTAATTTCTGTGTAGAGGCTTGGTCTAGTTCAAAAATTTAATAGAGTCAAAAAGTGCCCAGGAGGTGGCTGAAATTATGTGCTTTTTAAATGCTGAATATGTGAAAGGTCTGAAACGTTGGTGTAGGGATTTCCACAAAACTCTACAATCCTTCCTCTTTCCCTAGGGCTTGGGATAGAGGAAACTACTAGCAGAAGCAGTGTGTGCTTCTGGGATCCTTTCCCATCCACTTGGGAATGTAAATGTCACTGCTTTTTTTCCAAAAAGTTTTTTTTTTTTTTTAAATAAATTAGAAACACAGCTTTAGTGGAAAATCATTATACTTGAATCAGATCTGAAATTGTGGGAATCACCTTGTTCAAGAAGAATTGTCTATGCAAATTCCATGTGGGCATGGCAGTGGTGGTTTATTGCCAGCATCTCCCACGTTTCTCTTCAATCTTGTACTTGACTTTGGTTCTCGTCAGTTTTTGCAGTATACTCTTGTCTGAATTTTGTGGTGAATTATATTTTCCTGCCCCCCTCTCGTGGTGTAAACCCTACTTCAGCTGGATCAATGTGAGCCCTGGTTTCGATTTAAAAGTATCTAATTTGCCTTGTTTGACAGTGTGAGCTGGGACAAAAAAAAAAAGTCGTTGTTCTGTTTGAATTAATGATCCTCTTTGCTGCCTTTGAATTCTCAAGGTCTTCCATTTTGTCTGGAAACCGTACAAGGGAGACAGGAGAATGGACTGACTTTGTTGGAGACACAAACACCTCAGCTGGTGGGATGGAGGCTACTAAATATATTCAATATCTTCCACTGATACTGTCTTTAGGGAGATGAGATGTTGTTACATTGCACAGTCTCTGCAGTGGGGCAAGTGTTGGGAATGACAAGTGAAAGTCCTCTATAGCTATGAGAAAGTAAAAGAATTATTGAGCACTTGTGCCAGATGCTTCTTTAGATTTTGTGGGCATTTCATCTATATGAAGTGTCCTCACAGCTCCTGAGGAGAATGATATTCTATGATTGTATATGAAAGGGGGGAAAAAAACCCCATTTTGCCCATTGTCCCAATTTTAATGATGATACCTAGAATTACAGAATTATTGTTTAGGTTGGAAAAGACCCTTAAGACCATTGAATCCAACTGGTTGCACAGCACTGCTTCAGCAGATTGATACTGCAGCTGAGCTTGGTGTTGGCTGTGAACTTGCTGTGATCCCCTCATCCAGATCATTGGTGAAGATATTAAACAGGACTGGGCCCAGTACTGAGCCCTGGGGAACACCACTAGTGACCAGCTGCCAACTGCATTTAACTCCATTCACCAGCACTCTCTGGGCTTGGCCATCCAGACAGGTTTTTACCAGTGGACAGTGCACCTATCCAAGTCATGAGCAGCCAATTTCTCCAGGAGAATGCTGTGGGGAAATAGTGACCAAGGTTTTACTAAGTTCCAGGTAGACAACATCACAGCCTTTTCCTTATCCACTGCATGGGTCACCTTGTCATAAAAGGAGATCAGGTTGGTTAAGCCAGACCTGCTTTTCATAAACCCATGCTGGCTGGGTCTGATCCCCATGTTATCCTGTACTTGATTCTTTTTTTTTTTCCCTAAAAGTTCCAGATCCCCAAATTGCCCTCTTAAATCTGTACCTTTGCTTTCTTAGTGAGAAAGCCTGCGTGTATGTGTGTGTGTATGTAGATATATACATCTGGGAGTTTAATCATAGCAGATAACTCAAAAATAGAAATTACTATAGCTCTAAGCAAGGAGAAGATGGGACTCTAGTATCTATTAAACAAAGTCATAATTCTGTGGGGACTAACTCATTGAATTTTGAATATTTAGGGTTGACTTTCCTGACTGTAAAAGTGTAGGAAGGATACGCTACACAGAAATTTCTACCAGAGTTCTTGAGAGGATTCCTTCTGTTCAACATATGCAAAACTTTCCTCAAAATATGGAATACATAAAATTGAGGGTCATGTTAAACTATCCACATTAACTTGTAGTTTTTTGGAAAATACTTTGTGATTGAAGAATAATTGCATGCTGTGTTTGTCAGCGCAGGCATTTTTTCCCCATGATGTTTACAAATACGGTTTATTGTCATAGAAACCAAATGGTCATTTCATGACTCATGTTTTGACATGCTCAATCTTCATTGCTTGGTGAGGTCTTTTCATCCTTGCAATTTGTTTCAGTGTGATAACATTTTATCACCTTGATTTGTTCATTCAAAACATGCAGCATTGGTCCTGTTTAACAAAAGTTAAATATAAGTTAGTTAAAAAATAAGTAATTTTTAGCTTGTTAACTCTTCAGAAATTTTCAGGAAAAAATAAATATTCACCAAATTCCTTGACTGATTATAAATGCACCTAGGAAACCCTGCTTAGAAACAACTCCTGGTGTAGAAGTTGTATTTGCTGCCTGGGTCAGTTATGATTTTTCTGTGGTTAGAATTAAAACTGGTCAACTTGCCACATAACTTCGTTTTTGGTGTTTTTTGAGAAAAGAAACACAGATTCTTGTGTGTATGTGCAGGGAAGCAGAAACTGTGAAGGCAGATCTTCATGCAACTATATAATCCTTTAAAAAACTGAGCAGATGTTCGTGGCCTGTATACAACTATTTTTCCGTATACAGAGAAAGGCAACGAACTCGGTGCCAAAAAATAACAAAGTAATAATAAAAAATAGTCTAAATTCCAGCTGGAGGCACGTGATCTATCCTTATATGTACGCAGTTTCACTTATGTTTGTCATCGTGACCCTGCACATTTTTGTATGCAAAGTCCTGATGCTATACTTTTCTCAGAAATTCTTCTTAGAATAAATCAAAGTGCTAATCCAGCAGATTCTCAGCTGGGTCAGGGAAGACAGAGACTGGGCTTCCACTTGAATTTGTTTTATAGATGACCATGTCCCCCCTCCCCCCCATTCTTAATATAACAAACAAGGCAAACCCAAATACCCTTTAGTGTAAAATGAATAAATTAATCTGATTAACTTGGAATTTCAGTTTTTGACAAAGGCTTCTTGGAGTTTGAACTTTTAAAGCACGAGGAAGGATTGTTGCACTGCCTGAAATCTCAAGCTTCAACAGACCCACCTTGTTCAACTGTCTTTGAATGCCCTGGTGAGACTGTCATGTGCATAGGGTCAGGTATAATTTGAGCTGGAATGTTGGATGCATTCATTCCAAGCTTAATAAAGAACATGTACTTCTTTCAATAGTATAAAATAAGAAACCAGGTACTTCCAAGCTGGAGAAAAATGGCTTATAAGTCATGTAGCAGTTTGAGGAACAGAGTTACCCCAGGGGGTGGCATCATGTATCATTTACATCTTTTATGTAATCAGTGCATTATGTGTGTACAAATAATACTAGATCTCTTTTTTAATTTTGGTATGTCATGCATTGTTCTGTGATTCTATGGTTTTCCTAACTTAAATTTAGTGAAATTTGAAGCATTAATGCTGTTCCTGAGCTACCAGAAAGGATAAACCAGTAGTACTGACTACAGGAAGTGACACAATTATTTTCACATAAATTCTTATTTTATAATTTGATTTATAATTATGAGAACAGTAACATGCTGGAAGCTTTGGATGCTGATCAGCCCTTGATTCTGTGGTAATTAAAATATCCAAACCGTTGCTTACAATTATCTCTTCTTAGTAAGCAACATACATTTTTCATAGCCTGCTGTGCTGTCTTTTATTCTTGCAGTGAGACACAATTCCATTATTCCGCTATCCCACCCACATTTGCTGAAGAAAGGTCATGTGTTATATAAGCATGAAGACTAAGAGTGATTGTCAGAGGGCCAGTGGTGGGATGCTCTCTGCTCAGGGAGCTTCTATTCATGCAGACCCTCAGGATTCTGTTTGTATCAGCTGCTGAAGATAGGTCTTGTCTTTGGAGAGCTGTCCTGAGGTTGTCCCTTGGCCATGCTGCTGCCAGCTGAAACTTGATTGGAGCTTTGGAGAATTTGCATTTTTCTGCAGCTTTGTGTGAGTAGTATAGTGAGAGAGTGATATAATGAAGTTGTTTTTATACTGAAAAGCTTTCATGGTACTTTGTCTCTTCACTACTTTTCATTTATAGCCTTTGGACTATGTAGCAGTAGCATGGGAGGACTAAAGAATTAATTTGAATCTTTGTGCCCTTGTTCTTTGGATAATGTGGCTGAATAGAAACACAAACAGCGACTCTGATACTGCTGGCAGGAATTCAGAGCTTTGGACATGAACTCATTTAGAGTAAGAACAGAAGAGTAAACTGTCTCCCTGAGGCCTGCTCCCTGCTGTGCAGTAGATGTCTGGCAGAGAAGGTCCATACAGTATCTTCTCCAAATTTTCTTTGGTCATTAAATGCTTGCCAGCATCCTTCATGAAGCTGACCATCTGAAGTGTAGGATTCTAGGTATAAGGACAGTGTAGTGCAGGAAGAAACTGAGGAATTTAAAAGGGGAGTCATCATAGAATCACAGAGCTATTTGTGTTGGAAAAGGCCTTAAAGCTCATCCTGTTCCACCCCTCTGCCACGAGCAGAGACACTCTCCACTATCCCAGGTTGCTCCAAGCCCCATCCAACCTGGTGTTCAACAGTTCCATGGATGGGACAGCCACAGCTTCTCTGGGCAGCTTGTTCCAGCACTTCATCCAACTCACAGGAGAGAATTTCTTTCTAATATCTAATCTAATCCTGCCTTCTGCCAGTTTGTGAGGGTGTCCTGGCCCAATTGCTCCAAGACTGTTACTTCACATTAAAATGATAGTGAAAATACAGCTAAAAGCCAGAAGGAAACTGTTCCTCATTTGAGAAGAATTGCCTCTGGCCAGCTGTATTGTCATAGGTAACCTCAGAGGTTACGGTGAGTGAGATTTTTGTTTAAAGCAGTTCTCTCTATTTCAGGAAATCATAGACAAGCTTGATTGGTATTAAATCACTTTCTTGTCTGAAATCTGGTGTCTCCTGTCAGGTTAAACATCCCAGTAGGTCGAGAAAAAATAATTAAGGAAAAAATTAAAGCAGAAGCAGTGAACAGAAGCTGTGATTGCTTGGTTGCCTGTTTTACACTTAGCTTTTCACAAATATTTTCTTCACAGGGTTCTATCAAACTTTTTGATCTAGTAAAAATATGCTGAATTGCCACAGTGGTTGCTATCTTATGACATTTATGTCTTATTTTCTGTCTATCTTAATACAGTTTTCCCCCCCTCAGCTGCAGTGCCTTAAATTTTCCAAATACTGAGAATGATCTAGTAATTTTTAAGCTATCTATGCTATTTCAAAAAAATGAAGTTACTCTGAATTATTACCACTTAGTTGATCCAAATTATGAATTATAGTTAACAAGTGATATAATCAATAAACTTTTTTTTTTCTTTTTTAAATGAAGTATGATCTATTTTTGGCTTTCTTGCTTACATCAATGGTGAGCCTCTTGGTAGGAAAGATACCATTGAGTAGCTGGGTTATCTCACTTCTCAAAGGCTTCTGGAAGCTTTCTGCAATTCCTCTGGATAATCCTCAGTGTGTCCAAAGCTCTGAGAATAGAAGACAAAGGGAAGCAAGAGGCAGGAACTTCCAGAGAGTGGTTGCGTGTGTGGTGGGGTTTGTACCGCTAGAGAAGCCCTCAGCTCCACCAAACCAGGTGGTCATTGTCCTGTTGTGACTTTGGGCTGTGGAAAAGGAGTGGAAATAGCCTGCATTTTCCACTCTTTCAGAGGCACAGGCAAAAAATACTCTCTCTTTTCCTCTGTATTAATTTTGCATTGGAGCGACTTCTTTTATCCTTAAAATTCCCAAACCAGCACACTCTAGTGCATGCATTGAAAACCTGTTGGTCTCTAATATTAAAAAGATTTCATGCACTGGAAACAAGAACACAATTCTAAGAGTAAATATCTGTACTTTAGAACTCTCTCAAATCAGGAGTGTTCTGGTCTGTAAAGCTACCCACTACATATGCCTACGTTTTAAAAAGAAATTAACTTGTGTTTGTAACTTACAGCATGTTAAAGCAGTCTAATATATAGTGTGTTAGAGCTGTGTAGTGCATTTTACAGATATATGTGAGTGTGGTGGCTTCCCACTCTATGGGAACTACAGAGCAAGGCAGACACATCTCACTGGTGAAAGTAATGGAGGATGATTTCCAGATGTTCAGTGCTTGCTTTGGCAAGAGGCAGAAAGTACTGGAACATGCACTGGCGGCAGCAAAGGCAGAGAAGAACCTGATGTCAGAGGCATTGAGCCTGGTGACAAGCAAAGCAGAACATGGAAAATGGAGCCATGTGGGGAAGGAAGAGCCAACATGACAGTATGGCTGCTGTCACAGCACTGAGACTTGGAATTATAATGATGACTGGCAGAGTGCTGGGAGCCTACCTCAAAAATTAGGACTGGGGTTAGACTAATTTTCCTTTACTCATTTTTTCTTTTTCTTTTTTTTCCCCCAGGAGAAAAAGAAAAGTTTGCTGTAATAATAGACAATTTTATATAAACCTGGATGCTGAGCTTGAGTAACTTCGATGTGCTTTGATTTTATATTTTCACTGTAAAGTGCAGGGCACAAAGCATCCTTGATTATGAAATGAAGCCTTAGGGGGTACTACTGTAATATACATACTGAGTCGTTGTGCTAATAGTACATTTCTGGAATGGCATGGATTTTCATGTTGAATAGCTGGCTGGTTTCAGAAGTGGAATGTGGCTCCACAGCAAAGAAGTCTCTAGGTAGTGAATCACCTGCTTGCTGTAGGGTTTCAGTAGGCACCACTGTGGGGCTGTCTGTCCTCATTAGTGTACTCACCAAAACTCTGCAGCTTTACCACATTACAGCAAAATGCTCGCTCTTCTTGGTTTGGTTTATTGCTGTTTTTTGGGGAGAAGGGTGACATGATAAGGAGAGAAGAGCTAAATTTTCATCTCTTTAGGCTGTGCATATTTGCCCTCATGAAGAGTGCCAGTGCCAACCAGTGTAAATGGCACTATAATTTTTGTTAGCCATATCATTCTAGTGGTTTTAAAACTGAGGTTATGGAGCGCTAAGTTCTTGAGGTTGGCTTTTTTTTTTCCTTTTTCCAGCTGTTCTCTGTTTCTTTGAGCCTTTCCTGGTTTCCTAGGAAACGTCTGCAGTATGGAATTTATCTATTTTACAGGCACAGTGCAAGATAGGGAGTTTATTTTGTTTGTGTTTGAATGTAATGAACGTAGAAAGTAAATATTTGGTTATTTAAATCTCCCATTCAGGAGAGTACTTTAGAACCTGACTTGAGGCACATAAATAGTCTTATTTCTCGTAATGAAATGGCTTATACCATGTTTATTTGCCCCATAATGAATGAAAACCATAATTACTTCAGTTTTTCTTTTAAAAGAGGGCAACAAGCTTCAGGATCTATTAATCTGGAGTAAGATTTAATTAGGAGAAATGATGCAGCAGTGAGTTAGTTGTAACGAGTAGCTATCTTAAGTATCTCTTATCAGTTATATTGACTTTTTTGCACAAATTCCCATGATTTTGACTGAAGGTTGTTTCCTGTCGTCAGTAAACATTAGTACACAAACATAGCCCAGTTTGTGGTTTCACAGGAAACCAAGGGAGTCTCAGTGGCTCTGGTTTGAGTTTGTTTTGTGCTCAAATCTGACATAGTAAAGGTCTTTGCATCATCTCCGATACACATATACAGAAGAATATTGAAGTTCAGGCTTTTGGGGTTCTCAAGATGATTCATGTGCTTAATAGTGCCTAAGAGATGAAATCCTGGTAAATTTTACATGAAGCTACAAAATATTCAGTAGAGGCTTAAGTCTGGGACAGAATTCAGCATGCCTAGGTTGGATAGTGACTTTGCATTTGGTGTGAGTAACATCCCGATCTGTAGCTCTGCCTGGAAGAAAGCTTTGGGACCCCTAGGCTGGAGTGATGATAGCAGAAGGGAATGTGACAGCCTGGAAAGGGGATGCTCTTATGGTCCTGTTTTCTAACAGGAGATAGCTGTGGCTTAGTCTGAGTCCTATAAATGTCACTGAGTGTTGACTCCATGCCATGAGAAGAAACTTTCTGGTGTGACAGTACTCTGCCTTTCTTTTACTGAGACTGAAATCACAACTGAGAGATTCCTGACGCACAGGAAATTTCGAAATGCCACAGAAGAGAGCACAATCCTGCTGCTGCTCTTCATGGTTGCCTCCAACATCCCTGCTTTCAAAGCCCAAGTTACATCATGAGTACTACATGCCAAGTAGAGTTCCCTTGAGACAACAAGTAAGACATTCTGCCTGTGCTGCTTTTTTTTTTTTTTCTTTTAAGTCTCCATTGGTTAAATGTTCAAACTTCTGAAAGGAGGTCTGGAAATATAGCTAAAATACAGCACAGCTTTTGAACTAAAGCTGGTCTGTGGGCTGAAAGATGAATTAGAGTGAAAGCATGCACTCTTAAATGGTATTGTTACCCAGTCTTAGTTGGCACCAATACTCAGATTAGCTGGGATGGCCTTATGATCCAGGAGTATAGCTCCTGGAAGTATATAGCTTCATCAGAAAATTGCCTACAGGCTATGCTCTTGGACACAGCTGTGAGACACTGTGCAACACTTGCTGTGGGGAATTACAGTAGAGCTATAGGCTGTGCTGAGCCCATATTTAAAGACCTTTTCCCAGTTTGTCCTCCTGTTTCTACCCTCACCCAAGAAAAAAAGATATGGCTTTAACGGATGCCTGTTATCTCCCAGTATAATCATATAAATCTGAATCCGTTTAGCATTAATGGAGTGGTTCATCGTCTGACTTTCAGTTGTTTACTTTGAAAGCATAGATCTGGGGCTGGTTTAGGAAAAGGATACACTTCTCCTGGAATTAGTGTCCATTTTATCAGAACTGCCACCTTACACTTTGTGTTACCAAAACCAAAAAATCAGAATTTTTTTTTTTACCCCAAAGTGGAATTTATTTCTTCATGAGATGGCTAAATAACTCTTCATCTTATTCTTGACTGTGTGTGTGTACTCTCACTCTTTTCCTTTTTTTTTTTTTTTCTCCCTTTATCTCCTCCCTTCCGGAGGCTGAAAGACTGAAATTCCTCCTTGAAGTTTGCAAGACTTAGAAAATTCTAAGTCATTTGTTTATACAATGGAATGCAGCTCACAATGAAATGTAAATACCAGCACTCTGATCCTCTGGCTTTCGCTTTTGTCTTGAATTATAACTATTTATTGAAATGGCAGAGTGAGCCTTAGGACATTTTGTCAGAGTCAGGCAAGACAAATAGCTAATTATTATGACCCCTTTTGATATCTAAAAAACTGTGAACTTTGAGGCTATATCTTGCATAGGCCTGGTTCTTTTAGTACTTGTCTCAGTGGGCAGGAGGCGAGATTTTTTCACAGATATGGGGGTGGGTGTAAGTTTTGTTAGATTTTTGTGGGGGGTTGGCATTCTTTTTTTTTTTCCCTCTTCCGTCTGGAATTATCTAGCATAAGGAAGATGAAGATTTGAAAAGAGATTTTTTTGCAGAGCTCATGCAGAAGCAGCTTCTCTTGCCGCTTTGTGTGTCCTGTTAAAGCAACACTTCTTGTACTGCTTGCCTTTCTCTGAGAAGACAACAACAAATGGTATGGGACAAGCCTGGTTAAAGCAAGTTTAGTAAAAGAAATTGCAGGTGGTTCTGGCTGACAATAGCCTCTGTCACACTGAAACACTTATCTTCAGTTTGGTTAGCAACAGAATGACAACGTTTCAGGGATTCAGATATGAAAAAGAAAAAGCATCTGCTGTGTAACTTGCAGGTTATTGCAGAGGCAGTTACAGCGATTATGTTTTTTGTGCAATGCAGCACAGTATCGTCACGCATCTAAAATGTTTCTTTCAAGTCTTAATGAACTAAACGTAGCCCCTGTCCGTGAGGGTGTTGTAGGTGTGTGCCATTCTTCATGTATAACTCTGCTACACATTTTTGTAACCCAGTAGGAGACTTGAGGCTGGGAGAAATTGCAGATCTAACTTATTACCCCTAATGACCAATGTAATACTAAAGAACACAAAGTATTTCCTCAAAAATGCCTTTTTTTCCCCCCCTGTTCTAGCTTACACCACTTTTCCTGTTGTTAGTTGTTTTGTTGTTTTTTAAGTTCCCATCCTGTGGGAAACATGTAGGAGCCTGCAACCAGACAGCTCTGGTTTTGGAAATGAGAATGTCTTCATGCAAAGTGCCTGAAGGGGAATGTTTTCCTTTCAGTCCAACTAAATGCATAATGAGTTTTCCAGCACCTGTGTTAGTATACTCATAACTCTATGATGAAGAGTCTGACATGGTTGCAAAATTCAGGTTTTTGTAGCCTGTGAAATTTCTGGTATGTTATGATTAGAGCTCATGTCATGTGTTGTGCCAGAGCTTTAGACAATGCTTACTTGGAGAAAATTTCTGCAGAAAGAAATGTGAGTGGTATGGACTCTAATGAGGGCTGTTTGATTAGGGCATGAATATTCCTTTTCTAATAAAAAGGAAAAAAAGTTGTGGTGCCTTGAACAGGCTGGTATATACTTTCCTGAAGCTGCATTAGAGTATAAGTAGAACAGAACAGAGAGTAGAAAAAAACTGAAACATATTGCAACTCTTTTTGATCCAAACTGACTTTGCTTTCTGATTAAGGAATGTATTTTTGAGTGATTGGGCATTTGACTTCTCTATTTTCATAGCATGTGAATAGTGCAGCAATTCCTTGAAATCAATCAGTTGTTGTGTAGGTAAGATTCCCACTCAGTTTATGGGAAATAGCGAAGAAATAAATTCCACTTCAGGGTAAAAAAAAAAAATATGATTTTTTGGTTTTGGTAACCAGAGCTCATTTACCTATGTTCATAACAAGTTAATATTAGGGAAGATGGTTCCAGGACATCTGGTGCTTGAGGCCTGATTGAAAAGGCAGTAGGTTTGTAAAGCCAGTTCTGGAGCCTGTGTGAAGCGCAGCCTGGCTCCTGTGCAATGCACCTCTGAGGCAGTATTACAAGCTCTCCTGATCTGTCATGCTTGACACTAAAAATGCCAGAAATATTGGGCTGTGTAGCTCAATTGCAGGAGGATGGTTTACAAAAGACTGTTAAATGTTTTTGTATGCTGTCCTGGTTGAAAGAAGGTACTTCAGTAACCAGGTGGATGATTGACATCAATGCTGTTCTGTACTTTCAGTGTTTATTACCAGATGTGCATCTGGGATTTAATTTATTGCCCTTGAGAGGTTCTAAAGGGTAATTATGTTTTGAATAAAGCAGTCACAAGTTTTGTACCTTACCAGCTGGCTCTTCTGTCTCTGTGCCTGCATCACTGGGCTCCTTGGAGTGTATTCTTTTCAGGGAGAGCTTGCCAGTGATGAATGAGAGCTGTTTTCCATATAGAACTCAAACTCTACTTAATTATGCAAATCCGGCCAGCAGCAGTGACGAGGTGTGCACAGAAAGTATACTTCATGGACTGACTTTATAAAGCTTACAGGGCAGTTAAGTTGAAATTACATAGCAGTAATTGGAAATGCATGGTTAGTTATGCACTATGCTGTGCCTTTCCTCAGTTCTGCGCAATGACAGAAACATATCTGTATAATTCACTCCAAGGTTGTTTTTGAAGTAGATGAACTACTTTGAGGGTAAAAAGGGACAACTGCTTTCTTTATTATGTGTTGATTCCCATTACTGAAACAAACAGTTAGAAAACCAGTGCTTGGTTGATCATCCTAATTCTGAGTTGATGCCTACATTGAAAAAATGGAATAAACATGTGCATTTCTATTGTTTGCCTTTATAAATCAGCATGAAAGTAAGAAAAGTGATTAATTTCAAGTTAATGTTTTGAACAGTGAAATTTTATTTTCACATCTAAGGTGATTGTGAAGTGGAAATTTGATTCTGATATGTTTGGCACTGAACTACCAACCTTAGATATTTTACATGTAGTGAAAATACTTTTCATGGAGTAGGCACTGAACTAGTTTGAGGGAGAACCACCTGTGCAGATTTTGCGTATGACTGAGATGATAAACACTTTATTTGAATGTGATATATACAGATTTATTTTTACAAGAAAAATTTTGGCTGAGAAAGTGAGGAGTGAAACATGCTTTTTCTTTCCTTTTACTATGCAGCTTGCAGGAGCTTCACATGTTTTATTTGTTTTTGCTCTGATCTGCAGTATGTAGTCTAAATTCAGAGCTTGGGAACCAATGGTCCTTGGAAATACCTCCCTTTCACCAGAAGAGGTTGGGCCTGATGTCAGTGGTGGAGATCCAGGAGCAGTTACTGATGCCAGGGTAACATCCAGACTGCCACTGTGTGTGGTGGGACTGCTCCCTTCTTCTAGGCTGGTGCCTTTAAATGCCAAGCCAGTCATTGCAATTCCTGAATTTGACACAGAACCAGTGAAATAAGGGCAAGCCACCATTTATTTATTTCAGCCTTCATGAAGGAGGCCTATCCCAGGCTCTAGGCAACCTGCCATCAATTATCCACACAATTCATAACAATAAAAGCAAAAAAGCAGTAAACCATACCCATGTTTGCCAACTGCCTTAGCTTAGGGGAAATGAAATCATCCAGCCCCTTGCATTCCCTTAGGCCCTGTAACTCTGCCCCTATCAGACATTTGTTCCAGAGACAAGCTATGTCTCTGTTGGAGTTAAAAATGTACATGTTAATATATTCCAACAGGTCATGAAATTTCCTAGCTTAGAAAGCTGGCTGTGCCAAGCTTCTCTTCTATAGACTATAATTTCCTTTCTGAAGAGAGAAGGAGCATCTGGACCTACTCAGTCCCCAGCACAGAGCTTGTCCACGTCAGCAAACTGGAGCTCCAGTGTGGCTGCCCAGGGTCAGCTGTGGACTGCCTGGAATCTCCTTATTAAACAAGCCCAGAGTTTTGGATCTGGACCAAACCCCTAGAACTGAACATGCTGGGACATTTGAAAAGTCCTGTTTCTATACCAGAACTCGGTTGCAAAAGGTCATGGAAGCACACTGCAGACATTTCCCTCCAAGTGTGCTCCAAGTCTCAGATTTCAAGTGCAAATCTTATCTGAGCATAGTTAGGATTAAAAACCCAATTAATGTAGGAGTCTGCTTTTATTCATCTCTCCAGTGGAAAAGGGAATAGACGGTATTTAACTTTTGTGATTAGAATCAAACAGTCAGTTTAAGATTATCTTGGTTTCTTTAGAAACATTTGTTTAGAACTTACATTCTCAGCCACTGTCACTTGATAGAAATTTTCCAGTAATTAAACTTCTGACAAGGACTATACTTGAATTGTGGTAATGTAAAGTTATAATTTGGTATGGATGGTAGATTATTAATTTTGGGGAGAGGCTGGTGTGATGTCCAATTTCAGTCCTGATTCTGTCTCCATGGTTCTTTCTAGATGACTGTTCTTCTGACTTTTCTAAGAGAGAATACAGTAACATTATTCTTGGCACTAAACACAAGGATTGTTGGCTACTGACATGCTTGGGCTGATGGAGACATAAAAATGGGATCCTCAGTACACATTACTCAGGGAGATTGGAACAAGATGCTTTCACTGGAGAGCAGTTGTCTCCTGACCCGATTGCCTCAGAAACCCTCAACCCCACACTAAAAACCCAACCACCTCATCCCCCAAAGAAAACCCGGCACCAGTCTGGGTTTTCTGATTTTCAGAGTGCTGTGTTGGCAGCCAAGTCCCACCCAGTGTGTTTCTGAAAGGCTTGGTTGAGCAGTCCACTGAAACTGGTCCCAGCTGCAGTGGATTCTCTGGGGTTGGTTTTCAACACCAAATAATTTTGCAGTATATTTTTCCCTTGATTGCAATTTCATAGTTGGGTAACTAGTGCATGAAAAAATGTACTGTCAAGTCAGATCATTTGACTTACTCTCCTGACATTTCTCTTTGGAAGAGGCAGATCTTGGAGTAGATCATCATCTGGTGTAAATTACAGTGCTGCCGTTACTTCAGTGGAATAATTTACGCAAGCCAAAGGTCTGCAAGGTTATCCAGAGACCAGGTGTGCCATGCATTCTGGTTTTTACCCTATTGTCTGAAAACAGTAATATATTAATGACTGGAGGGTTCCTATTGTGGTGTTCGTTGTGGTGTGTTGAGCTAGTGGTAATTATAATTATCAGTCATGCCATGAAAGTATTATCCTTACTAAGCTTACCTTTCATGTAAAGGACATGCATGAATTTGGAAATATTTCCTAACCTCCAGGCTGTAATTTGGGGTTAGGAGAAACTCCCACAATGCACACACTTCTAAACTGGAAAAACAACAACTGAAAATGTAACAAGTTGTTGTTTGCTACTTTTTGGGTTCTTATCCAACACAGCCCTGAAAAGCCTGAATTAAGGCTTGGATTAGGGTCTCATTCAGTTGTTGTGATGTTATTAGTGAGATTCACAGTCCTTTGTCCTAATTGGAGAAAAGTGCAAGATAAATTTCCTTCCCTCCTGGGTGAGAAGCTGGGCCCCGATGTGGCCTCATATTGAGTGAGTGGCTAGTTGATGCTATTTCAGCTATCACAGTGTTGTACATGGAAACAGCTGAATTTAGAGCTCTGTGCAGTTTGCATCAGAGATAAAGACTATGGTGAATGAATGAGACAGGTTTCAGTGTGTCAATTCCCATCCAGTAGTAGGTAACTTAGGGTTTTCACTGATACCACTGTAAACATCTTGAGAGAGGACCAGACGTTTTTGCTGATCCCTGAGGAGTAGAGTAAATTCTTGTTAGGACTGCAAGTGTGGCCTTAGATTCTGTGATATTTGTAGAACTTCTAATAATACCATCTAAATGTGACCATAGGAGGCGTGTTTGTCTCCTCCTTGCTGATATGTTAAATCATTGGGATGTCATCAAGCCACTGAAATGAATAAAATTAGGCAAATTATGTTTATGCTGTTCTTTCCCATATGTCATGTCAGGCAGAAAAGAAATTGATAATACTAATATCCAGGTAAGCAAACTGTATTTATTTGAGGTTCTTGAGATCATGTCATCTCCTAGAACTGTAGAAATCCCGATTGCTACATGGCCCTTCTTAATAGACTGGGGCAAACTCTGAGGTGTATATAAATGAATCTTAATCTTTTGTTTTGTTCCAGAACAAAAATAATCAAGAAAACATACATAAAAAAACCTCAATTAATGTGGCATGACCTACTTTTTTATTTAATGAATACTTATAATGCGATGAGATATGTTTCTTTATTTTCTTCTGAATAAGTATCTTCCCTCTTTTTTCCCCTCTCGCTGATAAACATAGTTTGGGAAAATGGAAACATGATGTATGACACTGACATCAGTTTTCTAAAATTCCATTTGGGCAAGCATTTTCTATAGTTGCATTAGATCCCGATAGAAGTGCAACCAAAATATTTTGTAGCCAGCACAGAAAAGCAGGAAACACTGTTAATCTTTGTGGGCTGTGGCATTTATTTTTATAGCTATGATGAAAGCACTCTCCTGTAGTCAGCAGGAGAAGACCCTTATTTGACAATACTTAGTAACTTGGCATCACATCAGTTTCCATAATTGCCTTTTCATGTGTTATGCTGCTGCTGTTTCTTTTTCAGTGATCCAGGTACCACACTCGGAGTTACCTGGGACAGAACCCTTGTGCTGTGTTAATAAGTATCTCTCCTGTGGGTGCAACCATGGCAGGCCCCTTAAAAAAAATCACTTTCTGTATGTTTATAAATGAGTTAAAAGTGTAGTTCTTCATTTGGAAACATTTCTGACTGTAAGGATGTTTGTCACTCCAATGTATGGAAAAACACTGCAGGTTCTGGCTTGTATTTCCGGAGAGCCAACATAAGTGCTTAATTAAGACGGCAACAACAAAACTCATGTTTTCCCATTGTAAGGGAGCTTCTTTGGTTGTGATGAAGGTAGTGTAAGTAACTGTGTGTAGCACCTGATCCTCTTTTCATGTGACAAAGGTTTAATGTGGAGAAATCATATTTCTCTTAGTTATAGAGGGGACTAATTATAAAGTTTATAGAGCAGAAAAAATCAGCGAAAGTTACCTCGTGGTGTTTAAGTAAAATCTGTTCAAAAAGTGCTCCTAGAAAGTTTAAAAGCACACCTGTGGAATGTGTGTGTATGGAAATAGGGGTTTCCACCTGGAATAAAACTAAGCACCCTTGAGGCAGCTAGAGGCCATTTTTTCAACTGAAACAACCATGCCAGAGGATGAAATGTCCTTGCAAAAAAATTCCTTTGAGGGAAGGTACCCAAAACCTGGGGACTGGACATCTTTATTTGTGTTCGGTAATTACTCATGAGATGAAATCAGCCTGAAGTAGTTCCTTTGCTTAGCTGTTGTCTTCTGTCAGGATGTTAGTTTGCTCACTGTGACAAAATAGGACATGCAGTGTATTACAGAGACTTCTGGCTGTGAAGAGCAGGGATTCACTACTTTCTAGTAGAACTGAAAAAAACCCCAGATATTTGTGGAGCATCTCAGGAAAAACAGACATTTTTCTTTTTTTGCCAGTGGATGAAAGGTAGGTGGTTGAATACGTCCTTTCAATACCAGTGTTAATATTGCTCGTGTTGTAGCTGTATTTCTTAGTAAAAGATATTTGCTTAAAAATCTCTAAAATACTTTAAAAAATTAGCAGAATGTATTTAGCAAATTTATCTTCTTGTCCTTCAAAATCAGGTGAAATTAAGTCCAGTCCTCTTGGATGTTTTTAAGACAAGACCAGAGAGGCAGATATAAACCACAATATCACTCCTTTAAAATTCTGGGAACAAATTTCTTTCCAGGAAATAGAACTACATGACTTCTCACAATGTATGATTTGGCAAGCAATGGTGAAATGATTACAGGATCATAAATGCCTTGTGTTAGAAGGGACCTTCAAGGATTGTTGAGTCTAACTTCCATTGTAACATGTTAACACAAAAATAATTTTTATTATGGAGAAGCAAGTAAACTGAACAGAGCAATAGTTTTCAGTCTGATACTGAAAATGCTTTCAAATTTTATCAAAGGTATTAATTTACATGAATTAGGTGTTAAATAGAGTCTAGCTAGAAAAACTAGTAGAATTTATCTTCCCAGCTTAGTGCAGACTAAGGTCAAATTTCTGCAAAGTGACCTCTAGCTGGCCCACTGACAAAAAAAAAAAAGGAGGAAGGAATGCACTTGATGAGTAGCTGTCCTCACAGTATCTCAGGGTGAATGGGCCTACTATTTTAGAGAGGTAAAGATTTCAGTGTTCTAAATTGGGAGATGTGTAGGCCTGAATATTTGATAGAAGCAATTTATTTGCCCTTTTTACTTCAGGTTGAGTGGTGGTTGTACATCATTTCATTAGGAAACAACAATAAAAGAAATCTTTCCAGCTGAACAACCACAAACAAGGGACAAATACTTTCAGATACTACACATTCCTCAACTGTAATATAGGAACAAAGTAATATTATATAACCTAGGGGCTTTTTTTTTGAGACTTCAAAGTACTTAATATCCTTTGATGGAATTAATTATATTTAAAAATATTTTATGTAAATTAAATATTATCTTCAAATAGCTGTCTCGTGGTACAATGGAAAAAGATCCCCTTATATTAAAATGAATTAAATAATTTTCTTGATTACTAATCATAACTAAAAAGGTAGCATACTCAAATTCCATCTGTACATTTGAAGTACTTCAGAATATATTCATAATATATGTATAGCACATAATTTATGCAATACAAAGGTAATGATCCTGATCTAAGGAGGAGATTGTATAGGAAATTTCACGAAGCCTGTCTTTTCTGAATTCATTCAATGAAGAGAAAAATAAATCGTCAGGAAAAAATAAATTTCAAAAGTATTATCTGAGAATTATTAACATTAGTAATGTTTAGGCAGGGTATGTGCAAATTGCGTCCCTGATTCCATGATTTGTCGTGCAACATCAGATGTTTTAAGTACTTCAGAATTAGCTGACAAACTCTGCCTTTTCTCTGGTAGGCACTACATGCCAGCAAAATATGTCCGACTTCATTAAAATTTACAGCAAATGGTTCATGTTAATTATGCAAACTAAATATCTGGTAAATGATTTTCATGTTCATAATACAAGAAAAAACAAATTATGGTTTAAGGCTCTAAATAATTCTGCAACTGGAAGATTACCTAATGATTGTATTTGAATTCAAACATCAGGTTTTTGCAAAGCCAGACATGTGCAAGCTGAAACTGGAGTAGAGTCAAACCAAAACACAAGTTATTCTACAAATATTAGAAACCTCCCAGCTCTGTGTGTAGGTTATTTAAAAGTAACATGAAGCTTGCAAACCAGTGCCAGCTACAATGCTGAATATACCAGCATGACCCAGCCTGCTGGTGAAGCAATGTGACTGCCTGCTGGATGCACACATGCTTTTGCGCACCTCAGGAAAGTAATTTTTTTATCTGCTAGGCCTACTTACAGGTCATGCACACCTTGGCATTCAAAAAAATTACTCTTATGACCGACCTATATTTAAGCAACTGAGTCAAGCCCAGTATACTGATGAATGTGTGCCTGTGTAAGTTCTTGTTCTGCACTGTCTAAATAGGTTTCTGTGACTACTTTGCACTTGGGATAATATTCAGACTTAAATTTTGTCATGTGCACATCTGCAGTTGTTTTTTGAAGGGTAATTCACAGACACGTTTAAATTACTAATGCATTTAACGTAATGTTTTTAGTCCTATAAAATGCCAAGAAATGTCTCGACTGAAACATTTATTTTACCTGTAATTTTAATCTGAGTATGAAATTGAACAACTAATAACGATGATGCAATTACAGAATAAAACCAGCAAGGCTATTAATAGTCACATATGCTAAGTCTGTATTGAGAGGATAACAGTGGACCAATTGAAAGTTGTATAGCATGTCAGGAGAAACGCAGCCTAGAGCAAGGTTAGTCAGTGAAAGACAGACGTTGAGGGAAGTCAAGGATGTGTCAGGAGAACTAAGTAAGGGAGTTCAGAGCAGCAGCAGGAATGAGGGCTCAGGAATCCAGAGCTCAGCTGTGTGAGGATGTGTGTCAAGCAGAAAGTAAACCCAATAGCCTTCCCTTATATAAATAGCATAAATAAATATCTGATATGTCAGGATTTCAGTTTGAGGAAGATTGACTGTGAGTAGTTCAGACCTGCCAGAACCTGACACTAAACATGCGACCGGCAGCAGGCCAGGACTCATCATTAAGCTTTTTCTGTTCTCATGACCTGGAAAGGATTTTACAGCAGAATACCTGAGCTCCCTTTTATTTATAATTGAGTTGTTTTCAACAAGGCTGGGAGGTAAACTAAGTCCAAACTGCTTGATAATGCAGAAAAGCAGTATCCCTTGCGATGTTTTTGGATCAATGCATGAGATGAATGCTTGGTACTCTGATGTTGAGTAAAAGGGAATTTATTAGCTCTGGGTGCTTTATGTTTTTCATGACTCTGCATTTGGTTTCTGGGAGGAGGATGTAGGAGCAATGGTAGGAGCTGGAAAATTATTAGATGCTTCTGATACGTACAATGCTGATGTTAGACTTTTCTTGAAAACTAGGGAAATGCATTTGCAATTAGTTAAAGCTTGGTTACTAATAAAGCATTTTGAAATGGAAAACTAGAACTAAACAAAAAGAAGGAACATTCTCATGCTGATAATAGTAGATGAGATTAATATCATGAAACTAAAATACAGTTAATGCTGTGTTGCTCATTTAAGATCATTAATTTTGTGAAAAGTTAGCTGCTAAAAGTCTAAACCATGACTGAACAGTACATTTTGTTGCCAGAGACGACTGCTATTAAGCTTGTGTTTTATATGTAAAAGACTGTAACCTCTCAGAAACAATAGATTAAATGCAGCCAAAATGTGGGAGGATGTTTTCTGTTTATGTGCAGAGATGATGAGCTGACAGTAATCCTTGCACTGTGCGAAATCTGTGTTTGAGTGTGATGGCAGCAGAGCAGGCCAGTGTGTGTGGTGTTCCTTGGGGCTTTTTCACACGTGCAGTCAGGCAACTGCAGTGTTCTGGGCAAGGTCTGGGTACTGGGTGTCTCTTATCACTGTGATAAGGTATGGAAAGGATTGGTTGCAGTTTGCCTCACGCAGTTTTTTCTTGCACAAAACGTGTCAGTGGGTTGGGCTGCAGCTCTGGGAGCATAACAAAAGTCTCTTTTTTGGAAAGTTGAGACAATCAACCAAAGAAGAATCTTCCTGAATGTTAGGAATGACAAAGTTAAGGGTACAGTTTTTACAAGGGAAAACTTATAATTCTGAAACATCTTAATAGATTATTTCAACTTCAGCAGAACGTTTTTATGATTTTGCCTGACATTTCTACAATTGAGATGACCTTTTCCTGGAATTCAGTTTTAGGTGGGACCCCTCTGGGTTTAAGGTAGAAGGCAAATATATGCTTATTTGGGAGCAATTACATTCTTATTTTTCCATAACTTAGAGATTCGTAGATTGATATTCTTCTCTGATTCTGTCTCCAGCATAAAATGGGGTTTTACTACAGAAAACATCAGGAATAAACCTGTGTATGGCAGTGAGGCTAATTTTATAGGTATCTTGTCTGTTTAACTTCAGCTGCTTAGAACTGCAGTGCTTTAATGGTTAGCAGGTATATTGATAATTAAATAATGATTCATCAGTTAAGTAATAAACACCAAAGGTGCTTCTGGATTAATATCAGCCACCAAAATGAGAGCTTGTGCATTCTAAATGAATCTGTCAACTGTTTCAATAATATGAGATGGAATACATTTGAAAACTGATTTTGTGCCAAAGTGAGCAAAAAGATAGCTTTGTCCTCAATGTCAAGAAGATGTGTTTTCACCACTAGATAATTAATGTGCATTTACTCATGCCAAGGTGGAAAACCAGCCTGGATTTCACTCTGAAGTAACTGTGTGAGATAAAGGTACTCCCGTGATGGTTGACCTTGTCTCTATTGGGATTTTACAGTGCACTTTCTAATGCTAGTTTTCTCATTGGAAACAAAAAGCCCAATAAAGGAAAAACTAAAAACAGCTGTTCTGCTCCCAATCTAAGAAACCAAATTTTTATTTGTAAAGACTTTTTTTTTCATAGTAAGAGTTAGCTTTGTCTCTATTCTTTTCCAACCAACTGCAATTAAACCGGGTGAGAAACATGAATAGGGCAGGACTAGTTTGATTCAGAGGGAGAGAGTGGCAGGGCTTGGGGTGTTTCTTTCCTTTCTGGAAAGCCAATAGAAAATTTCAGGGGATGGTGAAGGAATATTTTAGGTAATGAATGAGACTGAAATGCAAGGGACAGAACATGCTGTGATTTGGTAAGAAAGGGGATGCAGTCCTGAGCACACACTTCTAAAGGAATTGCTGGAACAGAAATGTGTCAGTATTGCCAATCCAAAACCATATGAAATCATGAGTCATATTAAAAAAAAGTTAAAATAACTGTAAGATTAGCTTTTTAGTTGTCTTTGCACTTGTTTAAATTTTTAGACTTCCCCCATGCTTTTTTTTTTGTTGTTTTTGGTTGTTTTTTTTTGTTGTTGTTGTTACTTTGTGTTTCAACAATTTCCTTTGGAAGCATGGGACTGAAATTCTCTTACTTTTCATGAAAGATTAAATCCTTGTAAATCATATCACCCCGAACCCAGAGTTTTAAGAAAAATACCATGCATCTTCAGACTCATCATCAAATCATGAGAGCAGATAGGGTAATGCATCCACTCTACATTACTCCTTCATACTGACAGATGTCATCATGTTTGCATCATATATAAGGTGGAAATGGGTAGAGTTCACATTAATATTCCATTTATTACTGGGATTATTATTATTATTATTGCTGCATTGTATTCATGAACAGCAGAGAAACAGATGATTTCCTGTGTCATGGTGAAAGCCATGAATATTAGATTAGTCAATTTATATAATTTAGTGTCTCTATAAATTAAACTTTAGTTAAAAGTGAAGATTTAAAATTTTTTGTCCTTTATTTGTAATTTGGAAACTTTAAGTTTTGTTTTGAATTACAGAGAGATACATATTTTCTCAAAATAAGAAGGAATTAGAACATATAACGCATGTACTTGATATACCTGGAAAGCTCCAACCAGACTAAAGTTGAATATATTGTGGTAAAATACAGTTAATAAATGCTTTTTTTGTACCATTGCTCTGAGAAATTTCTGAACCTCTTCACTATCTGTAAGAAAAGATGGTACTGGCCTGCCTTCAGAGGTAAATAGCAGCTAAGAAATAAGATTCAAGAGTTTAAAAATAACCAGTCTGAAACACTCTGAAAAAAGGTGTTTCAGGCTGTACTGAATCTTAATTTTTGCGTGTGTGAGAAAGAAAGAGATGATCAAATGGATTTTCGTCTAACTCTAGGAAATTATTTTCAAGTTTGTGGCATCTGTAAGTAAACATTGGAACAGTGATTTCTGAGAGTAGTTTATAAAATCTGCCATCCTTTATATAACAACAAAATCCATAGATGAATAGGGGATTGACACTGATTTGCCTCAAAGGGCTTAGAGGTTTTCAGCTCATGGGCTAAACTCTGTAGTCAGTGGTGTTGGGCTTCTTGAATGGTGCTCTGGTTCTTTAATGTGAAATAATGTATCATCAGAGGAAAAATTGTGTAGTGGTCTCCAAAGCAGTATAAAGAGATATAGCTATTTGAACTGTGTGAGTCCATCTCCTTTTTTTATTATTTCTACAAATATATTGATTTGTGCCTTAATGCAATCTAGGTGTAAATTCTATGTTAGTTGTTAGTGTATGTATATAATACATTTTATCGTCATAAGCTGAAAAAGGGGCAGGGAACTGATGGGATCTTCAGTTTTGCTATGTCATCTCCAGTGGGAAGAATTGTATAGAAAAATGTCCTTCAGAAAGACCTAGTGTGTTTGCAAGGGACATTTTTTGGGGAAGTTTGCCCTTGGGCAGCCATTGTCATAAGTAAGCTCTGTGTGTAGTGACATGTGTGATTATATGTCAGTGAGTGCCACGTGTCAAAAAATGTGTACATTTTACGTATGAAGAATATTTTTAAATCTGGAAACAAGTGAAATGTAACAGGCAGGAAACTGGGAGGCTGTGCTTTACTGAAAGGAAAATACTCCGCAGGTGGCTACTTTGCATTTCTAAAATGCGTTGTTTGGTGAACATGCAAACACCACACTGGGCAAACACTGAGTGTGCTTCATTAAAGGCTTGTTGGAGCTGGTGGGCTGTTCATACTCTAGCATGGCTTCCTACAGCTCTCTGGAATTTGTGTTCATGTACTATGATACTTATAAATTAGGTGTCACTTAATGCCCTACCATGAAAATGGTGTCATCTCACCACCCACTTGGTAGTGCCTGCTGGCCATGAACAGCCCTCTCCATAAACCCTCCCTTTGATGATATGTTGGAGATTGAAAAACAGCAGTGCCAAGCAAGCAGCTGAAGTCGGGCTGAGCTCAGTGGTGCATCTCTGCTGGATTATGCTTTTCTCTTGAACCATTTCAGGCGCCGTTGCCTAGACCAGGCTTTTTCTTTGTTTTGAGTAAGTCGGGGTGATAATGTGAAATAGAGAGGAAAAAATGCACGAGCAGTGATTTGTTGGGTGTTAATGGGAAGAGAAATAAACTCTGGCCAAGGGCTGAAAATGGATCTCATCAAGCTAACCTAGGCCTTCAGACTGATTTGTATTCCATATTTTCTGGATTTAATCTGCCTTGGGATTTGGGAGATATTTTTAAAGAAATGGAATAGTTTTCTGAACTCTGGAAGACTGAAGCTATTTCCGTTTGAAATGGCCTTCCTGGCTATGTCTCAGTTTCCCATATGCACTAAAATACTGGAAAATGTGCTTTAGTTCATTTGTACTATGGTGGGATGTAATCAATTATAAAGACACATGAAATGCAGATTTCCCCCC
>VZRM01002384.1:1616999-1646230 GCA_013397955.1 Grantiella picta
CCATGGTTGGGTAATTCTGTCAAGAATTTTCCCTTATCATTCTTTCATATTTATCTAGTTTTCTGAGTACAAAATACTTGGGGACTGCAGGGGGGCAGGGATGCTGTGGCTGCAGGAAAGGAAACCCACAGATATTTGCTAAGAGCATCTGATCCCTGGGATAATGGCTTTTGAGAATTTTTTTATATGTGGGTCCTGAAAAACGTTGGGAGTGCAGTGTACTGAAGTGCATTTTAAATCTAACAACACATTGCCTTTTCCTCTTGCTTTCTTTAAACCGAGGGCTGAGGTGCATGTCCTGACTACATCTCAGTTCAACGTTGGAAAAAAGGGACATCCAAAATCCTGGCTTGCCTGTTTCCTTTTACACCCTGGGTTTTTTTTTGGAAGAAGTGGCAGGGTTTGACTAAGAAGTGGGCTCTGGTCTGATGCTGTCTGGTCATGACCCAGGTTTGGAATATCAGGACACCTAGCTGCATCTGCATTTTATGTACTTCATACACATCTGTAGTTATCATAGGGCACCTCTACATTAATACTGGATACATGACATCCATTTGGAAATATATTTAAGGAACAACATCAATAATTCGGGTTTAAATATATTTTTACTGGTTTATATGTAATTTATTGTGTATATTTAATATTCTCTGAGTTTGAGAAGCAAACACATTTATTTGCTTATAGCTCATAGAGCTATATGGATGATTTTGTGAGTTCAGGTTTGGTAGACACATTTATAAGACTGTAGGAGTTGCAATGGAAAAGTGATTGGAAAGATACTTGCTTGATTAAATTAAGAAATGTATTTGGATTGAGTATTGCTGGAAATTGGTGGCCATGATAGCAACACCATCCAAACTCAGGAAGAAACCTGTTTTTTCTAGGAATCCCCCAACCCTTTTTTGCTGTCTTTCCTGTAGGGAAGTTTTCTGTCTTTAATGCCTCTTTGTATTGCTACACTTTGACAAAAAAATAGATAGAATAAAAGAATTATTAACAAAAATATCATACATTCCTAGTACAAATACTTTGATGCCTTCTCTCAAATGAGTTTGAGTTTTTAAAAAATGTAACCCTACCATCCTGATTTGGTCCTGGCCTGCTATGTTATTATGGTGTCCCTTTTTTAACTACTCAGAACATACACTAAATGTCTGTTAAATACACTAAGTTGAATCTGGTACATTTCCAGACTGGACCATTTGAAAGACAGAAGGAAATTTCATGCATATAAATCCATAAAAAATTCTGAATGAATGAAATCCCAGAGTGATCATGTCTGTTTTCCATTTATTATATATGCTATCCAGCACAGAGCAGGATATTATAAAATAATGTAATGCATAAGTCATGAACAAAAATTTTGTGAGGGATTTTAATTCATGGAAAGAAAAAGGGAAACTGTGGCTCACATTCCTTGGAGTCACGAACTCCTGAACATGCAGAGAAACTCCTGAACATTGCAGGAAAGCAAAGTACATTGTAAGCTGGTGGCAAGGTGCTACTCCAGGTAAGTAAGTTCACAGAAGAAATCCTCAAATTTTTACACCCTGTCCATGTGTGTATCTTGTGGTAAAAAGTCAAATAAGCCACTGTGTCAGTGATTTAGATTTTGCCAACAGAAATTATTTTGGGTTTTTAAAAAATTCTGGTTTTTAGGTTCAAATCCATATTTTAAGGATTTATTTGTAAATGTGAGATGATTCTTGGTTTAGTTTAAAACACGAAGAGAAGAAGAAATCTCATTTCACTTTATGCTGTTTACCATCATAGCCAGATGTCTGAAAGTACTAAAATGCAGTTGAGAGGCCATTTCCTAACAGATAAAAGAGATCCTGAACAATGTGCTTGTTAAGTGCAGGGGTGTTTCTGATTCAGCTGCTTCAGGTTTCCAAACCATCCAGCAATGGGAAGGAATGCAATAGGGTCAAGTCTCCTGTTCCCTGAAGAGGGATGGCGTCCTAGGGATGAAATAACAGAATCACAGCCTGGCTGTGATTAGCAGCCAATGCCAGAAGAGAAGTAAATAGCATCAGGATGTATTTCTCCTCATTATATGAGACAGAAGACTTAAAAGGCAGAGCTGCTAGTAAGCTCTAAATAGAAGAGTCTGGAAAATAAATTCCTGCAGCATCGTTTTGATTTTCCCTACATGTCATAGAGCTTTGAAGTTGTTCTGGCAAGTGATGATTGGTTTGTTGTTGGATATCTCAGCATGTATTCATTATGCTTACAACAGACATTAAGATTGCAAATAAATTGAGTAAACCATTTAAAATATGCTATGTGCTGTAGACAGAGGAAATTTGAGGAATGTGTTTAAGTTTTAAGCCCTCACCACCTGTTTGCAGCACAAAGAAAAGCTGATAGATGCTGCTTCCTTTTTGACCTTAAGTTATGGGTAACTTCTGTGGGAGGATTCCTGTAACATAAAAGTTGCCTATGTCTTGGGGAAGTGTTTTTCAAAGTGGTGTTTGAAGCTCCTTCATGCAAAAAAAAAAAAAAAAAAAAGGTAGTTGTTAGCTGCGGTCAACTTCTTAAATTTTATTCTAAATTATTTATTAATGGTGGTAGAGTTTTGTTAGTTGTATTTATTACATTTAGTGATGAGGTAACTGAAGCAATCTAGACTTATAAAGAGAGCAAGGGAAATGGAATAAAAATGGTGTAAATAATTCAGTTTCCTGTCTATCATCTCCTGGCAATATGCCACTACAAGGAATTATCTTTTTTTTTTTTTCTAAAGAAAATCCAAGACTGAGCGTCAGTAATGGTCTGCAGAGGGGACCTTGCATGTTTGTTCATGTGAACAGCTGATGGAGAAGCAGAAAATCAATTGTGTACTGAAACTTCCCGTTGCAAAACTTTGATCAGTGGGTTTTTTGGGTAAAGTTCTTTGATCTTTGTTAAACCAGAGTTCCTCCTCTGAGTGTTGTGGAGTGTTCACCATGAGAAGCTGCAGTATGAGTGGGTGGATCTGGCAGGAAACTACCACTTACAGCCTAGAAAAATGATCTCCCTTGGCATAAAAATAGATATAAAGTGTGGCACAGAAGCTCTTTTGTCTCTTGAGTTTGGTAAGCTTTCTGTGAGGATGGAAATTCATGTGAAAGTGCATACTGGAGGTATTGATCAGAGGTTTACCAGTCATCCAGTGAAGGAAAATGAAATAACAGCTGTACAGGTGGCTTTTTGAACCACTTGGATTTGGGAGCCAAGAAATACATCTGCAATAATTGAAGTCTAAAGGTGTAAACTGAATTAATCTTACCTTAAACAAACACAATTATGATAGTTTAAACTAGTTTAAGCCTAGTTACTTTTCAGAAATACTTGGTTAGAAGATTCAGTTTTAAAGCTTTTAGAACAGATCTTCATGAAGAATGAGAGAACCATTGAGGGACAATTGCGGCAGATTTTAGGGTTTGATTTGGAAATGGACTTGTCTGTTATTGCAGCACAGGCGACAGTGCATGAATTTCAGAGGACAATATGCTTTGCTTGGTATTGAAGAAGTCATTAGTTACCTGTCTCTCATTCTTGTTAAGTTGCTTTTGGACTGCTCTGTGAGATCTGCCATTCCCAGTGGCTCTTTATAGCCACATGACAATGTTGTGGTTTCTGCATTTTAAGAAAATGGATGTCAGTGTTTCAGTTTTATTAATTCATGCTTTTGAGATGAAGGCATGCTGCAGAGCATATGGTGACAGTCTGAAAAATACTACTTTTGTTGAAAATAACCAGTTCACATGTATGGAAGATTTACATATCAAAGTGGCAATAAGCATCTATAGTAGGGCAAAAAGTAATCAGTGTAATTTGGTAACCAAAGACTAGCTTTTCCATAAAGCTTAGTGAGCTGACTTCAACTTGTTCCACTGGAGCAGGCATCCAGGCAGTTCCCAGAGGATTTCTGGATTGTTGCAGTCTGGGGCTCAGCATCCTGCTGGCTCTGTGCCATTCCAGCCTTATTTTGGGATCCACACTGGAACTGTCCCCAGGATGGAGCTCACCCTGGTGAGAGTGCAGGTGTGTTTGGAGATGTCCATGGAGAAACTCCGTCTGTGTGGGCAGGCAGAATCTTCACAGTTCTTAAATACCCTCGTGCTGCTTTCTGATTGACTCATCAGGAGATAGAATTTACTGCTTAGGACTGCTTTGCTTGGCACTGCAAAATAGGGTCAGGTTGGGTGTCCTGTGCTGCCCTGTGTGCCAATAAATTGTAGAAATCACTGGTTGTGAAAATGCTCAGGAGTATCATTGGTGGCTCTTTTCAACATCCTGTGACATCCCCAAACCTTACTTCGATCTATTCTCACAGGCCATTGTGATTTAGTGAAGTTTCACTTCCCTTTTTTATTATCTGAAGTGGCATCTTTGGCATTGAGTTAAAATAATTTCCTATTTGTGGAGACTGGAAAGTTCCCACTTGTTGAAAGGAGCATTATAACACAAATGCATTAAGGCTGAACCTTATGCTATTTGAGTAAGTGCCTAGTGTCTGTGCTCTGTATTTCAACTTCAGGATGGAACTGGGGTTTTGGAAGGCAAACATGGAACAAATATTGCTCAGTTCTATAGATGGTAAATCTATAGATCTATAAATGTATGGAGCATACATAGTGAACACGGAAGGTTGGGGGTCCTTGTGTATTTACAACTTTTAAACCTAAATGGTCAGTCAGTCCTGAAGAGGGAATTTCACCACTGTGAGGAAGGCACTATGATATTCATCTGCAAGCAATGGATTTCATCCCAGAACTTTTCTCCAGTATTTAAAGAATAATTCTTACAAAGTATTTGAGTGAACTACTTATTCCATAGCTTTCTATGGAAAACAGGTCCCTATAAAATTATACTGTTTGGAATAAAAATAAATAAATCATGTTGCCCAGATGTAAATATGGCTGTGTATAAAACAATAATTTCTATAACACTTCATTAAATTTGTGAAAGATTATTCACTAGATTCTTATATTTGGAGGGGAAAGAAACTGTTAGCCCATATGCTCTCTGTCCCTTTTTTATCACACTTCATTCGCTTTTCCAACTTTACCCTTGAGCCCAGTATTCTTGTTTCTATTGATGACATCACTATTGAAAAATGTAGCGTGCCTCATTATCCTAGTTCTTCGAGAATTGTTAAGGTACCTTTTGGTTTTTTGATGGTTCATCGCCTATCTAGGTGGAGAATGCTGTTTCTCAGAGAGTGGTGAGGTTCTTGTGGACATTTAGTTCCCATTTGTGCTTCTGGATAAAGTCAGTGGGGTCAGGTGTGGTCTAATGTCCTGTCTGTTTGCATCTAGAATGTCTTGGGGTCTGAAAGGTGCAGATTGAAAGGTATTGTCTGGTATCCACTGTCTCATTCCTAACATTACATAATCTTTAATTTTCTTTAGTGCCTCAACACTAAAGCTCAGCAGTAATTTCTGTTACTTAGAGTTTGAAAGTTTTACATTAGATTAATATTTCACATCTACTAGAAATCTTGTCTTAGTATTGATTGGGTTTTTTTTTTTGAAGTCTGACAACAATGCGGTTATTCCCTAAGAGTGGCCAGGGATCATGGATCCCATTACAACTTGAGAGGTTGCAATACCTCTTACAGTGACATTTAGTGGATGTGCTTCAGTGATATTTACCTGGATCTGTGGAAAGGCCTCAGAGATCAGCTCTAGTACAAATAACTTCCTTTGCTTGTGTAAGAATTCTGGAACTGCTCTAAGCCAAGTGCTATGGGGCATGAATCTCAAGTAAATTACATTATGGATAATAAGAGAACAACTAAAAGATTATAGAAAATTGAAATTGTTTTTGGGAGAAATAATTCAATTTGTTCAGGATCCAATCAGTGTGCTGAGCTTTAATTGCATATTTAATATTATCCCTTTAAAAATGAGCAGTGACTGCCTACTACCATAAAAGTTAGGAAAATATTAGATTAGCAGCACAAATTGAAATATTGCTTGAATCAGATCTTGAAATGTAATTTCCAAGTGCTGTACAGTCATTCTGGAGAACTAAAAATTTTCAACAGATATATTTGATAGTGTATAGAGCTGATCTGTACCAAACCAAAGCTTTCAATTCATTTGACAGGTTGTATAATAGAATCAATAAATGCAAGTGTCTAAGAATGATTTTTACGGTGCAATATTTTCAGTTTGATCATTTGCAACCATTACTATGAAATGACATCTTGTTTTATACTTAGAGATTGTGTATTTTCTGATGATCAAATAGAAACTAACAAGAGCAGGTATTTCTGAATTTTGTATTCAAAACTAAGGAATACTAAGACTTTTAGCCTGTTTCAATGGCCAGATAGTCAGCACCTATGCAAGATTATTTTTAGAATGGACTTTTCTTGTTTATGATTAGTCCTTCATTAATGCCACAACTGTATCTCACTCAGCAGTCACCTTTCTGTTTTATTCACAAGATTCTATGAAGTACAACAAACAATCTTTGAGCTATGTGCTTTTCTAAGTTGTTCTATTTGATTTATAGACTGTATGGAGTGTAAACTGTGCTGCTCTGCTTAACGTCAAGAGTATAAGGGGCCCTGAAACAACAAGGCTGTTTATATTCTTTGAGTGTTGATATCCTAGGAATGCCTCAAAGTGAGGTTTGCTTTGAACACAATGTATTTATAACTTTCTGCTTCTTAAAATGGCACAGCCAAACATGGAACTATATAACTCCCATATTGTTCTTCTAATACACTGAAAGGATGTTTTGCCTCCCAGGATGTTGTCCATGCAGCTCTGTCGAATAACTGTCTTTTAAAAGATGACAGGATAATTTACAAAAATGAAGGTATACTTCACAGTACCAAAACAACAGTCTATGTGTTGGCATAATATATTTCTAGCACTAAGTCAGACTGATTTCTGGTATTTGCTCCTGGTAGGAAAGAAAAAACAACTCAGAAAAACTGGAAATTACACTGTTATGGTCTATATTACTAGATTTCTAAATTGGTGAGTATTAAAATCAAATCAGAGTGATTTGTATGTAATACAGCAGTTTATCAGCTGTGCACAGTGGGGTGCTTCTTATCTTGCAAGTAAGCTTCTCCCTGTTTGTCTTACAGTACATCAACAGGGAAGCTTCTGCATGCACCCTGAAGTAAATACAAATTCATTTCAATTTCTTGTGTTTGCACTTACAGGTACAGAATTGCATAGGAAGCTACACCCTGCTGAAATGTCACAGAGCTCAAAACTTTGCTAAATTGCTCATTCACTCAAAATTCTTAAAAACCAAACCAAACCAATAACAACAACAACAAAAATACAAAACAAACAAAAACCACCCCCCCCCCCAAAAAAACCCCACCCGAACAAAAAGCCACCAAAAAAACCAGTCTTCAGTTTTCTAAAAATTGCCTTTTGGGGGAATTTCTCTATTAAAAATCCAATCTATAATTTACATAATATATGATTTAATATATTTTTATATGTAGATATATGTAAAGCTATTACCTAGCTTTAGGTGGGTGCAACCTTTGTTGCACTTTCTACATTCTCATGGTTTACATGTGAGAGTAACTGCAATATCTCATGGCATCTGATACAAATTTAATCTGTCATGTTGACAGTGTTTATTATTCATTTCCAGTGCCTTCTACAACAGTAAGAAAACCAAAACAGCCCACCAACCACAAATAAACCCTGTCAAAAATTCCCCTGTCAAGCAGTGAGCAAATTCCTTGTCAAGAAAGGATTTGTGATCCAAATATACGAGGAAATTCAAATAGCCCAAAGTTTTTAGCAGAACAGAGAGCTAGTCAATGGGAAGTGAGTTGTAAACATACAAAGAGGAGCCTGATCCAAATGTAATGAGGCTAAAAAAAAACATATTTGTGATTTTCAAATTAAGGAGGTCTAAGCTATAAAATTAAATTCTGGGTTGGATCTAGAACCTACTAAGGGGCATGTAGTTGTATGGGTTTTTTTTTAATATGGATCTTCAAAGTCGTTAATTTTCAATAGATAAAGTCAGTGAAAAGACATTGAATTATCCCAGGGTAATCATCAGTTCTAGCTCAAAGCAGTTAATGCTTTTGGGAAGGACAAAGCTGAACGAATGTTTTCCAAAACGTATCTGGATGTGATTTGTTAATTTGGGGTTTCTTACAGCAGTAATAAAACCTGTGTTGGCTCATCATTAGACAGAGATTCTTCCTGGGGTTTTTTCTAAGACTAACATTTCCATCTCTCACAAATAGCTGTCTTATCTGTGTTATTTTTAGTTTCGAACAGGTCTTATCCTTGGTTTATGGCTATTCTCAAAAATATATATTGTGTTTGCATCTTTGCAGATAGATGGCACAGTGTTTGTGCATGTTGGACAGCACAGGACAGAGGTGATATGGGTTGGGGTTCTGTGTTAGTGAAGTCACTGCAGCAGAGCCCTGAACAGCCGCAGAAGCTGCCTGAGGTGTGACCTTGACCAGCCACTCCTTTCTGTCAGGAATCTGCTGGGGTATCATCCCACCCTCTCCCAGGCTGCCCCCACAAGCACCTCCCTTGTCTCTTTTCCTATGCTAGCTCAAGAGTTACTCTTCCCCCAGTTTTTCCAGGTTACCCCTGTGATTGTATCTCTCTAGCTGAGGTAGAAATGTTGCTGCCAGCTGGAAACTGCTGGAAACAGGGAGGCCTTTTATGGAAATGCTGACACAACTTTATCTATATCGTAGCAGTGTAAACCATCTGTTTCCAATAAGGTGGTTATTATCTTTTCTTGTCAAACTTATCACTACAAAAATATTTTCCTCTCCAGTATAAAGGGGTGCAGTTATGGATGTGATAAGAATGAGCTTTATGAAGGATGGTTTTCCCTTTTGATAGGATGCAGTTAAGATACTAATTTATGCATGTTTATTTCATTGCCAGAGGAAAAAAGCTATATTCCTTTTATATTCTCCCAGTTCACCAGTTTTGGTAGCTCTTCAGGGATACAACACAGAGGACCACACTGAGACATGAGTCTCATTCTGTAGCTTTTAAAAAATTCCTACAATCTACTTGTTTAAAAACTGGTGCACAGGTGACTGTGCTGAAGGCCAGTTGTGAACAGTGGGAGAGTCTGTCAGCAAGGATGTTGATCCATTAACTTCAGTGCAATTATTCCTGTTCACATAAATTATGTCTATTGAGTCTTTGAAAATTTGTCTGGTTTTCTTCTTCTCACTTAATGCAGTTCTTGTCCATTGTTTTATCATGTGTAATAGTAAGATTCCTGACAACAGGCAGACATTAGAAGAGTACAGGCCTTGAAGGATTTAGTGTCACACACTGAATAGGTCCCTGGTGGATAAAAGTAGAGAAGAATTAATTCATAGGGTGATGTCAATTCAGTGCTGAAGACCTTCTTGTGGTGGTCTATGAGTATCAA
Organism: Grantiella picta; assembly: GCA_013397955.1. NCBI lineage: Eukaryota > Metazoa > Chordata > Aves > Passeriformes > Meliphagidae > Grantiella > Grantiella picta. The sequence goes on from VZRM01002384.1 coordinate 1,626,405, forward strand.
TTTGTTTTATTACATGCATCTAGTATATGTTGCACCGTTACTGAAAGCCTGAACTCTCATGTGAATTTTTGAAAAGACCCAGGCAAAAAGCCCTCTCCCAAGGAGATGTGCTTTGGGGTGCCAGCAGTTCACCTTTAGATCACTGCTGTCTTTAACACAGAAGTTACATTAGACTTGAAGGCTGGTAAAAAGCTGCTTTTGAGTACAGGCTGAGTATTTGGGAGGTCTGGGTGCAGCACACATGCAAGGCAGTTCTGCCTGGGATGAGAGACAGAGCTCAGTCTCACTGCACATATGATACAATCTGGCTCATTTCTCGTATCTTGCCTCTGTGTTCATGCAGATAGTTGTGTGTCTTGTGTGTTGTAGCTCCCCTGTGGGACACTCCTCCCTCAAAGTGCTATGTCTTGAGCACTGCTGTGCATCTTTACAGGCTGAAATAGTCACTTCTTATGCCTCGAAGTGCATTTTATTTGAGAAAATTTATTTGATTGTAACAACCCTTTATAGAATTTGATTTTGAGCCTACTAACCTGGTAGGATTAGTGATATTTTAAAAATAATATAGGGATGACATATTTAGCCTTATTTGTAGAAAAGATTTTTGGGAGTAGCTGCATGAGGCTGTGCTAGCCCAGACCGCTGGTGCAGGAGGAGTTAGTGGGGCAGGACATTGGCACTATTGCATTTCTTCACTAGTGTAAATAATTTTAGCAATAGGACACTGCATTCTGGAAATTGTCACAAACCTCTAGTGCACTTTGTGGATAGACGCCAGCTATTTCTAATCCTTTGGGAATCGTCCAGTAGGTAGCTATCTATGTGAAAAACAGTTCCTGATCAAGGGACTGAAAGTCAAAGTCTTTAGCTGGCATAAACTGGAGAAGGTTCAGTATACTGATGGCTACTGATTTCTCAGAGCTGACTCTTTGAATCAGCTGTGAATGCAGCATCATATTTCCAGCCTTTCTCTTCAAGAAATACGGGTATTTTTGGTGGTGACCTTGGTGATTGTAAAGTTCTGAAGTAGCTAAAAGATTAGATTTGGTTCAAAAGCTCTGTTAAATCTGAAGTGTAACATCCCTAACTGATTAAATGAATTGCAGTACTGCGTAGAACAAAACGTTAATTTGCACAGAGATGTTCCAGTTTTGCTTTACACAAAAATGTGAATAGTGCTTGAGGCAGTAAAGCCACCTCTTAAAGGACTTGAACACAAATATGCTACAGGCTTTGAAGAACCAAGATAATTATCTCACTTCTGTCCTTTGATGATAACAAGTACTGGACTTCGCTGTTACTGAGAGTGTGTCCCAACATGTTCAGTACTTTGCTGAACTGCATTCATATTTCTAAATTCACTGTAAAATAATGTCAAGTGATTGTCTACTTAAGGTGTTGTGGTTTACTTCTTGCTATGGAATTACTGATCCTTACAAGGTCTTATCGAGCAGTCCTTGAATGGGAAATTGTAATGTTAAGGTGTCTTCTTGGTGTAACACTCAGATGTGTAAGGTGGTGAAGTAAAGGAAAGATATGGTTTTTCCTCAGGGAATGTGTTTCAAAGAAAGAATTTGGGGTTTGAAGGAAAAAGACAAAGTGGAAGGGTTTTATGGTTCAGAAAATAAAAATAATTAGGAACCTAAAAAGATAGGAAATGAGGGTGCTTTTTGAGGAGAAGTAAGACCTTTGAAGACTCCGGTGAGCTTGTGATAAGCTGCAGTTTGTCTGAACCAAGCACAACATTATTTGAGCTTCCCCAGGGAGTGATTTGAAAAATACCATGGAGATTTGGTCAATGGACTTGTATCATGTTTGTATGCCAAACTGCTGTTCCAGTCACAGTATATTGTTTTAATGCAAAGTCTGCAATAATTCCCTGTTCAAATAGAGCCCACAGGGCTGTAAAGTGGACCTTTATGTCCTTTTTAGAAAGTCCTAAACTGTAAGGTTGAAAGAAGTAATTGGGGTGTTATTTGTTGCTTGTATTGCAGTCTTACATATTGCATGAAAGATGTAATTTGAGGTGCATCTCTTGTACCATAGATAATCACTTCTAATGATCCACTGCATTGGAGAGAAAAAAAACTATGCTGAAAGATGTTTATAATGAGTTGATGTGATGCATCATGAAATTTTAGTGCCTCTAAATGTAACACACTTTACATGGGATTAAAACCCACTGACATTAATAGGTGTGCTTTGATGCCATGAGCTCTGTCCCGAAAGGCTTATCATTTAATGGCACTGAAGACTTAAGGAAAAACCAACCTGTTTTTCGTCTGGGTATGTGCTACTATCGTGTAGGTTTGGAGATGGGCAGAGTAAGACAATTTCACTGTTAAACTGAGTTTAAGGTGTTGTGCACGATACCTGGCTTCCAGCTCATGATTTCCTCTTCAAAGCCCAAAGTTTGGTCATGTTAGAGCCCAGTTTTATGTCAGGGCTCCCTATGTTGTTCATACCAATTTCTGAGTGCAGTGAAGGACCAAGTTTTGATACCAGCAATGGGGCATTGTCACACTAGAGTGCCCACATAACCCTGAATTGTTCCCTAGAAGTCCAGTATCTGAGGTGCTCCCTTGAATTCTAATGTCTCGAGTCTAATGTCTGAGTTGCATCCCTTAACCATGGATGCTTCTCTCAACCACATGCGGGTTTTCATTCTTTAGTAGAAATACTGTTTATTTTCTCTTTTGTATTTTATGCATTTACATGAACCTAATTGCAGCTCCTAACTCTGCTTTGAGAGTTAAGTGGTGCAACAAGATGTCAGTATTCAGAGTGCTTTGCTTTGGAAAAAAATGTTATTGTAACTTGGATGCTCCCTCCTTAGGCTTTTAAAGGCTCATATGAAAGAAACAATAGTAGGATAAAATTAAAAAGATCTGAAAAATGATGAAGTAGTTTTGAAAGGAGGAACTAAGAGAAATACCAAGTAGATTATGTTCAAAGCAAACAGTAGCTGGAGGTGATGATGGCTGGTTTGTTTTAAACTAGGCATCCCTGTTTGAATTCTAATTCATTCCAAACCTTTTTAGTATGGATTATTTGCCTGACAAAAGTTCATAATGCTTCCTCTCTGAAGTATGGAAATATATTCAATGAATAAGAGTAGGAGAGCCTGCAGGAAAGCCTTTCATTTCCTCTGTCCCAGAAACCATAATCCTGCAGCAGAGCAAAGTAATGGCTGGTATGTATCTATTTATCAATGCTATGCATCTAAATGACAGGGTGGATAGTATGTCTGCTTTGCTAACATTTTTTGGTTTTTTCTTTTCTTTTTTAAAATGTTTGTATGGAGCAAGAATTGGGACAGTACCAAAGACAAGTTAAAAATTAAACGGCAATAAAAATAGGTAACTTTATTCCCGTGCATCATACATTAACACAGAGTCTCCAGGTGGCCAAGACACCTGTAGTTCTTCTTTTAAGGGATTTTTCTAACAAAGTTAATGTTGCCATTTCCCACTGTTACATCGAGCCAAAATAAGAAACTTGGTTTTGTTTAAAGCCCCTTAAATTTAATGAAGTTAGGCAGCACTCTGAAAATGGAGTGAGGACATTCTTCACCTAACCTAGCTCCATTCTTCATATAGTGGGATTTACAGTGTGTTGGTCTGCAAATATGAGTCAACTTGAAGTCATCCTTGTTGCAGTGTACAATCATCAGCCTATGCTAGAGGGGAAGCTGCTTTTAAATAACTGAGTTTTCCCTTGCCAGCCTGGATGAGTTAGGGCAACCTTGAAAAGGTCTCATGACTCAGAAATGATGAAAAAGATGGAATTGGGTCAGGTCAATGAAAACATTTTTCCGCAGCTTGACTTGGATGTTTTTTACATTACTTTTTTTGGTGTGAGGTTCCCTCTAGCAAATCCCACTGGGTTTTTTTTGACTGAAATAGGTGATTTCAAACATCCTGAAAATGAAAGAAAATGTTTTCAAGTTATGTAGCTAATAAAAGGACCATCCTTGGTATTTCAGTAATGAAATGCTGTCCAACAAAAAAAAAAAAAAAATCCACCAAAACCCCCACAACCTACATTGTAGAGAAATTCATGAGCAATACTAATTGTCTTGCTTTTATATTCAGTGTCGAGGATTTTTTCATCTCACACATTTATTGAAATGAACTGAGCCTTATTCACTTACTGACATTGTTACCTTTACACACAGAAAGGAGGAAACTGCTTATTGCTCCTATATCAGTAAGTAATAAATACATTTAACTCTTTCTCGGGCATGAGACACATCTAGTATAATTATCTTCAGGATTAAACTTGAAAACTAGGCTGCTGCTTTAGAACCTTCCTCCCTGATGGTGTGCAGAAAGCAGCCATGGTGCGCCGAGGGCTGCCAAAGTCTGTTCCATGTCATCTTGGAACCAGACGTCACTGACTGAGCTGTCTGTACTGTGGTAAAGGTAATGGTGGCAGAAAAGAAACAAGAGGCTTTGTTCTTGAAGTTTTTGCAGAGTTTTTTGCTTACCATTCTTCATTTTTAATTTCTTAGAGGCCCAGAATTTCAGCAAATGAATGGCTTTGCTGTACAAACAGCATATTATGAGTACAGCTTTCCAGCAATACCTTCCTACTCCACCCAAACACTGGGTAGTTTTTGCTTCAGTTTGAAATGCTCAGCCTCTTGGAATGTAAGGATTTTTAATTATGGAATTGAATTTTCCTGCTAATTACAAATCTTTATTTTTAGTTGAAAAAGAGGGTGATATTAGCCAGCAAGGATGCATTTAGGGGATTACAGGAGTCCACTTTGCAAACCGCAATGTAGAAAAGCTTTGTGGGAAAGGCAGTGTGTAATGATAGGTTTCTAGTGAACTTTGATGTGTATGGATTCAAAGAATGAGGGTGTTTGGGCAGCAGCAAGTGTGTTTCTCTTAGATATAATAGGAAAAGACATCCATATGCATTTTGTGTGACTTCAAAAGAGCTAAATCCTACAAAACAAGGAAGGCAAACCAGTTATTTTGCAGTGCACTGCTATTTTACCAGTTTGACTCTGAGTATTATAGCATATGTGAAACTGGAACAGTGGAACTTTTAAGATTTGGAAAAGATGGGTGCAAAGAAGAGCAGACTGTGGTTAGAGTTAGACTAGAGTTAGAGTTAGAGCAGACTGTGGTTAAATAGAATGAATTAAATATAATTCATTCTATTTAATGAATTTTCCTCTTGACATTACACTGGTTATTTGATTGCCTTCTACAATGAGATGATTGGCTTGGTGCACAAGTGAAAACGCTGTTTACTTTTGGTTCAGCAACACTTTTGACACCATCTCCCATAGCACCCATGGGCAAATTGGGGAAATATTCAGTGTGGGACTGAATGGGTGGATAACAAGGTGAATGAAAACCTGCTGGGACTGTTGAGCTCTAAGAATAATGGTTGGCAATTCTGAGTCCAGCTGGTGGCTAAATCACGGTGATGTTCCTCAAGGGTCAGCGCTGGAAACATCAAGAAATGGTTATTTTGGAGCCTGGCTGACACAGCGCAATCTTACCTTGCACAGCTTGTTCCTTGGTCAATAGGTTTCTGGCTGACTGGACAGCCAAGATGGTTTTTTGTTAATTGTCTATAGATTTACTACAGAATTCCAAATGGGCTGAGAGTGGAAGCTGTGTCTCACTGATAATGACACAGGAAGCAGCTGAGAGAATTTTCTTCACAGCCAAAAGGCATTATTTTTACTAATTCACAGCAGTCCAAGTCTGGATTTTGGAAAGACCAAAATCAAACATTCATGGATTCCAGAACTGGGAGCCAAAATAGACCATAGAAGAATATTACATTTTCACTGTAATCTTGCTATTTTTGACTTAAATTTAGAAATATTACATGCAGTTCATTATGTCCTGATCAGATTGGCTTTAATTTGCAGTAGAAGCAAGTTGGGTAGAATTTTCACTGTCTGGGTGTGTTTGCTTCCAGAATGAAGCCTCTTATATTTTAGAAAATGAGCTAATTGCAGATTTAGTTTTGTTTTAACGACGATATCTTCATTGCTGAACTTGTGTGTGTTGAGCAGTGCCAAGCCCAGACCCTGCCTCCACCGCCTGAAACGTGTTTGCTGTGTGTTCTCTTTGTGAGTTCCCCACCAAAAGAATCTGGTGTTTCTCTGGGACCAGCCTGTCTTCATGCAGATGAAGTGATTCTTCTTAAAAATGTCATTCCTCAGTCAAGAATGTGCCTCCAACATTTTGTTTCTAAAACTGAATGATCTTTGTTGCCTCAAGCCTCTTCTGAGATAATAAAACATAATAATTGGCCATGATAAGCGCTTTGTTGAGGCTCTTTCTGCACTGAGTCAGGAAGAAAGCTGTGGTACAGGCAGCAGTAGGTGAACTGACTTCCCTCTACCTTGCATGGCAAAGTCCAAGCAGAGCATTTGTGGCCATGTGGGCTCCAGCAGAGACCAGGGACCCTGCTACCATCTTCAGCTTTTGACTGATTTGCCCCAGCGGCTGAAATCTGCAATAATGTTTTCTCAGGCGTGCTCTGAATGCCTCCCCATTACAGTCTCTGTGCAGCCTTAGACATTTGGAAGTAATTTTATTTCCCACTGTATGCTTGAGGCTTGATTGCTGTCATCTGAGAGTATTTGTATAAGCACTGCTGGCCCATCAGGCTCTTCAGCTCCCTCCTTCACCCTATTCTCCTGCAGGCACCCAGCAATCTGTCCAGCCAGCCTACTTGTGAACTGAATAAAAATGGAGAAAGAAAGGTAAACATGTTTACATCTAACCTTGTTCATGGGATAGCTCTAGTAAGTTAGTTTAAGTGAGTGCTTTTGAAATAAACAGGTACAAGATTGGGATAAACAACGGGGAAGGACCAGTCTGACTAAACTTTGAGCAAAGTTGCTTCTGCACAGTTTCCTGTCCTGTCTGGGGTGTTTACAAGGGTTGAGTCTTGTTTAGCAGCTCAGGACCAGTGAGGTTAAGAGGCAGATATAACACCATCATTTTCTCTTAGGGAATTGAATAGTATAATAAACATTGGATAGTGCTGTGGGACCAGCAAGAGAAAGCCTTTTTACTGGAAGGGATCCCAGTATATTCGGCATTCAGCATGTGTTGGATCTTGTAATAAAAACATTGTTCTTGACTGTTTTGTGTTGGAAATGAAACTTATCCATAAAAAGGCAAGCAAAGCTTCTATTTGCTGGGATGGAGACATAAATCCATGAACCTGTGAGAAAAAGGGGAAATAGGGGCCACCAGACAAATGTAGGGTAGCATTGATTCCATCCATTTAAGTGTAGAAACAGTTGTATACTTCAGATACTGATTTAAAATTAATTTGGAGTTTTTTAACTGTATCCTAAGCATAATTTTTCCTATTCAGTTTTCCCCTTTCAGTCAAAATTGAAATCACAATGATGAGTGGAAAACAGATTTATTTATTCTGGCACAATTTTATGGACGAAACAAACCCTGGCTTCCAGGTCACACTAAGAGAACCCTTTACCTGAGAAGAAATTATTTCTTCTCCTGAGTCAGGGTGTATTGTCCTGCTGTTGCTTTCTGCTTCTGGACTATGGCTTAGAGCTTGGAGGCTGCTTGGATCATCTTGGTCGATGATCTCAGAGGGTGAACTCCCACCCCTTAGGGGCCAGCCAGAAGCAACTGGCCAGATGCAGGGTATGGCTTTAGGAAGGCTTCACTGATGGTCACAGCAATTTCAACCATTAATTGTCTTCCTGGGAGCTGACTTGCACCTTGATGTTTCGCAGTATTTATGCATACTTAGTGGTATTTATGGCCTCTGCAGGAAAACCAGTTGAGCTTGCAATTTTCCAGCTGAAAATAAAACGTTTTAAGATTTTCTACCTCGTTTAAGAGAACACCCTGGAACTTTTCTACTTCTGAAGACTTGCAGCTCCTTGTCTAGAGAGTTGACCTCCTCGATCACATGGAAAGTCACTTGGACTTAAAAGCATTCAGTATCTTTTATTCTGTGGAATGCTGTTAAAAAAGCTTATTAATTGCCAACTTTGCAAATTACCCTCAAGGATCTTTTTTAAGCAAGAACTCTGGAGGATGGATTAAGCCCCCCCACCTCTTTTCCTAAGAAAAACTTCTGATGAAACCTGGTTTCCTACAGGTTTGTGTTTCAAACTGTGTGCCTTTGTGCATTCCCAGAAGTATAATGCAAGGGATTCGGAGGTGGGGTGTTAATTTAGAGCTCCCTTCTCTTCCTAAATGTGTATGTGCACAAAACTGATGAGACTGTGCATCAGTTCAGTCTTTTATTAGGAAAAGATTTCAGATTCATCCTCGTGTGTACCTGTTAAGTATTTAGGTGAATTCTCTCTGTTAATCATTATTAACAAGAATTGTTTCTGTGCAACAACTGCAAAATAGATTTTGTATTTGTCAGCACTCCCAAAAACTATCTGATTTTCAGAATAATTGGTGTTTACATTATCATTTGTAAGTCACAATAATTTGGATAATACTTAATTACTACAAAAAAAATTACCAAAAGGAAAACAAAACAGGCAGTCTGATTCTTATTGGAGTAAATGAGAGGTTATTTCCCATTGATTTAACGAGATCTGGATCAAGCCCTGTGTTGTTGCAGCAGGCTGACAGTAAAACATTATTAACACCAAGCTGCTCTTGTCCCTGTCTTGGCAGCCTGTACACATGCACAATGGTACATCTGCAGGATGATTGTTAACATGGCTCATCTTTCACTTTGATTTGCTTCTGCACCTCTGCTTTGTGAGTCAGCAGGATTAACTTTTGTAATTCATATCTTGAAACTCAGCTTTTCATTTTCTAGCTTTTTTAAACTTTAAAACCGCTCTATCTGTGTAATCTTATATTTCCCTATGCTATTCACAAACCAGTGTGAGGATGACAAAGAGAGGATGAGAAGATCCCTGTGCAAGCTGTTTTATTTCCAGCCTTTTTTCATTAAATAACTATACTCTTCTGTTCTAGTCTTTTTATGTTAAGCAATGCAAAAGAATTGGAGTTTGGTTACAGTGTGCATCAAGAAGCTCCTGCTGGCAGAAGAAAGCCTAAAACTGGCAGACTATGCTCTCAATACCAGTCATCATCTTTTCTGCCTTTGTTAGACTGTGTTCTCAACCACTGTAGGTCTGTCATCCTCTAGGCTCCTTTAATTAGCACATTGGTAGGACCAGGAAAAATGTGATGAAATGGAGCTGCTTTGATGCCAAATGCTTTTCTTTTCCTTGCCGTTTCATCTGTGAACCAAAGATGTTCATGTCTGCAGAAAACACTCATGTCTGCAGGATTTGCCAGAGCCATTTATTTTCTTCCAGTAGGTCATTGAAATATATACTCCTGTCCTTCATATAGCTGCCATCACCTCAGCTGCAGTAATGGTGGTTCAGTACTTTTACTTTTTATGGTGCACATTTTTCTGGTGTTACTTTCCCGCTCTCTTCCTGTGTGGCTTTCTGTCTGTCTTTTCTATTGGTTCCATGTCCAGGCCTTACTTTCCTCTTTTCATGTGCAAGATGCAAACCAGAAGTCAGTGAAAGCAATATGGGCACAATATTGTGAAGTAAATAACTTTAAATAGGAAACAAAACAGCAGTAAATTTCCAGGTGTTGCTTTCAAAACGATGTGGTGAAAAATTGAAACTATTTCATATGCTGTCTTTTAAAATGCTTGTCCTGTTGTTGGCTTGTTGAGGAGTGGAATTAACCTTGAGAGAGATTTACTTGAAATTAAAACAAGCTCAGCACAAACCCAGAGCAGGGTGTGCCTTCCACACCTGGTCTGTGCGCAAACTTTGACACTTGCTCATGATGACTGATGAACACTGACAGCCATCTAGTGGCTGGGATGACATGTTGGGTCCCCTGTCCCCTTCCTTCCCCNCTGGGCCTAGGTATTTCAGTGCCTGGTGTGATTTTCACTTCCCAGCTGCTGATGCATAGTCTCTGTGTCTGATGATCCAGAAAATTAGCTATAACTGGCTGTTTGACTGCTGATAAATTAGTTCTTTAAGTAAAGCCCATACTATAACACATCAACGTATAGCAGAAAAAATAGCCTTTTACTTTGCTTTTCATTGAAATACTTCTTTTGAAGGTTGGTTATTGTGCAAGCTCATGGATGAATGAGGCCTTAAATATATCACTGAGTATTTCTCCTACCTTGCCTTTTATATTTGCAGACTGCTTTGAAACGAAGTAGGTTTTAAAGCCGTTGGTTCTTTAGTTAGGTCCAGTACCACCTAGAGTTGTACTTTTTTGTTGGTAAGAAAGGAATTGGTTAATGGCCTAGCAGATCCTTCTGCCTCATTAAAAATTTCCAAAGCTGCTTCTCAAGCCACTCAGCACCTTGTGTTGCAACTGTAGAGGTAGAAAGAACATGTGATATATAAAGAGTTTGTAAGTTGGTCTCTGTGATTAAAGCAAACTTGAAAATTTCCAAGGCAGAGAGGAAATGGTAGAATGATTTCCTTTGCTGCCTTTGCTGGCCTGGGTGTAGCTGGATAACATGCCTGCAGTTGAGGCCTGGGAGTAGAATGTCAAAACGTTCTTGTGAAAGGATTTGGCTTTGAAATAGCTGCCCTTTCCAGGTTACTCTTTCAGTGTAATGCACTCACAGCAGAAAGAAAAACTAGAAGCACTGAATGTAATCAAAAGATGTACAATTGTGTTTTCTGGCAATATTATGAAGTGGTGGGGTTTGGTTTTTTTTAAAAAAAAATTATTTTTATTCTTTTGGCGGGTTTTTTTTAAAAATTACTATCATATCCCCAGTCTGATAGGGAAGCATACTTCTGAGTAGCTTTCAGAAGCTGGTATGTGCTTTTTTTCCCCTTCCTTTGTCTGCTTCTTTCCCAGCCGCTGAGTGGGACCCAGGCAGAAGCTAGTCACCATCTGGCTCAGCTCTGATTTGCCAAAGCAGTTGCTATGTGGTTTATTTGAAGTTATGACAGAATGCTGACTTTGGGCTCAATAACTTAGAAATTTCATTTATGCAAACTGCTGCTTTTTTGAACGGCACAACGAGTTCTGCGGGCGATAAGTTAAAGAAGACATATAGACCATGTGCCAGACATCTGGGGGGAAAAGGCTAAATATGTCAGACAGTGCATTATGTCATGCTCACAAGGGAGAAGTGAGAAGTGTGGTTTCCAAAATATGATCTGCAGCTTGGAAAATGATTCTCACAGTGTCATAAATGGACTGTACAGCACTCTTGGTTGATGTCTTTACTTCACACTGAAAACATTTCCTCCTGAGCTTCTGCAGCACCTCTTCAAGCCATTTGGTCTGTTGGTGTGATGAAGCGATTAAAGAGGAGCTGACCTGGTGAAAATTTCAATCTGAGTTTGTGTTAGAAAGCTGCTAGTGATGGCAGGCAACAGTTAATGACACATCTGCTCCCTTTCTTCAAGCTTTGACATTGATGGAGTAACTGGACTTGAGATGAGACACGAAGCTGAAATTCCAAATCTGTTCATATTTATTACTTTGTAATTTTTGTTTACATCTGGTTTAAATTAGGACAGAAATGTATAGAACAGTGAATTATCCTTGTGCTTAGAGCAGTTAATTTTTGTACTAGCAACAGGTTTGTTTAAACAAACAATGGTTGTGGTCTTTGACTGAATGTGCTCTATGTATATAATTGACCCTATTCCCAGTCTTATCACTTAGAAATCAGGCCTGTTTGGGAATTTTCAGTAGTGGTTTTAACTGGATTGTCCAGTTTCAAAGATATTTTTGATAGGAAGGATTTCTATGGTTAGATGAAGCTCCCACCCACGTAAATTCAGTCTTCTCTGCAGTATCTCAGGGGTCAGGAGAATAATTTTTGGACTGCGAATGACAGCTTTGCTGTGTGTGACTCAGAGTCTGTCTTGGCACTGGGATTCTTGGTTTGCAAGTTGTGACACATGGTCTAGGGACAGCCTGGGGGCAGTTCATTGGTTTTGCGGCGGCTTGCTCCTTTAGAGGATGAAATATTCACTGGGACAAAGTGAAAAAATCTCTTTTTGCTGCTAGGGCGTTCTGTGAAATGTCGGATGCACAAGCAAACTTTCCTCTTTACTTGTTTTTTGAACTCTTTTGCAGACATGTTTTAATTATAGAAGATACTGAGGTATACTCACTTCATGGTTAAAAACAAACAAAAAAAAAAAAATCCAGGTATTTAGAGTGTTGGCTACTGAGTAGGAAGAAAGCAAAGACATAGACTTAGATATGGGTTTCTTGTTTTGAAGATTTGATTCTCTGTGCTGGTATTCTCTGACACCAGTAAATAAACCTCACCCAATAAATGGGGTTGTCTTTTTTCTTTACCCCAGCAGCTGCTGTGTCTCTGGAGCACTGTCCCATCTGGCTGTGTGATCCAGCAGGGAACAGGCAGTGTGTGACGTTCCAGAGAGAAATGTAACAGGTTCTTCTCCCTGGGCAGACATCTCCAATGGCCTGTGCTCAGAACTTACACAGAGCAGGGAGTTGGCAGGAGTTCTCTGGGCAGAGGTAACACCCCCCTGAGCACATTGACATCCAAAAATTCATGAGGCAAAGTTCCTTTGTTACTGTGGGGGAATTGGTGACTCTGTTTTACTTCTTTCTGATCAAGAAATAGATGAAAAATAAGAAAGACATATGTCTTAAAAGTCCTTAATATCAGCTTCAGTTATGCTGGCGTATTGTTTTCTCTGTGTATGTGATGCTGCTTCTCATCTCCAGATGTGCTCTTTCCTTGTCCAGTCCTATTCCTTTGATTTCATGGTTGGAAAATGTGTTGTATATTCTTTCCTCTGTCCCAGGAGAAGATGAAGAAATAGCCTGTACTCAGAACGGCCAGATATACCTGAACAGGGATATTTGGAAGCCCTCACCATGCCAAATCTGTGTCTGTGACAACGGAGCTATTCTTTGCGATGAAATCCAGTGTCAAGATCTGCTGGAGTGTGAGAACCCCCAGGTGCCCCCGGGAGAGTGCTGTCCTGTGTGTCCCCATACAGCACGGGATTTCGAGCCCACCATTGGTAAGAGCCTTTTCTCATTTGGAAGGAGGGACAGCCCAAAGAACTGGCAGCTCCTGATATTGAAGTTTCTAATAGTATTTCCATGGTGAAATTTTAAATCTGGAAATAGTAGATACTTGACAGTTATCTTCCATCTTGGACTGTACCACAGCTGACTCTGGAAATAGTTTGCTTTAGGCTATTAGTCTGCTATAAGCCCGAATAGCTTTGCATCTATAAGGTTTGTCTGAATTCCATTTTGATATTTTGAGGAGGTCAAATTCTGGCTTGTTTCATGGTTCACCTGAAACTGAAAGATAAATATATATAAGCAAACATATTAAGATAAATATGTATTGAATATATAACTATGTATACTAAGTTCTTTCTTTAAAATGCTCAGTTTAGGGAACCTCTAATAGATGAGTAAATGTAAACAGTGTAAAGTGCTTCCCCAAAGTGAAAACGTGAATCCTTTTATGAGACTTAAAAATAAAACAAGCATGAAGTATTATTGACTCCCTGTTTGCAACCTTTCTGTTATATACCTTAAAGATTATGTCTTTTCCAGTCGAGTTCTCCTTGGGGAGACTTGGATAAAGGAATCCCTCCTCAATTTTCCTAAAAGAAAATTTCTTGCCTTGCAGTTAAAGCTACATAATACTGTACATTGAATTATTAGAACTACATTAGGTGTATAATAATTAATTTCTTCAGGAGATATAATTGCTGTTGATCAACTTAATATCAAACAGAGAAGTGATAAAGACCAAAGGAGGAACTTGTGTAATTGAGCAATGGAGCAGATGTGGTGAGCATTAATAAATAGATGGTGCATCCTGCCATGTTTTGGGAGGCATTAGGCCAACACCAACAGGGTACACCCAGCTAATATCAAGGCAGTATGGACATATTCCCAAATTCCTTGATGTTATTTGAGGTATCCTCTGAAGGATTTTTATGGGCATGAATGTGGCTATATGGCTCTGAATGGAGGCACATGGTAGTGCAGGTGCTTTTTAGACAAAAAAAGGTCAAAAATCCCTCTGTCAGCGGTGTCTTTTGAAAAATACCATGTAATAGGTTGTGGATCCATCATCAATGCTTATACTGAAGTTAGCAATAAAGCTTTTCTTGACTTCCCTGTCAGTCATTAGGCCAGCATCTGACAATCCTCCGTAAGATACTGTGCTTTCCCAAAGTGTTTATTGTTATTCTGTGCAATGAGGAAAAAAGCTGAGAATCAGGGGACATTTTTGCCAACTGTTCCGTTTCCTCACACCAGAACAAGGGAGTAAGTGTGTCCCTGGGAATACCCCAGCCCCCTCTAGGCAACACACCATCCCCTCTGCATCCAGGATCAGGGGTGGCTCTAGCTGCAACACCTTCACTCAACTCTTACCGTGCTCTGTCTCTCTGGGTAAAAACATTAATTTCTTCTCTTTTCTTCTTTTGTCCTTTTTCATAGGTAGAGGAAGAAAGGTAAGATTTCCTTTACTTTTTTTTTGGTAATGTATTACAACTGTTAAAACACTCTAATGTATCGCCTTGAAGTGCCTCACAAAAGATATATATAAGCTCTGTTTAAAACACTTAGTTCTTTCTCTTGGTCTTCTCTTGTGGCTAGGGAGATTGCAGTCCACATGAAAAAAAAAGTTGGGATGCAGGCGAAAACCCTGATCTTAATGCGGAGAATCCCCTGTCTGAAAATCCCTGCTGTCTACATCAAAGGAATTCTAGTTTGAGTAGATTGGTTGTTTCACCTCTAGCAGTGCCACAGACTGAGGGAAGGGACCACTATGTCAGTAGATGCTGAACTATTAAAGCTTGCAGCTGGTTTTTGTGCTGAGACTCAGCTGCCCAGGGGGCAGGAGTAGCACTGGGATCATGTGTCCTTGCCCAGAGCCACGGTTCTGTGTGCAGCTTCTCTCGTGCGCGGTTAAAGGGAAGACCTCTTCTTACAAAGGAAATTAAAATGAGACTGCGTTTTAGTTATAAATAATAAATTTATTAATAAAGTCTCATAAATGGACTGGCAAGATAGTACGCAACTACGAGAAAAAATTGAAATAATTTTTAGATGACCAAGTACATACACTCACCAAAACTGAGTACTCTCTGTGCAAAGGTAGTTTATGGACTGTGACCACCTTATTATTACTTGATAAACAAGGCAGGAAATTTTTTATCTCTGCAAAGTTCTCTTTTTTCCTTAGAAAAACCAGTTATGACCAATTGGTCTAAATCCAGTTATTTGATGTAACATGTAATCACTGTCAACGCATTCAGCTCAAAGAAAAGTTAATTGTCAAATGCTGTTGTCCTTCACTCTGAAGCTATGCAATATTGTTGTCTTCTATCCCAAGGCTGCAGATGCATTTCTATGTCCATGGATTTGATAATACACATTTTAATTTAGTATCTTGAAGAAATGGAATCTGAATGCTGCTCTAGGCTCTGTATTGCACATGAATCAAATCATCCAGTAACAGAACTCCAACATACTTTCTAGCACTTTCTAGCAGAAAATTTTCAAATTTTGCAGTTTGATTCTTCTTTCGAACAGTGTGTTTTACAGCTAGAGAATAATGTGAATTTATAGCCTTCATTTAATCAGTGTCCATAGTCATTAAAATAATACGGATTATTTGTCACAAGTTCTTTAATTTAGTCTTATTACTTCATTAGAGAAGCCTTATTGCAGTCACAGGGATGGTATTGGTGGAACTGATACGGGTAATTGTACTTGCATTTTTTTTCTGCCATCTGATGTTTTGCTATCTTTTTCCTACAGGGACAAAAAGGAGAACCTGGAATAGTGCCACCTGTAAGTCAATATTTTCTTCATTTATCAGCACACCCTAGAAGTGTGCATGTTAGTGCTTTAAAGCAGAATTGCAGGAATGAAGGAAATACAACAGAACTGTACAGCCTAGGAATGAAAGGAGTGGAATTAAGTATGCTGTTTCACATATGTAACATGAGAAATTACTGTGAATTGCATTTTGGGAAAAGTTCTTACTGAATTAAAGCTGCCATAATATTTACTTTTATAGTTAGAATTTTGTGGAGGTATAATGGCAAATTAGTATCTAGAAAGTGGTGAAATAAAATATCACTATCTCTTTTTTAATTCCTTTCTATTGTGAAGACAGATTTAAATAATCAATAAGTTGAGCCTAAATCATTATAATTCTCTTATTTATTTAATCTTTTTTAGTGTAGCAGTGACACTTCTAAGATTTTACTCACATTGCCAATAAAAAGACTCCAAACTGGAAAAAGATAACCAGTGGAAATTAAATTTACTTTTTCCCCCCCTTTCCCTAAAAAACCTTTTAACTTGCTTGGTACTTTAATGTCCTGCCTTGCTATTTGCTTTTCAGTAACTGATTTTCTGTAGGGCAGTCATGGCAGATACAGCCATGATGTGTTGTA
The DNA here is from genome assembly GCA_013397955.1 of Grantiella picta. NCBI lineage: Eukaryota > Metazoa > Chordata > Aves > Passeriformes > Meliphagidae > Grantiella > Grantiella picta. Next base: position 1,642,840 of record VZRM01002384.1, read on the forward strand.
ACTTTAATTTCTATTCCCTGCTCTAGGTTTCAGGGATACGGGGCCGCCCGGGACCAGCCGTGAGTATTTTCTGATCTTCTGTTTCTCTGTTGAGGCATCTGCCACTTTCTGACATTTTTGGTTTGTGTTGTGAGGGTGATGTGAAGGAGGATTCTTCTGTGCCTTAGCTGGTATTGTCTGCAGAGCTGCTGGGTTTGAAGAGGCAAGGAGATGATGGGCTGTTTTTACCAATCTCAGGGTGCTCTATACTGTGGCTGAGCAAAGAGCAGTCCTGAACTAGCAGGGAGGGTCTCTCAAACCTGGACATCTCTGCATGAAGAGCCTCCAGCATTCAGAAACCCTTTGCTGAATTAACCTGGGGAGCACATGAGCGATAAAACCACTTTGTAGATCTCTGCATCTTGGTTCTACTACCTTCAGGCAATGTACAGTTGAGAAGAAATACTGAATACTTGGTGATTATAGATGTTTGCTTCATGAGGATGTAGAAAAAAACCCACAAATTAATTTTCAAATAACCATTGGATTTTATATTTTCAGAGCTTTTTTAACCATTAGGTAGTTTAAAAGAGCCTTAATATTTCTGGTCTTTTGTTTAGGGACCTCCAGGCTCACAAGGTCCACGAGGAGAACGAGGACCAAAGGGAAGACCTGTAAGTAATTAAATATCTCAGAAATAAAGTACCTGAACCAACATCAAAAGATTAGATGGCTTTAAACTGTCTCTATGTCTTCTAGAGTTATCAAAACTGGCCTTGTATTTTCCAGGAATCAGGTAACAAACAGGGAAACATTTCTATTTCATTGTTCCTGGGGTAGATTGAAACCTGAATATTTTGAGGGAATTGACAGAGGCTTAGCAGTAATTCCACGAAAAGCTTTCTCAACAAACACTCTCAGACAGAACTGGAACATCACGTTCCCTTGATTAGAGCTTGATGCCTGTTTGCTGGTGACTGCTGCAAGCAGTAACAGTGTGAGCTGTGTGGCTCAGAGCACTTCAGAAAAGACGAAGTTCAGAAGTTAGCAGGAGTTAATATGTGACTACATTTGTTGGTATGCTGGTGAATAATGTAACCAGGATTTCTCAGTGGAAATAAAGACTTCATAAGGGAATTTCGGTGTCTGCATGTGGAGAACCACAGAAAGGCCAAAAAGGAGTGCTGAAAATACCCAAGATGACATGTTCCTTTTGAAAAAGCTAGGTCAAAGAGCAGAAGCTGCTAAAAGCAGAGTTTAGAGTCAAATCATTGTAATTTCAATGTGGATATTTTCTGTCCCCCAGGAGGGAGCAAGCCAATACTGAGGTTAGGCATAGGCCTAAACCAGACTCTCTTGCCCTGTTTCCAGTGTGTGCCTGTTGTCTGTAGATGGTAATGAAATTTTTAAAGCAGTGGACTAAGTGTGTAGGCTCTTTGAGATGGTTGCCAAGCCACTGCTGCTCTTCAGATCTCCGTAAGACATTTGTCTGAAGAATGAGTATCAAAATGTTTAATGGAACTCTGGGAGTAATTGTGCAATCTTGGGGGTGCACAGAGGAGTTTTGACTGCGTTTTCTGAATCAGACTGTGTCTGAAGTGCTTTCCTAATGTGCAGTATCGTCAGTGAGATGCTAAATAAATTCTGATTCCCTGCCATGCATCCCTTGTGTCTCTACAGAGTGGTGGCTACAAGCACCTAAAATACCAACAGGCTGTAAATGGCTTTGAGTCCTTTTGACACAGGTTATTATTCTGCTTTCAAGGAACAACAAAGGATTGAGAAGCAATCAGCTCCTTTGCAGATGTTCTGTCAGAGGTTCTGGTGAGCTGTGTGCGTGCCAGAGTGTAGGTCTGAGACCACAAAGCACTGCTCTCAGAAACACAGTGACTGCTAGTGAGGGGTTTTATTATTATTTGTGGAAAAGAAAGGTTAGCTCACACTTGCAATTTATATTACGAAAACCCCTTATAGAGCAGATAACCTTTTAAAGACTGCCTTTACAAAATTAATCTGGGTAAATACATTACTACTGACTGGGGATGTTACTAACACAATAAGCAATTTCCAGGCTGTTTATTTACTTCCTCAGATGATTTTTTGTTGTTCCCTAAACTCTTGCTCCTCCTCACTAGCGAGCAGAAGGAACTCAACCTGGCTGTGAATCTTTGCCTTTTAGGCAGGACCCTTGGCTGTAAAGTGGAGTCAGGAGTATTAGCATATTTTTTACACCAGGTTTTTTGCTAGTGGAACAGCGAGAGACATCTAGGGAGTGTCTGCATTTTCCAAATGCATCGAGGGAGGGGGAGTTTTGGACTATGATGACATTTTAGTTGTTTACAAATGATCCATTGAAGATGGAAAGTAAACTTGGACATCCTCAGAACCATTCATATGTTTTTCTTTCCTTGTGGATTTACACTGGATTTTACTTGCAGTAGCAGTTTAAGTAGGTAGAAGTTTGGGAGGGTTCTACCATGAGCTGCATTTTCCTTTTATTTCATTACAAGCGAAACCTTTAATTGTTTCCTGACGAGCAGCAGCTATGCGCCAGAATGAGAAAATTGTATGTTTAAGCGGTGCCACCTCGTGGCATTTGTGAGAATATTTTTCCTTTTCCCTTTTCCTTTTTCTTTCTCTTTTTTCTTTTTTTTTTTTAAACTTCACTGACATTAAACTGGTGAAAGAAAATGAAAGGGTTTTTTCTATACAACAAAACATATAAATACTGTAAAATAAGTAACATTATAATCAATATTTTATTTAGAAAACCACTAAACTGGTTGTATACCACTGGTTAGTTGCTGTCTATAAATACAGCCATGCATTTTGGTGACTTTTTGGTTTTGAGGTATGCAGTTGCATTTTTCTCTTGCAGCAGTTTGAGTTTTGGTGAATAAAAAACAGATCCTTTTCTAAAAAGAAATTTAAAAAGGGCATTTTTTTCTATTAGTTTTTTTTTAAGGTGTCTTGTTTCGGTATTGAAAATCAGCAATCCTACAAAAACTTGCTAAATTCCTTATAGGCAACTGTGGTTTTGTGCGGTTTTTTTGGTTTGTTTTTTTCTCTAATGCTTAGCTTTGTTTTCTTTTTGTTCTGAGGACAAACAAATAAGGTATCTCATTCTTTTCCTCCTTGGGACAGTAAGCACTTTTAGGTTTGGCCGTGTGTACTTGTATGTATAATAGATACATTGCAGAATAAAGTTTTGTATTAGAACCTTCTGCTTCCATCCAACATGCACAAACCTTCTCATTTGTTCAGACTACCATCTATTCATAACTCCTTTCGTCAACCATGCTAGTTCAAACCATACCAGTTCAGATATAAATTCTAGTGAAATGTGTTGCAGACACAGTCCTCACCTCTTGGAAACACCAGCAATCTGTCTGATTATTAATTGTGTTTGAAT
>VZRM01002386.1:0-12004 GCA_013397955.1 Grantiella picta
CTTACTCAGTCGGCTCTGTGTGGCTCCTCCCAGCCCCGCAACAGCTGATCCCGCAGGGGCTAGAAGCCATGAAGCAGGCCATGAAGTGGAGAAAAGGATCATTGCATCAGCACCTGTATCGATCAAACCTGGGATTTGAACTCGGTGCAGATGTGCTTTCGGCATGATGAGGGTACAAGTCATCTCTGGTGACGCAGTAGAGATAGTTGCAGCCCAGTAGACCTGCGGAAGTCCTGGCAGTTCAGTGCTGTTACCTCCGCCAACTTGCTGATCTACCCTGGGAACAGAAGACTCAAAAGGCAACAATTGAGCAATGTGAGTCTTTTCAGGGATGGTGACAGGGGGATCTGATGTGGAAACTGTGGCATGAATCTGGCCTGTAAAGTCAGCATCTAGAACTTCTGGAAGAACAAGGATCCCTTGGCTGATGGCATCAGGCCCTCCCACAAGCAGCACACTGAATCCCTGATCTAGGGGTCCATACACATCCAAGGGAATCCTCTGCGCATCGCTAGATTCTAGGACGACTGTTGCTGAGGTGTAGGCATTGACTCGGGCTGAGCCTTGGGTGCCGTCTCCACATTGACTGGACAGGCCTGCGCCGCCGCCCTGTTCTGGGGGAACTGTCATGATGGGGGGCAAATTCCCCTTTTTGCACCCCTCTTCACGTTTCCCAACAGGGGTTGACCATCTGCATGGTACTTGGACCTGCAATATTCTGGACAGTGACCTGGCCTACCACACCTCCCGCACTGAGGAATTCCAGTCCCCAAATTTTCCTTCTGCTTTGATTTGACTTGTTTCCGTTTGTTCCCAGCTTTGGGTTGTTTTTGTCCTTGATCAGGGGGTTCCCGACCAGGTAATAGAAATGCAGCCAAGGCGGATTTCCCTGGACTGTCTACCTGCACCTTAGCGCAAGCTTGTACCATGTCTGTGACTGAAGGATCCCCTGGAGGGCATATATGATCTTTCTACACTCGTCGTTGGCATTGTCTCTTCCCAACTGCTTGCACAATATCTGTCTCAATGTATTATCTTCCACCTGCTTTTCCAAGGCTGCTGCTAGCTTCTCTACAAAGGTCAGGAAAAGCTCAGATTGCCCCGTATTTTTGAATACTGTGTTTGTGGGACGATCATCTCCATAGTTTTTACAATGGCTCCCATATTGAGCTGTTGGGCTTGCTCCAGAATCCGAGGATCCCAAGTAGCTTGGACGTTGGGGTTAGTAAAATATCCTCTACCCATAAAGACATCAGCCCCAATCATGCCCCTAGGGTCCTCAGGAGGCAAGGACATATTCTCCTTTACCTGTTTTTCAACCATCATTCTCCAGTTGTCCTCAAAAACTGCATATTGCACGGGGTGAAACGAGACTTGAGCCAAATACGAAATATCAAATGGAGCAAACAGATCACTATTTATCACTCTAATAATTTGCATACTATGTGGAGAAGAGATCCCATAAGTCGTTACCTTGGAGTAAAGGTCATTTAAGACCTTCCATGTAATGACGTCATGCTTGCTTTTCTCATCCGAGTTCGGGTCAGGCACAAACACCGGAAAAGCCTGAGTGTCTCCCTGTAGGAAGCTAGCATCACCTTGACCTGCCGCAGCAGCTCCACGGCTCCCCCTTCTTCTTGGCATCCCTAATCTCTTTATAAGGTCCCAGTGTCCTGTATCCAGAGTGCCCTGCTTTACTGATTCCCAGAAATGCAGGGAGTCCTGTGGGCCTAATGGCCCCGCACTGTTCTGGCATCTCCAAAGGTTGCTCAGAAGCAAGTGCTTCTTTTGCCGCCCCGCCAGCGCAAGCCTTTGCCCGGGAGGAAGGAACCCCTCTACGTCACTGTCTGAATCGTCAGCATAGGGCTTGCTATCTGCGAGCCCTATGACAAATGACGGGGTCTGGCTGGACGCAGTCTCCGTGCCGAGAAATGGCACAGTGGTGGGATTGGGGGAGGGGCAAGAGGATGATGGCAATACAGGAGCGGCATCGGGCGCGCTCGCCGAGTTCATTGGCACAGCGTCAGTTAAAATCTCTTGCTGCGTTGGCACAAAAGTGGCTGGATCAGTGCGCTGTGCCAAGGCTGCGTCTGCCACTGAAACCGTCAGAGGGACCGATACTTCCCGTCTCGGTCCTGGATCCCTCCACACCCCCGCCGCCAATTCAGCTGACGCCGCGGCATGGAGCCCAGATACCTTCCGGGGTCTTGGGGCAGGCACTTCTGCCCCAGTCCAGCCTGCGTGCTGGACACGCCGCAAGCAGATCTCCACCATATCTCAGCGGAATCCGACCACTTCGGCCAGTAAATCCATTAAAAACCAAGATGAAGGGGGCAAGTCTGGTGGAGACCCAAAATCCCATGTACCTAATTGGCAGTGAGTCTTCGCTAGCAGCACTTCAGTGGACATGTCAATCAGGTCTCCTTGACCGGAAGCACTGCCGGCCGGAGGCTTCTCTTCCGATTCCCGCACGGCCCGTGCATCCCGTGCAGTCCGCGTGGCAGCCAGGATTTCTGAGTCCACGGCTGTTCCGGACGGAACCGGGGCCTGCCGCTGTCCCGCCCGCGTCACGGCAGGGCAAGCAGTTTCTGCACTCTCAGTTCCTCCACCCGGGACAGCCCGTGCCACGGCTGGCAGCTCCGGCGGGGGCCCGGATGGGAGGAGAAGGGCGGCGCCATTCCACGGGGGCAAAGAGGGGGGGAACGCTCGCCGCTGCTGGTGTTCTGTGGCCAGCCCGTTCTCCCTCTTTCTTTAGCATCTCTGCTGACTGGTCATTTGGATGGGGTTAAGTGGGCAAAATAAAATAATTTGGAGAGTTATACTTGCTCTTTTTGGACCCATCTGCTGCTGACTGTGGGGCTGTGGGGTCAGTCTGGGTCGGGGTTTTGTCCGTGCGGTGCTTGCCGATCAAAAGCAAGGAGTCCAGGCAGAGAACTGCGTCCAGCTCTGCAGTGTAAAATTCCTGTTCCCTTAACACGTCCCAGACCGATCGCCATGTCCAATGCAAATGAATGGTTTTCTTGTCTCCAAATGCAATTTCTTTCCACAAAGCCTTCCCAACCTTGAGCCACAAAGGACAGTCCACGTCTGTCTGTCACACTTCTGGAACCCATTTTCAGTGGCCCAGGTCATTAACACCCTGGTAAGATGTTGCTTCCCTGTGACCGCCGGGTCAGACCAGGGATCTTCCAAGAAGGCTCGCAAAAGTTCATCTTTTGGTATTGGGGGGGTCCATTTCCATCCCGAGCCGAGCCGAGCCGCGCCACGCGGCGGGTGGGGGAAGGGAAAGGTTGCCTTGCGTACCTTCGCGGTGCATGTAGTACGTGTCGGTGGTCATCAGATGTCGCAGTTGGACCGTTAGCAGAGTGAAGAGCTGCGTCCTTTCAGAGAGCTAAAAGAACTACTTTTTTAAATAATTAACAGATTTATATACACATCAGAAGGCTGTTCGGATTGGGCCAACAGTCATCCGGCCCCCAGGGATTGATTGGCCCAGGCGTTTGACCGCATGTATCCAAAGGCTGTTTTGGATAAATGAAACTTTATTTATAAAACATAGAAGAAGAGGAGAAAATTCCCATGGGAAAGGTTTCTGTGCTGCCATAGCAGATCAGGCAGGAGACAGGAGAGGTGGCCCAAAGGAGCTGCTTGCCCTGAGCCAAGGACTTTTCTGTGTCTCGTGCTCTGCCAGGGAGGAGGTGCACTAAAATCTGGGAGGGAGAATGGCTGGCACAGCCGTCCTGAACTGGCCAAGGGGATACTCTGTGCCATAGAACATCATGCCCAGTATGGGGGAGTTACCCAGAACAAAGGGCTGATTGGGGTTTGGGGACTGGTTTGGCATTGGTTAGCAGGTGGTGAGCAGTTATAATGCGCATCACTTGTTTTCATGTGTGTTCTTTGTGTGTTCTCTCCCTCTCAGCATATTATTATTATTATTATTATTATTATTAAACTGCATTTAAATTATTAAGCTGCTTTTGTCTCAGCCCGTAAGTTCTATTTTGCATTCCTGAGTGTGCTACTTCTCCTGTCAGGGGCAAAGTGGGTAAGCAGCTTCATGGTGCTCGGTTGCCAGCTGACGTTCCTTTTTGATAACTGATGTGGACCATGGTTTGAGATAATTCCCAGGTGCCAGCTTCTGAGTCCTCCAAGGCAGCTCCAGGAAGTGTTTGGTCCATGTTCATGGTCCATGCCAGCAGCTGCCTGATAACCCCAGGCACTTTCAGGAGCACTGGGATTTGCTCTGAAGGCAGGTGAAGTCCTAGGTAGTCTCTACAGAGTTTTCTAGAGCAGGTCCCCACAGAACCCTATGTATGCCGGGGAAGGGCTGAGCCTGGTGGCTCTGCTTGACCTGTCACCAGCAGCTGGTGAATATTTGAGCCCCCTGTGGAGATGGCAGAATGTTGCTGGTAGAAGCTCACTGTGAGGTCACAAAGCTCCCTGTGGAGTCGCAAAGCCAGGCCCTGGTGTGCAGTGTTGGTTGGGTGTCATGGGCTATAGCAGCGGTGGCAGGAGCAGTGGCAGCAGCAGCTGCATTATGGTGCAGGCACGGTGGACCCTGACTCTCATCCTCCTACTCGTGGTCCTCCCAGCCCAGGATGCTGGGGCTGCTCCGTGGCGAGCACAGGCAGCGGGTAGGTGGGCAGGCCGGGGCTGGCACCCAGCTCTGACAGATCCTGATGAGCAACAGGGACTTGGAATTCAACTGACACACTTTCTCACTAAAGTGCTGGAGCGTGAGGCTGCGCAGGAGGAAGAACCTCAGGAAGTCCGTCAGGCAGTGCCAGTCCCTGGGGAAAACACCAGGGCCTTTCACACAGCAGATGTGTCAGGTTATTGCTGTCCTTTGCCCATTCAGCAGCATCTGCTGAGATCCCCAGGTGTCTGTCTGCAGGCTCTGCCCTGTTGCTGCTGCTGCTCCTTGCAGCAGCAGCCAAACTGTCAGTGCGGAGCCAGTGCTCTGCCAGCAGCCAGGAGCAACTCTGGGATTGCTGTCACCTTGGGGGTGGAGGTTGTTGCTGTTGCTTTGCCAGGGACACACACTCAGATGCTCTGTGGATGCAGCGAGATGCTCTCTGCCTCTCACACTTTGTTCTCAGGGATTTCAGAACTTTGCTCTTTTGGGAATGAGGCCACCTGGACCCCCCTCAGCAAATGATGGGAAATGTGACTCTGGATATAATGTCGCTCCCCCAGCACCTGCATCCCAGACCTTGCAATGAGACCCTGGAGGCTCTGACACAACAGAGGGGGATCCCTCCTTAGAACTGGGGTCCAAAGGGATGCACTCTCAGATCCAGCATGGCCTAGGGGGACCCTACATCATCCTTCTGCAAACTCTGTGCCTGAGCCATGCTGAGGCTTAACTTTTCCCTGTCCTTGACAGTGCTGGCCAATCCCGGGGAAGGCCCCCATGCCAGGATATAGGAATGCTTTCAAAATTATCCAGGCACTGGGCAGTCCTGCCAGGGGTTGTAAGTGGGAGACGAGTCCTGAAAACTGGGGGCTGGCAAATGCTGCCCTTACTGGAGAAAAGGCAACAAAGGAAAGCAAAGCTCAGGTGTCTCCCTAGAGGGCCTGACTGCATCCCCTTGGGGTATGGATGCTGGGCTGGGGTGGGAGAGCTGGGGGTGGATCTCCATGACACAGGGATGGATTTTGTCCATCTCACTCCAAGGACCGATTGGTCAAACAGCTGCACTCTCCCCATGCTATCTGTCCAGCCCCCTGAGTCCTCTCCAGGGGGACAGCAATATCCATCAGCATCAGAGAGTCTCCATCCAGGGCAGCACCTACCAAGCCTCAAAAGGGAAGATGGACATGTGCCAATGAAGTTGTGGGCAAATGTGAAGGATCCCAAGGAACAGGGAGCAAAGCCTGGGTGTGCTGTGTTCTTCCGTGATCCTCTCCCCTGTTCTGTTGTCCTGTCAAGACAGGTGGTGCTCCAGGGTATGATGGGAGTTCCTTGTGGGGGGTCTGGTTGCAGCTGTGGGCACAGGGAAAGCTTTCCCAGCTTCTCAGCTGGACCCTGCACTGGACCTTCCCTGGCACTGCAGGAGTCACTGGTTAGTCCTTGACTGACTTCACAGCCTGAGTGCTGTTTCCAGGGTTTGCTGGGAGAAAAATGCAACTTTATTCTTTATCAAGGTTCAGAGTATCAAGATGGAAGGGAGCAATCTTCCCTGGAGACATCCAATGTGCTACATGAAATCCTGAGGGAGCTGAAGATGATACTAGGAGGTGGGTACAGGTCACTCCTAACTAGCAGAATGGGGCAGTAGAGGTTTCAGGTGCATGTAGGAGCACACCATAGCCCCCCCACCCACACCTCAGACCCTAACTGTAGGGACCCTCCATGTCATGCCCTATGGGTGCTGGTGAGCTCCAGAGCCTCTACTGCCAGTTGTATCTATGGCTGAGTCCCAGGGACTGTGTTTGCCCCAAGCACGTCATCCCTCGTCAGAGCACAAGAGAGATTGTGGGTAAATGTGAAGGATCCCCAGGAACAGGGAGCAAAGCCAGACACTGGAAGAACTGGACTGTGGCTACTCCAAAGTGTAAGCAAAGCTGAGAGGAGAGAGAGGGTCCAAAGAACACAAACTTGCAAGGTCTTTGGGAGTTAAGAGAACTGAACATTTTGATGGTTTCTACTGAAGCCATCAAAATGTTGCCACCACAGGATATTCCCTCGTTCAGAGATGATAACGAAGTGGGAAAGAACATTTGCTGGCAATGTCAGCTCTCCCAGGAGATTGCCGGAGGTGTGCAGAACACACTAACATGCACAATTGCTCCTTCAGGTGTGAACAGCTTGAGCCTCAACAGCGCTGTCAGCAGGAGATCCACCAGTGCTGTGGTGGGCAGGGCAGACCCAAATGCTGTGGATGCTGATACTTTCCAGACGTACTGCATAGAAGGCATTGTGGCAGTCCTTGGCTCGATGCTGCTGGGAATGGTGCTGTGTTGTGTGCTCCATGTGTGGAGGAAGAGGAGAAAGTGAGTTGGTGGGGTGGAGGGGAGTTGCCAAACCAGTACTGGGTGGCATGAGGTATTTCAAGCTCCAGTGCTCTGGGTGTCCAGTAAGTCACTGTGGAGATTGGTGCTGTGAGCTGGCACCCTGTGCTCTGCCTAGAGCTCTCTGTGCCCACAGCTCCCCTGTGCAGTCGGGTGCCCACAGCCCACAGGGCGCCCGGCACTGCTCCGCACCCTCACAGCCGCCCCACGCCCCCGCTGGACCTCAGCAGCTTCCTCTCTCCGCAGGCGCCTCGCAGCTTCCAGAGCCAGTTAAGAGCACCCGGACAGCCAGACAGAAGCCAGCAGAATATTTGCAGGAATATAAATAAAGATCAGCAGCACAACCAGCTGGGTTGTACTGGCAGCAAACTCCCATGGGTGCCACTGCAGGGCCTGTAGGGTCCCCTGGGTACTGAGGGGGTGTGGGGAGCCCCACGATGCCACTGAATCTAACCTGCCATTGATTCTAGTTGATTCTAATTGATTCTAATTTGTTTTTCACTGTAAGTATTATCCATGCTGCAAGCAATACAGCGACCCCAGACATCACACTTTGTTGTGTTTTTGCAAATTCATATTAATTCCACCTGAATATGAGGAATAATTTTCTGTGCAGGTGACTGCACACTGGAACAGATTGCCCAGGTTGTGGAGTCTCCCCCACTTGTGATATTCCAGAACTGTCTGGACACAATCCTGTGCAATCTGCTCTGGATGATCCTCCTTGAGGAGGGAGATGGGACCAGATGACCACACTTTTGTCCCTTTCAACTTTATCCACAACGTGATTCAAGTTTATTTGCACTAATACCTTTGCCAGTGATTCACCAGCAAGCAGCAAGTGGAAGGGGTCTACCATGGAGAGGAGGCACCCAGTGAGGTTTCTTCATATGCTTGGGTACCATCTCCTGGAGAAATGCATGAGGAAAGGTGAGGAAAGGAGCCAGATGAGTGAGCTAGGGCAGACCTTGCCTGGGCTTTTTCCATCCCAGCTTACTGGAACACCAGGGAAAGGTGCCTGTGCAGGCATCCCCTGTGGAGCTCTGCCACAGGGACCCTATAGGGTCTGGCTGCTGTCCAGAATGGGCACTGAATGCTTCCCAGCCTCCAGCAACATAGACCCAGGAATATTTTATATATATTGATTTCTGTTTGATACCTTCTGTCATGACATATTAACAGTCTGTAGTTCATGCATTTATTCTGAACTTGCCTTCTTATTGCTCCAATAAACCAAAGTATTCATTAATCTGGATCGTGTAAGTTCTCATGGAATGTGACTGCACTTACAGTGCCCAACTGGTGATACTCTGAAATTTAGCCCAGCTGTCCACAGCTCTTCTGATCTCTCAGGACCAGCTGGAACACAAGGGGGTTTGTCTTCTGCCAAATTTCTTAACTCTTGCCAGTGGATGGTGTCAGTGGTACCAGAAGGCTCCAGAGCCCTTAGATTGGCATTGCTTGTTGTGACATCCCTGACCTGCCCTCCTTATGCCTGTGCACCCAGCCATCCTGCTTTGGCAGTGCCAAAGAGACATCTGGGTGATGCCATGCAGGGCTGCAGAGGTCCCTGGGTGGAGGCAGGGCCTCAGCCAGGGCCCAGAAGAAATCCTTCGCAACCCTCGTATCTTCCTGCCACCAGAAGCACGAGAGGTTCTGGCAAGGCTGGAGACACACAGAACTGCCAGGGAAGGTGGAGGAGGAAGAATGTGACGTCTGGCCCTGCCCTTCCACCCTGGAGAGCCCACGCCTTCGAGCCATGGTTCGTCTGCCAGTAATGGGACTTGCAGAAGGTGGCAGTACATCTCATCCTCCACTGTGTGCACGTAGGTGCCTTAGGGTGTCCATTGGGCTTGTGGGGAAGCCTCTGATCTGAGGACATTATTTGGTGGGGTCCCCACGCCTGAGGGGATTTTAACAAGGTTGGCACAGGGGCGAGCAGAGACCCCTTGGCTCAGGTGGGGATCTGTGGAGGAGATGTCCATATGCACGCAGCGAAGGGACTCTGAGCATCCCAAGAAGAAAAGAAGACAAGAGTGATCCAGACTGATGAATAAAAGTCATCTGGGCATGAGCAAAGGAGAAATGGAGGGTCAGACTGGACATGGAGGGCAGAGGAAAGAGGTGTGAATAGGCACTGGGGAAAGAGGGGAGCTGCAAGCTGTTTGGGGGGCCAGAGCAGTATTGGAGGGGAAGTGGTGTGCTCTGGGTGCGCAAGGAGGGGCGATGTGGGCACATGTGGAAGGGGTGTGAGCAGTGGAACCACTTTTGGGGTGAGGTAAGGAGAGGGAGATTATTCAGCAGTTAAGTCACGGGCAAAACATTTGACTCAGGAAAATTAGTTTTAATTTATTACCAATTAACAACAGAGTAGGACAACATGAAATAAGAGGATCAGTCAGGACTGGAGCCAGGGTAGGCAGGGCGGCCAACGGCTGGGATGCTGGGGCTTTCCAGAGACTGCTGGTGACGCTTAAGAGCTTCACAGTGTGCCAGTGAGTGTTGGGATGCCCAGTGATGGTGTTGAACATCAGAGCACGCGCAAAGACCTGCAGATCAAAGCCAGTGCGAGGACTAGGAGTGCTGATGCCAAGCAGGTGGATTTTGGGGCAGGCTCAGTATTCATCAAAGGCTCCCAGTGCAGGAGTTACAGACTTACTGGTGTTACTGGGGCAGGGGGATGTAGCCTCTGTAGTATGTGAGATGGCCACAGGCTGGAGTGTTTCCCAGCAGCTCCCAGACTGCTGCCTCACTGCTTTAAGTGCCTCCAGTGTCACAGTTCCATTGTTGAGTGGGAGAGGTAAGAGTGGAGCTGACAAAGGTCTAAGGATCCCCTTCCTGTGCCGGGAACCTGCAACATGTTGGCCTGGGGGCATCTTGAAGAGCCCTCCAGACTGCTCCTTCCCAGCACATCCTTGGCCCTGCACCCCATCCATTCAGTGCTGCACCCATGTGATCAATGCTGCTCCCCATGTGCAAGGCTCTGTACACCCTTTTGCTCAGTGCTACACCCTTCCACACTTGGTCACACACCTGCACACTTTGTGCTGTGCCCCATGTTTGCTGCTGCACCCCATGTGCTTGTTGTCACACCCTGTATGCCCAGTACTACTCCCCAGACCTGTCTCTACCTCTGCAGGGGTGTAGACACACCTGGATCCCTTCCCAGCTTTGGCGAAGCTGAGGTTATGGGACCTGGGGGCCCAGGACATGGATCTCCTCCCAGCTTCATCTAGGCACTCCTGCCTCAGTTTCCTCCCCAGTTTACGCATCTAGGGCAGATGGAGACACCCAGTGCTGACAGAAATGTGGGGTGGCGACAGGGTAAGGGTGTGGGGTCATCCCCTGCTACTGCTTTGGTGAGATCAGAGTGGCAAGGGGTCCCCAAGCTCCAGGTACACATCCCTCCTCATCCCCCAGGCCCAGCCTGGGCTATGATGTGGCTCTGCACACCCAGTGCTGCACGTGGCCTGGGACACAGGGCCCATGGGGACACAGGACGGACTCTGGCCGGGTGACACAGGGGCAGCGATGCAGCAGGGCTGGGGCACCCTGGCCACTTTCCCCCCGCACCAGGTGCCATCTGCAACCCCTTGTCACTAGTGTCCCCATGACGCAATGGCCTGCGATGGCCCAGTCATGGCCGGCCCCCAGCTGCTGACCCATGCAGCGGCACAAGCCCTGGCCGGACACCCCAGCTTCCCGTACCAGCTGACCTGCTGCCCTGAGGCTGCCTGTGGCCTTTGCCCACTGAGCCATGGTTCCTGCTGGGCAATGATCACCCCAAAATGGGAATGGGCACTGGTGCACATCCCCCCAGGGCACACGTGCCCCCAGCATGTGCATGCACACATGGGGGCTGTGTGTGTATGCATATTCACAGAGGGCTGCACACTAGCTGCATGCAGGGGTTCACCCCCGCCTGTGTCACCCAGGCTGGAGGTGCTGGGGGATGCCCAGCAGGACTTCCTGGGAACCTCCTGGGACCCTGCAGAGTCCCCTAAGCTGCCACTACTCAGCTGTGGATGCTGGTGCTGTAGTTGGTCCAGGTAGGGACTGGTTTCAGTCCCCATGTGTGGCCTTTGCTGAGGCCAGTGGGTACTCCTGGGCTGGTGCTGTTGCTGGGTGCTGGGCTCAACCAGTGCAGGCACAAGGACCACGTGTGATGTCAGCCCAGAGCTGGAGTGGAACTGAGCCACACTGGAGTGCCAGAACAGTGGTCAGCAGCTCAGTGCCCGCCTGGGCTGATGCAGCACCGTTGCTGTGCATAGCACAGGCTGCTCATGCTGGAGCTGAGCAGAGCAGAGCCGTGCCACATGTGGGCCAGACCCACACGGGTCCACACCCGTGCCAAACTGTGTCGGGCTGCCCTGGAGCCCAGCCTGAGTCCTCACACTTGCTGGGCTGTGCCCGTGCCACACCGGAGCAGAGCCCACATCGGTGCTGGGCCGTGCCAGACGTGCCCGAGCCCACTGAAGGCCATACCCGTGCAGGCCTAGCCAGGCGGTGCCAGGGCAGAGCACACATTCGCGTCAGGGTGAGCCATACCGGTGCTGGGCCGTGCTAGTGTAGAGCCAGCCCACTGCCGGGCTGGGCGGTCGCCGGTGCCGGTCTGTGCCGGTGCCAGTCTGTGCCGGGCGGGGCTGGTGCCGGTGCCGGTGCCGGTGCCGGGCAGCGCCGTCCCTACGCCCCGCGGGGCCGCTGAGCGCGCACGTGGTTCCCAGGCGCGGTACCCGCGCGGAGGAGCGGGGCTGGGACCGGGCTCGGTCCTCGGAGCTACCCAATGGCGGCGCAGCCCCGTCCCTTCCTTCGGCGAGCGGGCCAATAGCCAGCGAGGGCGGTGCCGGGCCCTGGCGGGAGGGGCGGGGTTGCAGTCACGTGGGAGGCCGGGGCGGTGTTAAAGCGTGCCGGGCGCTCTGGCTGCGTCGGTCTGGGCGGTAGAGGCGGACGGGACCGGCTGGGACCGGCCGCGAGTGGAGCGGGGCTA